>JABTXL010005037.1:2084035-2115039 GCA_025134845.1 Neodon shergylaensis
CCGCTGCCCTCCTCGTGGGTACCGCTGCCCTCCTCGTGGGTACCGCTACACTCTGTACGTTTCTCTGGCTCCTGCAGCCTGCTGCTCCTCAGATCTGCTGCGCCCACGTGAGCATCTCCCTTTTCCCCAGCTCTCACCACTCTTCTCTTCTGGATAAGTGTCACCCCAAGCCGCCTTGCCTTACTGCTACTACAAAAGCCACATCAGTGTGCCAGAAAGCTCCTGTGGTCCTTACAAGGCTCCGGTTACAAGGACAAGGGACGCTTTTCCTCTGTGATTTGGAACATTTTTCTCTCTGACAAGTTCCCCATTCTGCTTGGGGATGCCCTGAAATTCTTTTTCTTTTATTTCCCTTTACTTTTATTTTTTTTTTAGATTTATTTATTATGTATTCAGTGTTCTGTCATGTAAGCCTATACACCAGAAGAGGGCACCAAATGCCATTACAGATGGTTGTGGATCACCTTGTGGTTGCTGGGAATTGAACTTAGAACCTCTGGAAGAGCAGCCAGTACTCTTAACCTCTGAGCCAACTCTCCAGTCCTACACCCCCCCCCCCATTGGAAATCTTGTCACAATAACACTTTATCCACTTCAGCTCTCCTCCAGGAGCTGTGTCAGGCCTACAGTAGCCTGAGACCCTTTTCCTTGCTTCTTCCCACTCTGAGCTCCTTGCTCTTCCTCTCCGGGTACCTTTCTGCGCCCCATACATTCACAAGTTTCCTTATCTCTTCCCTCTAGAAACTGCAGGCCCACAGCTTCTCAACTCTCTCCTAAAGCTTCCGCTAGCCCTTTAGAGTTTTTTTGATTCCCTCCTAACTCACCCCCTCCCCCCTTCCCCCCCTCCCCCCCAGGCAGCTTCTATTCTTAGCTCCCTCTTGGAGCTTTTACAAGAATCTCCTCCCCGTTCTCTCTTCCCCCTCTGACTCAGGTTTTATTACTACATCTTGGCCTCAATACAGATTAGTGGCCCAAAACTGGCAGACTTGATTTCTGAGTTCTCACAAATCATAATCACGGCACAAATGATCTCCAAATGTATTATACCTAAACTCACTCTGCTCTACACTCCCAAAGTCTCTTGTCGCTAAGGTTCTGCTTCCTGCTGTTTGTTTGACACAGGGTTTCTCTGTGTAGCCCTGGCTGTCCTGGAACTCACTCTGTAGACCAGGCTGTCCTCAAACTCACAGAGATTCACCAGCCTCTGCCTCCCAAGTGCTGGAATTAAAGGCATGGGCCACCACCGCCCAACATCAAAAAAAATCTCTTAAGACTATGTGTAAACTCTATCTCAGCATTTTCAAATTCTTTTGGAATGGTTTAAAATCTACAGAATCTGTAACAAAATTTGGATTTAAACTCATAACAAAAGATTTATAATTAAAAATCTAAAACCGGGCGGTAGTGGTGCACGCCTTTAATCCCACCACTCGGGAGGCAGAGGCAGGCGGATCTCTGAGTTCGAGGCCAGCCTGGTCTACAAGAGCTAGTTCCAGGACAGGCTCCAAAGCTACAGAGAAACCCTGTCTTGAAAAACCAAAATAAATAAATCAACCAATAAATAAATAATAAAAATCTATACTTTTGTATATATGTGATTCAACTCTTGTCTGGAATACACTGTGTATATAACTTAGGTTCTACTCCTGTTTAGGAAATCAGATGTTTTTAAATAGCAACCCTGTGGCTCTCTGGCGTCTTGGCTGACGACCTCATCAGTATGGAAGCAACCATGTGGCTGTCAGCCACCTTCACTAAAGGTTAAAGAGTGAGGGGATTCCACAGGTGTCGGGCAGGGAAGTGAATTGCTCAAGGAGATGAGAATGAGATGAGAATATGAAAACCTTTTGCAGGTTGTCTTTCTCAGTCTTGATCAGATTTGGGGGAGCCTAATACCAGGCAGTTTATTGTAGGCATATTTAAATTCAATATAATTTGGAAAAGGGGCTCCATGCAACAAATTTCCCATAATCCCGATTCCAGGTGTACAATAAGGCTTCAGGTACGACTACACAGAAACTCTTCTACAAAGTACGTGTGACCATGAGGGTGGGCTCCACAGTCAAAAGACCTAGACTCTACTGCAGTCTCTGTTACAGAGGTCACAGAGGTCACAGAGGTCAGCAGGCCGTAGAGGAGGACGGTGACGTCTCCCCTCAGGGTGGATAAAGGTCTGGGGAGGGAAGAGTCTGGGATAATCATCTGGGGAATTAGGGTGAGGTCTGTCCCTTCAGATAGCAAAAAGGTCACCAGGTCCTTAACAACCTCCACCCTAGCTTTCTGGGCGGTGTACAGCCGGTATTTGGTTTTATCTCTATTGACATTAAAATTCCCGGTTCACTCTGCTCTTCTCTGTGAGCACAAGGCCCTAGAACACTCTACAAAAAACGTGCCGTGTGACATCACCATCTCTGTAGCTTTGGAACCTGTCCTGGAACTAGCTCTTGTAGACCAGGCTGGCCTTGAACTCACAGAGATCCGCCTGCCCCTGCCTCCGGCTACCGCCCGGCTAGGTATTAAAACTTAAAATGTAAGTTTGTTTATCACATAAACTTCAGGGAGTCAAATTGGGTCCAACTCTCACAGGTCAAATGGACTCCAGATAAGAACTCCTGTTAGCCAAGAGCCTGCATTTCCTTACGTACAGCCTATTCCTGAGGGTAGGATCGCTCTTCATTTCCCTGGTCTTGGGACTCCCCTTCCCCAACTACCAGGCCCATGGGCTGAAACATTTCAAATGTACATGCAAGACAAAAAGTTTCGGCTAACCTCCTTAACCACGTCTGTCCGTGGTCATCAGTCCCAGCAGCTTTCAGATCAACCACAGACTGTACCGGCCACATGTCAGTTCTCCGTGTTCCCATGGAATCTACATCTCGGATGGCTCCAAAGTGTCTAGCCCCAGGAAGTCCAGCCTCACAAACTGCTCCAACACCGCCTGCACTTCCCTAGCCCAGTTAGTCCTGCAGAGCCTGGACAGCAAGCAAAGCAGCCTCCACTCCTCCCTCTCTCTTTCCAGCCTTGGCCAGCATTCTGGCTTTCTTGTATCCCCAACAACAGCACTCCAGTGTCGGCAGGAAGCAGTTATCGAAAAGATGTCATCACCCCATACCCTTTATCATCAACAAGAAGGCTGGGATGTTAGGTCTCAAACTGGGGACAAATGGCTGAGATGGTCATTAACATATCGAAGCAGACGCTGGCCACCAAGTTCTCCCAGCATCCCTCAGTCCCTACCTGTGACAGGTATAGCTGGCCCCTACCCTAAACTTCTCCAGCCCACGGACTGGGCTGCCCTTCCCCGTGCTGCCCTTACCAATATAATCCAGCCATTTTGGTTACCTGGCCCTTTTGGTCTACACTCTATACTCTCTTGGCCCAGGCCACCCCTCTTGGTCAGGGGTTCCTCTCCCCTCCCCCTTTTCTAGCTATGGCCCAGCTCAGTCTGGCCGTGTCCACTCCCGGACTCTCCCAGATGTCCCTGCCTCTGATTAGGCTCTCCTTTTCATCCTCAGTAAACCTTCTCCACCTCATCTAGGAGCAATCATGTCCTTCCTTTTCTGATTTCTTTTTCTTAAATTGGGAGCACAGTCCCCAGCCCCTGGCCTGGGAGTTGCTTTGCTCTGGACTTCAAATCCCAGCCCCCAGGGAAGGGTCAGGACTACTCCCACAGGGTATTTAAATGAGCTCCGAGCTCCCAGGCCAGGCGGTGGTGGCACACGCCTTTAATCCCAGCACTTGGGAGGCAGACGCAGGCGGATCTCTGTGAGTTCGAGACCAGCCTGGTCTACAGAGCTAGTTCCAGGACAGGCTCCAAAGCTACAGAGAAACCCTGTCTCGAAAAACCAAAAAAAAAAAAAAAAAAAAAAAAAAAGAGCTCCCAGAGGAGAAACACCTGGTTTTAGGTCTGTATGTGCTCCCTGGTGTCCTGTCTCCCCGCCATGTGCTCGGACACTCGAGAGCGTCTTAATAAAATGATGGGCATTTTGATTTTGTTTTATTCGACCTATTTGGGTTTCTTGCGCTGGCAGAGCTGCCCTTTTCTTATCATTTTTTTTCATTCAAACACCCACGTAAATACTCGAAAGCTCCAGGAACAGTAGTGATAATGGGGGCAGAAAGTTTGGGTCTTTTGCTGCACGGACTATGTGACGTTTGAATGATAGTGTTCCCTAATGTTTCTGCTTCGGGGGTATTTTGCATGGTTTGGGGATCACTCTCAAGCGGTTCACCCCAGTTCTTTGTGTGCAAACACATGCACATGTGTGCACACGGAGGACAGAGTCCAGCCTCAGGTGACATGTCTTGGGCACCTTCCACTTTTTGTATGCGTCAGAGTCTCACGTTGGCTTGGAGCTTTGCCAAGTGAGCTAAACTGCCTGCCTGTTGAGCTTTTGGTGCTCTACCTATCTCTACTTCCCAGCTTACCGGCACTGGAGGCAGAAGTGCATGCTACAGGTGTCCAGCTTTCTTTTAAAAAAAGAAAAAAGATGATTTACTTAATGTGATTGTATGTGTCTGAATGCTTGACCAACATGTATGTATGTGCACCACTGTGTGCAGTGCTCAAGGAGACTGGAACAGGGCATTTGATCCTAGGAACTGAAGCTACATACAGTGTGAGCTGCCGTGTGAATGCTGGGAATCAAGCCAGGACCTCTCCGAGAGGACCAAGCAATCTGAGTCACTGACCCACCTCTCCAGCTCTATGCCCAGCTTTTCACTTGGGTTCTGGGTATCGTGGCTCAGGTCCTGACACTTGAGTGGGAATTATCGGGCCAGCTGGGCCGTCCATTTCCCCTGGTGTACATTATAGCTCTAGACTCAGTGAGCATCGGAGCTATTCACAGACATCTCAGGGGGAAGATACAGAATTTGTCTTTCAATGCTGGGTGGTGCTGGCGCACGCCTTTAATCCCAGCACTCGGGAGGCAGAGGTGAAAGACCCCAGCCCCAGCCATATTGTATAAACCTAGCTTAGCTGCTGTAACGCCATTTTTTTGCAAGGCTTTTACATAAACAAGTATAAGTTCAGGGCACGGTCAGTATGTCTGGATATCTATGGTCAGCCCCTGCTTTGGGAGGGGAGCAGGAAAATTCCAACGAAAAACCACTGGTTCCCTAAGACAGACCACAAGTTCCCCAAGATAGAGCCAGGGCAGTCATTACCAGATTCCTATGTACCCAAGAAAGTTTCTTTTCAGGCAAACTCCTGGCCTCATTCGAACTGACCAAACTTGTCGCCCTCAGGTACCTGTGTGTACTTAAATAAACCTCTTGCAGTTTGCATCCGCACAAGTGGTCTCGGCTTGATCCTTGGGCTCGGGGTCTCTCCCTGGGGGAAGGCTCTCTTCGGAGGTCTTTCAGAGGCAGGCGGATCTCTGTGAGTTCGAGGCCAGCCTGGTCTACAAGAGCTAGTTCCAGGATAGGCACAAAAGCTACAGAGAAACCTTGTCTTGAAAAACAAAACAAAACAAAAGAAAAAAGAATTTGTCTTTGAGCAAGCATTTACTCCTAACTCTTCTATTTATAACGTTATCTTCATAAGGTGGACAAACAGTTTCTTCCCAGTATCTAATTCTGTGAGTCTCAGTGCTCCCTTGCTCAGGCCTTCTCTAAAGTTTAGAAGTCCGTCTTCACAGGCAAGTCCCCGTACCTGCCCTCTTAAAACACATTACTCCATCTCAGGCTGACTCTGTTCTGGGAGTCGAGCTCAGCAGATCACTAGCTAGTGTCATGAAGACTTTGAGTCCCAGGCTCACCATCCAAACACATATTCAACACTTGGACTTTAGTGACATTAAACTCAGCACACCCAAAGCAACTCAAATTGTCCTTCCGACTTCCTAGTGAACAAAAGTTCTCTGAAGAAGCTATCTCCAAAGAAACATTCCTGTAGAGGGCTTGGCCTTGGTTGCTAGAACGGCACAATTCCTGTGATTCCAAAGAGAAGCAACATTGTAAGTCAAAAGTCAAACTTATCTTGAGATGTCTTAGCCTTTTAATAGCCAATTATCTTTTTTTTATTTTACTTTATGTGAATTGGTGGGAAGGTATCAGATCTCCTAGAACTGGAGTTACAGACAGTTGTAAGCTCCCATGAGGTTGCTGGGAACTGAACCCAGTTCTAGCCAGGGCTCTTAACTGCTGAGCCATCTCTCCAGCCCCAATAGCCACTGATCTTAACTCTGTATCTCATCAAACATTCTGAGTGCGAAACTTTTCATGGGCCAGCCATTGTAGTTCTCATCTGTGATCCTAGTATCTGGGAGGTTGAAGCAGGAGGATTGCCACAAGTTTAAGACAAGCCTAGTATATGATACATATAGAAACCCTATCCCAAAATGACAAAACAAGGGGCTAAGGAGATGCTCAGTAGGTCAATCGTGCTAAGCATGTGAAAGCAAAAGGACCCATGTTCAAATCCTCAGCACCCACATAGAAGCCAGCCAGCCGTTGCAGCATGTCCCTGTTGGGGTCCCAGGCTCTGAATCAACCCAAGCAGACACACAAGGTTACCGAAAAGCAAGGTTTAATTCAGGGCAGCACAAAAGGGGGAGCGGGGAGGAGGGACTGATCAATCAGGCTCACAGAACAGACTTGGGAGTTGATCTGTAATCCCAAATGCCTGTTGAAGCAAGTATTTAAGCATAAAACAAAATCATAAATGGGGCTGGAGAGATGGCTCAGAGGTTAAGAGAACTGACTGCTATTCCGGAGGTCCCGAGTTCAATTCCCAGCAACCACACGGTGGCTCACACCCATCTGTAATGAGATCTGGTGCCAAGAACATTATATACATAACAAATAAATTTAAAAGAATCGTAAACGTGTGTTGCCAAGTTTCAGTTACAATTTTTCACCCATCAGAATTCAAAGATTAGGGGCTTTCCTAAAGTGTTCCCTCCCTGTCAATCGACATACAATGCAAGCTTTTCGGTCGAACCAATCAGATTCATTTGTTCTTTCTGTTAGGAACAGCTGTGATGTTTCCAGAGAACCAAAGGTGCACAATGGCTATTTCTGTGGTCTAAGGAGAAGGTGGGTTAGCTACTGGAAAGATCCCGACTCCCCTGGGGCTTGGGAACCTTAACTTTCACCCTATAGGTAAAATGGAGTCTGAAGTCAAAATGGCAGCAATTTGGACAAGGTGCTTTGGGTCTGTTCCCGACTGCCCAACATCCCAACACTCAGGCAGCATTTAAGACAGACAGATTTCAACCAGATCTCAACACCCCCCCATGATTAGCTAGATGTTCTGGTTTACTTTCTGTTGCTATAGGGTGGGGGAACACAAATCAGCTAGGGAGGAACGGGCTTGATAGGCTGACAGATCTCAATCACGGTCCGCCATGGAGGAAATCCAGGGACTCAAACATGGTTGGAACCTGGGGACTGGGCCTGAAGCAGAGGCCATGGAAGAACCCTGCTTTCTCAATGGCTCCCCATCAATCAGGAAAATCCCTCACAGCTTTGTCAAGAGGCAAACCTGATGGAGACATCTTGAGGTTCCCTCTCCTCGGATGACCCTAGTTTGTGTCAGGGTGACCTAACACCCAACAACTAACAAGCATACCATGGTAGCTAGAACAGCTTCAGGTTGGTTCAGAGACCCCATCTCAGAAAAAAGGCTGTCAAGAGGCATGTATGCACATGTGCCCACCCACACACTCAATCCATAAGAAAAATTAAATCATGGCATTTGTAGAAGATGAATGCAACTCGAAATCAAGTGTTAACACAAAGTAAAATAGAACAAATCCTGTGTGCTTTAGCTCAAATGAGATCTGTATGGCACAGACATGTGTGTACAAACGTCTCAGACTCTACCACGGAGCTTAGCCGACCTCTACGCCCTGGACAGCTAACTCCACAGCTGGGAATGCTCTGAGATGACGTCTGAGAGGTGTTTGCCTGCTGTGCTGGAGCCCAGGGCTCTGACGGTCCACATTTATTGGTAAATGCATTGCTTTGTGCGTTTCAGTTCCTTACTGACTACAGAAATGTATGTAACCCCTTCTAGGGTTGAACGTGTCATTTAAGGAAATGGATCTGTGCTCCCTAGGCCATGGTAACTCATAAAAATGGCCCTGTAGGCCCATAGGGAGTGGCACTATTAGGAGGTGTGGCCCTCTTGGAGAAAGTGTCCGTGGGGGCGGGCTTTGGGATCTCCGATGCTCAAACCATGCCCAATGTGATCTGAATGTAGAAATCTCAGCTCTTTTTTCAACACCATTTCTTCCTGCACGCCTGCGTCCCACCACGGCAACAATGGATTTAACCTCTGAACTGTAAGCAGCCTCACTTAAATGTTTTCCTTTATTAGAGTTGTGGTGGTCATGGTGTCTCTTCACAGCAATAAAACCCTGACTTAAGACAGTAGTTAAAACAAGACATCGGGAAACGCTAGAGAATCGCTGACTTTACCAAGGACAGAACTTCAACCATTTACTTTGAGGGTTTTAATTGGCTTCTGAGTGTAAAATTGGGTCATGTGTCAGGCCACAAAGCCCAGTGAGCACTCCAGCGGGGTAGGGGCTGAACAAAGGGGAAACAAGAAGCCCTCCCCCTGTAAGGCAGACGGCGAAAGACAGAAGAGTCGACATCAGGTCGCCTTTGTCTGTGCCTAAGGGGTGAGGCCGAGGCGGCTTCATGACCAGCTCATACAGCTGTTTCTGGGAAAGTGGAACCAACAGCTTCAGTTTGTGGTGAGTGACTCCATTTTGGGGTTTAGCACAGAACCGTAAACCAAAATAATGACTTCCTGTTTATGTCTACTCAGCGCCCATATTCTTCACAGTGATGCTTCCACTCCTGAAGGTATTTTAAATTTTTTCTGAACATTTAAAAATTTCATTTTAAATTATTGTATACGTGTGTGTAGGAGTTGGGTATGCGCTTGTGAGTGCAGATGCCTGTGGAAGCCAGAAGAGGGCTTTGGGTCCAGAGGAACTGCAGTTGGAGGTGTGTGTCGGGGGAGGGGCTGTGGAGGTGGGTGCTGGGAATGGATCTTGCGTCCACTACAAGAGCAGTGCCCACTTTTAACAGCGAATCCATTTTCTAGCCTTAAACTCCGCCACCAACCAGTACTCTAAAATCCTCAGGAGGCGTTCTAGAGCTGGCACAGCGGCACATACCTGTCATTCTGGAACGGGAAGGGTTTGAGGCCAGGTTGGAGAATGGTGGTCTCCGCCTTTAATCCCAGCATCGAGAGGAAGAGGCAGGGGGATCACTTTGAGGCCAGTCTGGGCTGCTCGAGACTTTGTCGACTTTGGTTTTGTTTCTTTTTTTTTTTTTTTTTTGGTTCGTTGAGACAGGGTTTCTCTGTGTAGCTTTGGAGCCTGTCCTGGAACTCTGTAGACCAGGCTGGCCTCGAATGTGAGTCGACTGAGATCCCGCTGCTTCTGCCTCCCGAGTGCAACCATTTAAGACAAGGTATCACTCTGTAACCCTGGCTTTCCTGGAACCTGCTAAATAGAGACGACTGGACTTGAACTCGCTGAGAACCACCTGCTTCTGGGATAAAGGCGGGTGCCACCATACCCAAGCTTGAGTGAGGGAGGGCAGGAGAGGGAGGGAGGGAGGGAAGGAGGGAAGGAGAGATGGAGAGGGAGAGAGAGAGAGAGAGAGAGAGAGAGGGAGAGAGAGAGAGACTGAGACTCTGCAGATGGCCAAGAATCATTCAGAAGCTCCCTTAGGGGTCAAAGTTAAGTTCAAGGTCTGAGTTAACTCAGAAGAAAAAACAAGGATAAATCGGTCAGTGTTCACCTAAAAAAACCGCTAAAGCACCGCTGTCCCAGTCCTGTGAAAGCTTCGGTTTGAGGCCATATAGTAGGCTCAGGGTCAAACTGAGCAGCTTTCCCCTGTAGTGTCCTGTGCTCACACACCTTTGTGGGGTGGGGTGGGGTGGTGGAGTCCTACCAGCTGAATCGCAATATAATAGGTACCTAACAAACCCTCATTGAAACAACTCCCGGTTTCCCATGGCAAATTCTGACTCAAGTCTACCTCGACTACCAGACTCGAGCGTGGGCAAACCGAAAGGCTCGGTTGGGCAGCGCCCGTGCACTTGGCTCTGACCCCGCCAGGCGCTAGGAGGGCGTGACGCTGTCCTCACGTCTCCTCCCCGTCCTTTGGCCTCCGAGAATCGCGCAACGACTCCCACGTATTCGGTTGGATTTCGGTCGAATCCTGATCGGCAAGGAAAGCGAACCGGACCCCAACGAGGCCCCGGGGCGGACGAAGCGGTGAGCCGAGGATGCTCGGGTTGGGATGCGGCCCGGAGGATGCGCGGGGAAGCCTGAGCTAACGCTGCCAGTGGGATCCGGAGCCGGCGGACGGGCGGGCGAGCCGACGGCGGGAGGGTGGCCACCGGGGCGCGGTCGCGGATCCGGGTAGCCGCCGGGCGGCCACATCAGCGGCGCTCGGAGGGCTCGGCCGGCTGCGCGCGTGCGCAGGGCGGGGCGGGGCGCGCGAGTGGCCGCGGGCGTCGGGCGGCTGTCACCGGCGGCGAGGAGGCGCGGCGGGTCCGCGGGGCTGGGCCGGGACGACTGACTCCGGGGGCGTCGCCGCGCTCGGGCTCGGTGCAGGCGACCGAGGAGGGAGCCGTGGCTAGGTGTCGGAAGGGCGGCTGTGCTGCCTGCCGGGCGCTGGAGCCCAGGCCGGCGGGACCCGAGGCCGCCCCGACTCTGCCCAACCCTGCTGGCCGCTGCCCTCGGGCTCCGCGCCCGGCTCCGCAGGCCACGGTGACCGGCGGCGCGCGCTTAGGGATGGAGGAAGGTGAGCTCGGATGCAGAAGCTGGGAGGCGGCTATGCTCACCCCTGGAGCCTGCGGCGGGGCTCCGCAGCGTCCCACCCCGTTCTTGGCTATACGAGAGTACAATACGTCTCAATTTGAGAAGCCTCGGGGTCCATTTATGGCGAGAGCCTGCATGTTTGTATGTGTTACTTGCATTAGGTATATTGCACCTATGTTCTCTTTTTTGTAAATGGACATTTAGGTTGATCTATACATCAAGTGGCTTTTTCTAGATTTGCAAGTGCCACCACTATCCAGATTTTTTTATTTTTGTAATCTCCAAAAGAAACCCCGTACCTGTACCTGTTAGTTGCAATCCATATCCTCGCTATACCATTGGCAACCACTAGCCTTTCTGTTCCTATGCATTCGCCCTTTGGGGACGCTAATGAAATCATAAGGTATTTGTGGTTCCCCACCTCCTCCGTTTAAAGACAAGATTTTGGCTCTTCCCTTAGGGGAGCAGTCTTGCTATATAGTTCAGGCTAATCTGAATTTGTGGTCGTCTTGCCTCAACTTCCCAAGTGGTGAGATCACAGGCTTTTGCCACACCCAGCTAATGTGTGTGTGTGTTTTGTCTGACTTCCTTCACTTAGCCTCACGTTTTTAAAGCTCGTTCATGTAGCTAGTGTGTGTGTGTTCTGTACTTTCTTGTAGTTGAATGAATATTTGGATGTGGTCACTACCAACCCATTCACTAGTTAATGAAATTGCATGGTAAAACTTTTTTAGCCATTAGATATAATGTGGCTAGAACATTTGTGGATGTGTGTTTTCAGTACCCCGGATGCATACCTAGGCCTGGAGTTGCTCAGCGCTTAACTTTTTAAGGAAACTTTTAGGCTTTTATCAAAGCTGTTGCAGTGTTTTATACTCCCACTAAACACTGTGTGAGACTTGCAATTGCCTTAAATTAACACTTGTCATTTTTGTTTATTTATTTATTATTTTAGCCACTGTAGTTGGTGTGAAATCAGATTGTGTTTTTTTTTTGTTTGTTTTTTTGTTTTTTTTTTTTTTCAAGTTAGGCTTTCTCTGTAGCCTTGGAGCCTGTCCTGGAACTACCTCTTGAAGACCAGGCTGGCCTTGAACTCTGCTTTTAAAGGCGTGCCACCACTGCCTGGACTTACCTCATTGTGGTTTTAATTTGCTTTTCGTACCAGGAATTAAAACTGTTTTTACTCCAGGCAGTGGTGCACACCTTTAATCCCAGCACTTGGGAGGCAGAGGCAGGCAGATCTCTGTGAGTTTGAGGTCAGCCTGGTCTATGGAGAGAGTTCCAGGACAGCGAGAGCTGTTACACAGAGAAACCCTGTCTCGAAAAAAAGAAAAAAAAGTCTTTCCTATGCTTATTGGCAAAGTGTGTATCTGTTTTGAAGAAATGCTTGATGAGATCCTTTGCCCCTAGTTTTGCTTTTTGTTCTTTTCTTTTTGTTGCTATGGTGTGGCCAAGCCAGCCCCAATTAAATGTTTATTCATATATAGGAAAAAGTCTAGATTTTAGATTGGTACTGGTCAAACTTGTGTAAAAATCTACTAAGTGGTATGTGAATCTTTCAGAAAATCCTTTACCTGGTAATTCTTGGGCATTTCATTGTCCTTTTTTGTTTTTAGTTTTTGGCTTTCTTGAGAAAAGCCACAGGAGGTGTGGTACTGGGGTTCTGATGAGATTTTAGTTGCTGTTTTCCTATATCCTGTGTTAACTTGAGAAAGTTTCACTTACTAACTACAAGTAATTTATGCTGAATAATGATCAAGTTATTCAAACAAAATTTCATGTGTGTCTCAGTACAGTGAAATGTCTTTTTTTCCGCGTTCAGTCTGTATAGTTTCTTATGCAGTTATAATACATGTGAATGCTAGATAATTTGTTTGCTTTTTTGAGGTAAAGTCTCTCTCATTCTGTAGCCCTGGCTGGTCTGGAACTCAGTGTGTAGACCAAGCTGGCCTTGAACATGCAGCAATCCTCCTGCCTCTGCTTTCCAAGTGCCGGGATTCCAGTCATGCACTGTCACACACCAGGTGAAACACACCGTGCCGGCCCGGAGGTTAAGAGCCACCTGGAACTGAAAGACCGTGGCTGTGCTTTCTGCATGGTCGATCCCTGAGTGTACAGATTCAGCCTCAGGTCTTTCTTTCAAAAATTCCTAAAAGAGATGACATTTCTCCAAACTCAAGTTCTTTTGTTTCCCAATTGCCGCTAAAGAAAAAAAATTAATGAAACTTGCTGTAGGTGGAGAAGAACTATATTCAAACCATTGTAGCCATGACAGTGGGTTTGGCACTGAGAAGGATTGGGATTAATCCTGAATGGGGTGTGGCTAAGCAGGAATTTATAGGGAAAGAGCAGGGGCAGGAGCAGTGGATAGATTAGTAAGAGGAAGAGGGCCCAGCGAGGGGGGCTCTGGGTAAGTCATCTTAAAGACAAGCCTGGGCTCTGGGACGCTGTGGTGAAGGACACTGTGGAGATGGACCCACCTCCATCTCGTACCTAGGGAGGGCGTTCTAATTAAACTGACTTGGCAAGGTTCTTTGCTAACGACGAAATTTGTGAGCTGTCTGGGAGACTCAGGAAACTGAATAGTTTGGTCATGCAGGGATTCTGTTACTGCTGAAACAGACGCTACCCCATTTCAGGAGCTTTCTAGAAAAGAAGGTTAAAGATTTCTAAGGCGAAATAACGGAGAGCCACGGATGAGAAGGGCGTGAGGGACAGCCCGATCCCGTTCCTCAACCTATAACGTAGAGAGCAGATAATCTTTAACTGTTTCATGCTTCACTGCCTTTGGGAGAAACCAGCTGGCAATGTCAATATGTAACCTCCGTGTTTTCGCTTTGATTGACCTAACGAGCTTAACACTGGACGTATAAGCATCGATCTGTTATTGACTGGTACTGGAACTGCAAGGAGCAGAGGGGGGAGCATCTACTGGGCGTGTGGTTTGAGCATGTGCCGGTGTGGTTGTACAACAGGTGTCTTGCTCTGTTACTCGTTACCTTATATCCCTTGAGAAAGGGTCTCTCGTTGAACCCCAGCATCAGCTGACTGAAGTGTTAGTCTAAATAATCTTAATCAATAAAGAATCAAGAGTCAAATATTGGGGGATAAACCTGGAAGGTCAGAGAACCAGAGAGGCAGCCACCAGTTGCTCCCTCCCTCTTTTGTTCCTCGATTCAAAAAATGGCGGAGATCTTGTTTCCACCCCACCTTCTCCCCTGTCTCCACTTCCCAAGTGCTGGGTTTAAGGTGTGCGCCACCACCGCCTGGCTTCTGTAGCTAACTAGTGACTAGCTCTGCCCTCTGATCTGCAGGCAAGCTTTATTTGTTAGAACATAAAAAAATATCACACAACAGCCGGCAGGTAGCAAGCCCCGGCCATCATCCTCTCCTGTCCTCCACAGGGCTGGGGTTACAGGGACAGATGTGGCCATATCTGGCTTTTTGACGTGGGTGCCTGGGATTCAAACTCAGGGCCTCACGCCTGTGTAAGAAATGAGTCCCTATTGCTCAGGGAGCTATTTCTCCAGCCCCGGGTCACATCTACTTACTCAGATGAAATTGTAGTGCCTGAAAAACTCAAGGAAGGAAAGCCCTGGGCTCTCCTGAGCTTTACGGATGGGTGGGAAGGAGGGGGAGGCAGGCAGACATTCCTCTTTGAGTTTGAGGCCAGCTAGTACGGGTTCCAGGCCAGTCAGGGCTACACTAATGTTCTGTCTCTGTCTTAGGAAAGCAGAAAACAAGACTATGGTGTATACAGACACTGCCATACCCTAAGAGTTAAGGGGTTGTTATGGGGATTCAGTTAGCCTTCTGGAGGAATTCATGTTTATCTTCGAGGAAATAGGATGCCAATGAATCTAATCAGGACCTAGCTAATGAGATTCCTGTCGTCCGAAAATCTCTTTAGGTCCTTTGTCTTTCTCACCTCACTCGTCCACCTCCGATTTCTGGCTGGTGATCCAGGTCTTCCAGAATCCGGTTCCCATTGTTTTTGCCTCTGGAGCCCGTTTCATAAAGTTCATGGTTTACTTTCCCCTCTCTGATGCAAGATGGGGGAGGTCTGAGCACAGACTCGCTTCCGCCTTCTCAGATGGTATCTGGTAACCAGTATAATGCCTGGCGTGCAGTAGGGGCTGAACACACGTTTGTAAGCAGTCAGTGCCAGGCGCACAGTAGGGGCTGAACACACGTTTGTAACCATTCAGTGCCTGGCGTACAGTAGGGACTGAACACGCGTTTCTAAGCAGTCAGTGCCTGGCGCACAGTAGGGCTGAACACACGTTTGGAACCATTCAGTGCCTGGCGCACAGTCGGGACTGAACACACGTTAGTAACCATTCAGTGCCTGGCGCACAGTAGGGGCTGAACACGCGTTTGTAAGCAGTCATGCGCACATGCTCATTGGGTTTCGTGTTAGACATTTATTACCCTGTTATTTGAAATATACACAGTGAGCCTACTATGCTGGCTCATCTCTGTAAGTCCAGCACTCGGAGAGACTGAGGCAGGAGGCTTGTCATGAGTTTGAGGGCAGCCTGGGCTACAGAGTGAGACCTTTTCTCAAAAACAGAAACAAAACCAAGGGGGCCAGGAGATATCTCAACAACAGGTGAAGTCCTTTATCACGACCTGACAACCCGAGTTAGATCCCCAGAAACCAACAGTGGCTAGAGAGAACCAATCCCTTGAAAGTAGTTCCCTGACCTCCACGCACGTGGTGTGATACACACGCATTCAGAGACATACATGCATACACACACAAATAAATATCAAAAAATAAAAATAAAAAATCCATGGGACCGAAATGTGGCATTACAGACCTATAATTCTGGCACAGACAGCAGAGGAAGTAGAATTGCTTCAAACTCCAGGTTGGCCTTGTGTTCTCAGGAAGTTCCGAGCTAGCCTGGGCTACATACTAAGATGCTATCTCAAACAAACAAACAAATGTAAAACAACAACAAAAGACATTTCCTAGTAGCAGGAATGGCTTTGCTGTTTCTGGTTAGACTGTCTTGGACAAAATGGCTTTATTAGATTTTTTTCTCTCAGATGAAATGCTAGGGTTAGAGCTGAATTCACTTCTTTGAAAGAACCAAAGTTTTCTCTTAAAGTAAAACAGAAGTAGAGAGAATGGGGGAAGGTGCTGGGTATGGCAAGCTCTCGGGCAGGCCCAGCCTTTGGAAGCAGACAGAGGAGGAGTTCAGGCCAGCCTGGTATACCCCAGAGCCTGTCTCAACACAACAGCAGCAACAGCAGACAATAATAAAAGCAGTAAGTCTGGATTTTTGCTTAGAGTGGGAAGATTGGAACAGGTTGCCGACAGGAGCAGGCATTCTGAGTACTAACAAAGGAAGCTTTGTACAGAGGCTGGGGACAGAGAGTGAGGTGGGTTAAAGTGTATCAATCACACAGTCAACCGAAGGGGTTTCCCTCTCACAGGTAGTGAAATGAGGGCGTTCATATGCCCCACAGAACGTGTGGGGAAGAATCGGATGACGTCAGTTTCTTCCCAGAGAATGTTTCTGCGGTCACAGGACTGTGACATCACAGAACTGGAGCGAGAAACCGTGCAGGAAGGAAGATTCCTTTGCTGTCTGGTCTGGGAACTGGGAAGAAGTTCTGAAAGTTTCAAGAGAAGTAGAGAGAGTTCAGTTCACACTCGGTATCAGTAGATTTTCAAGGCGTTGAAACTTGGCCAGTTTTGTAAGTAAGTTTGATGGAGATATATTTCAGACTGTGCAGTCAGAATCAAACTTTCATAATATGCAAATGGCTTTAAAATAGTCATTGAACTAAATTGAAATGGTTAACATGTATGGATTTTGTTTTTGTTTCCTGAGACTGGGTTTCTCTGTAGCTTTGGAGCCTGTCCTGGAACTAACTCTTGTAGACCAGGCTGGCCTCGAACTCACAGAGATCCACCTGCCTCTGCCTCCCAAGTGCTGGGAGTAAAGGCGTGTGCCACCACTGACTGGCACATGTATAGATTTTTCAAATGTGCTTATCTACGTGTGTGTGGTGTGTGTGTGTGCACGTGTGTGTGGTGTGTGTAGTGTGTGTCTCCCCTGGGCACAAGTGGAGGAGCTGAGGACAACGTGCAGAAGTTGGTCCTCACTTTACACCTTGTGGGCCTTGGCATCCAGACTCAGTTCTTCGGGCACAGTGGCAAACGCCCTTACCCGCCGAGCCATCGCACTGGCCCGTGTAATTATCCTACAGCAATTCCAGACGTTGGAAAGTACTGTGCACATGCTTGCTCATTTTCTCTGCAGTGTAATTTAGTCAGGAGAGTTGGCTCTAAGAAAATGATTCATTCCAACGGGCCGGCCTTTGAAGGGATTTGGTCTGCTCTCCCCTCCCCCGTGGGCAAATGTTTTGAGCACTTAGATGTCGCCATGTTTTCCTCCTGGCTGGGAATTCCAGGTCTTCTCTTGGTGGTGATGACCACTTGATATTTGGTCCTGGGAACCTGTGACTTAGACCTCTCCATTCCCTGTGAGTGTCTGTCTGTCTGTCTGTCTGCCACTGTATCCCCCCTTCTCCTAGTCCTCCTCCTTACACCCCCTGTTTCTTTGTGTCTTACCTGTTCTTTGAAGCTTTTAGTCTGTTTGGCGGGCACATGTGGTCAAGTCCAGGAAATACGTGGAATCTTGTATCAAAAGCTCATAGACTGGGAAAGAGCTGAGCTAATGGGTGTGGGGAGCAGGTACTGTAGTCCGCCTGCTGTGGCATGTACATCTGGGTTGTCAGGAAACATTCCTTCACTTATTGCTTGATAGGAGATAATACCAAGGGAGTTCACCTGGGAACCCTTGGCCTGTCTATCTGCTGGCTACAGGGTCACCCGGAACACCTGTACCAGCTTCCATGCCACCAGCTGACTGGTCAGAAAGTCCCAAATAGTCCACCGTCCTTACCTTACTAACCTGTTAACTATGGGAATATTACTTCGACCCCTGTGACTCAATTTCCTAAGTGTAAATTATGAATATACAGCAAGAGAATTTTGAGGCCAGCCTGGGAAATTTCCAAGATAGCCTGAGCTACACAGCAGGACCCTGTCTTAAAAGCATTTTTATAGTAATTTTAAAAATTATTCAGAAACTAAGTTAGAGATCTCTGTTGTGTAGCTTTCCTCCATTAGTGATATTTCCTTTCTAGAGCCCTGTGCAGTGTAACTTCCACCCAGTGTAACTGAGGGGGAGAGTGTGTGCTTTGTGTGTTCCTGTGTACACATCTCCAAACACTCAGACAGTCTAAAAGACCGCTATGGGTTCCTCAATGGCTCACACTGTTCAGTAGATGTAAGTACTACAGCCCTGCACCCCAGGATTTTTTGTTTGTTTTTTCAGGCAGGGTTTGAACCCAGGACATGCTAGGCAAGTACTACATCCCCATTTTGTTTTTAGACACGTCTGATCATGTATCACAAGGTGACCGGAACTCGTACCCAGCCTGGGCTACCCACAAATTGGTGACCCTCCTGACTCGAACTTCTGGGTGCTGGGTGGTTCCAGGGTTGGGTCTCAGTCCCAGTCAGAGCTGCACCTCCTGTCTCGCTTACAAACATGTTCTGGCAAAGGCTGGTCTGCATTCCCCGGATCTGCTCTCGTTTCTGCAGTCTCTGGACCCGAGAGCAGGGTGCCAAGGGTGGTTGTCTCCGCAGAGTCCACTCCCACAGTAAGTTTTCTTTCTCTGTAACTCTTTGTTTGCATCGCAGATAATCCGCGTGACGGAACAGGAAGGCAGTAAAGAGTGCGAGGCTCTAGACTTGGGAGTAGATGTTTTTAATATGTTCGTTGGCAGTTTCATACATGTATATACTACTTCACGGTTGCTCTCACTCTCTCTCGGCCCCCTCCTTTCCCTGGCCACCTGGCCTCTTCCTTCCTAACCCCTTTCCTGCATTCATATGAGTCTTTGTGTTTTGTCTGTGTCTCTCAGGGTTTGTCCAGGTGGGTCTGTGTGGCCATGGGACTGGAAATATCCCTTGGAGCTGAGGTGGCCGAGTTTTGACAGTGAATGGGTACACAACCTAGGACGGTGGCTCCTCCTCCCAGAGCCTGTCCGTCAGTAATAGCCCCTCCCCCGCCCTCGCCTGACTGTTGAGCCTGTCCTGTGCAGGCCCCCTTGTAAGGGAATGGTGTTACCTTCCACCAAGGTTGTGCTGTGAACCCTTCCACCAAGGGTGTCGTGTTTTTGTTTTCCTTGGCTTGTTTTGTTTTTATCTGTTTTCAGCTGATAGGTAACTAAGAAATACTCGGCCTTGACCAAAGGTGGAGAAGAGATTTGATCGCCAGAGCAAAGATAAGAAACGCCAGGTCATTATTTCAATTTGATGCCAAGATAATTGAGTAACCAGACACCGGCTCCCTGTAATTGGCCTAATCAGCTTGTAGACGGTTCTAGTGAGTTTGAGCACTTGAGCTGATGGCGGTGGGAAGGCATAGCTGCTGGGGTGGTGTGAGGTCTGGTCTCATCCCCAACCCCCCGCCCTGAAGGTGCCACTGTGAAAGTGTCCCCGATTGGGAAGGTGATGTTACTTGTCTGAGTTAGACCTGCCTCAGCGTAGGAGCTGTCCCATGTCCCTCACTCCACTATCTAAGGAGGTACTTCCGCGCAGGGGGCTTGACCCTGTGGGAGTCCTGCTTGTTCAGGACAGAAAATGAGAAGGGCTCTCGGTGGGCTAGAAGTGCTGAGGAGGTGTTTGAGCTACAAAGTGGCGGGCATGATTGTGTTCATTTTTTCAGCTAGCCTAGAGAACACTGGAATTCATCTAGACACTTTCAGACAGGTATACGTGACTCTCTATGGGACATTTTAAATCTTCAGACAGGTATACGTGACTCTCTATGGGACATTTTAAATCTTCAGACAGGTATACGTGACTCTCTATGGGACATTTTAAATCTTAAAATGGAGGATAAAAGCTTTACATGGAGCAAGTAATTTTTTCATAGAGAGACAGCTTTGTTTTTCGTTTAAACTTTGTTATGTTGACTTTGTGTTCTCTCTCTCTCTCTCTCTCTCTCTCTCTCTTTCTCTCTCTCTCTCTCCCATTCTGTACTTTGACTTGTTGGCATCTTTTCTGTTCTTGGCTATTCAGGAAGCTTTTGCTTTACCTCTCAGTGAGTCAGTGCAGGTTTTAAACTGGTTTCAGAAGTGGGTTTGCGCTGAATAAATATGAACGTGGAGATGGGGGTTGGTATGTGATAAAGGCATATTAAGTGTGCATTGGTTTGAGTTACCAGTAACAACCCGACACTGGTGTACTGCTGTCTCTCAGTTTCTACCCATGTCTGCTCAGGGCTCTAAAAGCTGGAGAGATGGCGAGGAAATATGAGTTATGTTATTCTTAGGTATGCCATCTTGGCACCTTATAAGAACTATTGATTTTAAGTTTTTTTTTAGTCAGTTTCACAGATGTATACAATACATACTATTGTTATTTATATTCGAGCCATTATCTGAACTGCAGCTCAGGTTGACTTGGAACTCATTTCTGTGGCCCAGACCGACCTCAAGCTTTTGGGCGATCTACTTGAGTACTGGGATTACAGGTGAAAGCCATCACACCTGGCTAAATGTTAGTTTTCAAAAAGTGGTATAGCTGGCCGCGGGAGCCAGAGGCAGGTGGATCTCTGCGAGTTCCAGGCCAACCAGGGCCAGATAGTGAGATCCCCATCTCAAAAATCAAAACAGGGCTGCAGAAGGCTCGGTTGTTAAGAGTGGGTGCTCCCTCCCAGAAGATCAGCTTTGGTTCCCATAACACACTTTTGGGGGCTGGAGAGATGGCTCAGAGGTTAAGAACACTGGCTGCTCTTCCAGAGGTCCTGTGTTCAATTCCCAGCAACCACGTGGTGGCTCACAGCCATCTATAATGAGATCTGGTCCCTCTACTGGCCTGCAGGTACACATGCAGGCAGAACACTGTGTAAGTAATAAATAAATTGTAAAAAAGAAAGAAACTCTTAAGAACCCACATTGGATGGCTCGCAGGAGCTTATAATTCCTGATATCCTCTTCTGGTCTCTGTGGCACCCACACATCTAAAACACACACTCACACAGACACAAATACACATTTGAAAGGAAAGGAAAAAAGGAAGGAAGAAAGAGAAAAAGAAGAAAGAAATCTAAAAGAAGAACAAAATGCAAACCAGCACCCAGCTACCCTAGGCTTCAGTAGCAAAACCTTGTATATGGTTTCTAAGTAAAGTTTACTGTGTGTTTGTATGAGGTTCTAAGTGTGTAATAGTCTCTGAAACTGCAAGTAATTAGTGAACTTTACATGTCAGTTGCAAGAGTGGTTTTTTTGGGGGCAGTTTCACTGAATATCTGTAAGATATACAGTGGAAGCATGTCCTTTGGTTGTTTAAAAAGCAGTTTTCCAACTTCAAAACAGTTCTGTGATTCAGCTTCTGTTCCGGTTAGTGTGTGAATCCTCATGATTGCTTGCTCATCTCTCTCTTTGGCCTTTTTTTAAAAAATATTTATTATGTATACAATATTCTGTCTGTGTGTATGCCTGCAGGCCAGAAGAGGGCACCAGACCCCATTACAGATGGTTGTGAGCCACCATGTGGTTGCTGGGAATTGAACTCAGGACCTTTGGAAGAGCAGGCAATGCTCTTAACCTCTGAGCCATCTCTCCAGCCCCTCTCTTTGGCCTTTTTAAGAGATGATTTGCCTATTTTTAATTTGTGTGCTTTGGTGTTTTGCCCGCATGCTTGTCAGAGTGATGGTGTCTGATGCCCTGCGGCTGGTGACAGACAGCTGTGAGCCGCCGTGTGGGTGCTGAGAATTGAACCTGGCTCCTCTGGAAGAGCAGGCAGTGCTCTTAACCGCTGAGCCGCCTCTCCAACCCTCTTCATTTTGAGACAGGGTCTCCCTGTGTCATCCCAGCTGTCCTGGAACTCACTTTGTAGATCATGCTGGCCTTGAACTCACAGAAATCTGTCTCTCCCGCCCTAGTGCTAGGGTTAAAGGCTGTTGTCCACTACACCCAGTCCTGCTTCTTTTATTAAAAAGCCGCTTATATATAATTTAGATGATTCTTCACATTTGAGTTGGTTGTTTTGATGGGGCTAGATATAATCTAGCAGAGGGCGCTTGGTGGAGTGCTAGTCACTCAGTCCTTCTCGTTCTGGACACAGATGTATTTATCCTGTCAACATTTTCTTAGTAAATATGAGGTGGTTTAAGAGTTGATTGTGTTAGTTGATCTGTTGACTTCATTTATTTATTTTTGAGCTAGGGTTTTATAAGAAGCTTGAAGTTTAGGCTTGAAGTTTTAATCCTCCCCCTCCACCCAGTACCGGGATTTCAGGCCCACCTGTCATCACCCCTCCCATCCTTTAAGAGGGGGAGTTTGCTATTTTGCCCATGATGGCCTTGAACTCTGGTCTCTCTCCACCAGAGTAACAGACCACAGGTGCACATCCTCAGCTTTCAACATGCTTCGGTGTATCCGTGCTCCAAGTTCTAAGTATATTTACTTTTTATATTTTTGGTTGTGAGCCTTGCGTTTAATGGCTGAGCCATCTTTTCTTTTTTAAAAAGTCTCTGTGTGTGTGTGTGAGGGGGAGAGAGACAGACAGAGACAGACAGAGAGAATAAGATTATGATCCTGAGAATCAAATTAGCTTCTCTGAGTCTCTGCCTTTGAAAATTTCTATGAGATGTAGTAAAGATTTAGCACAAGAAGACTTTGTTGTCCCCACTGTTATTTCTTTGGGCTTCAACACAGTTTTTACAAAGGTTTAGCTTGCCTTCCAGCTATGCTGAGCTTAAGGGCTGCAGACTTTGATGCTGTTTGACGATAGTCTGCCAGCATTGGCTGGCTGTTGAGTAGTGGCTGACTCAGTGCCTGAACCTCGTCAGGCTTCTGTCTGTGCAGTATCCAGAGTGCCAGAGTATTGTATGGTGGCCAGTTGCCCTTTCACTCCAAATTACCTAAGTCAAGCTTGTGAGTTCTTGGATACAGTTTAGGTGAAAAGGTTCCAGTTGACACTAACGAAGTCAAGATTTTTCTTAGATGCCAGCTCTGTGTACTGTAGTGGCATTTCAATTGTATTTTAATAAATAAAGCTCGCCTGGGGATCGGGAAAGTAAAACAGCCCCACTGGCCAGCTTTTTAGAGTGTGTGTGTGTGTTTGTGGGCACATGGGTACCCTGCGTGGGCATGTAAGTGCGGATGCCCATGGGGGCTGGAAGCTAGAGGCCATTGTGTTCTCCCGAAGCTGTTATTACAGGCGGTTTGAGCTGCTTGATGTGGGTGTTGAACAGAACACCGTTTTTATTGCACTCTAGAGGTAAACTTATATAAAGCTTATATATAAACTTATTATAAAATCAGGCAGGACAGTGTTTGGGGGAATATTAATTCTTATATTTCTGAGTACTTGTAAATCAGCTTAATAAAATAATGATAGGGTAAAGTATGTAAATTACCGTAGCTTTGTTTTCCACCTGTATTCATAGGGTAGCTGCTGACTCCGCCCTCATTCTTTACACTTTTGCCTGGGAATAGGTTTTTTCTTGAGATGCAGCAGTAAAAGAAAGTCATATGTCTGCCCCATCATTGTACATCTCTAACATGCCCCACCTGGGACAACAGGAAGAGCACATTTGGAATGGCGGAGAAAGCCTTCATGCCGCCATGATGTTTGTTTTCCCACAGTTCTGGGGATCAGACCAAAGACCTTGTGCATGGTAGGCAAGCGCTCTACCACTGAGCTACACCCCACCCATTTCTTAAGACATCTTGCTAAATTGCCCAACCTTAGTCTTGAACCATTAGTACTCTTGTGTTGTATGATGTTTTACTCTTTTTTTTTAATTTATTTATTACGTATACAGTGTTCTGCCTGCTGCATGTTTTGCCTGCAGGCCAGAAGAGGGCACGAGATCTCATTGTGAGCCACCATGTGGTTGCTGGGAATTGAACTCAGGACCTCTGGAAGAACAGCCAGTGCTTTTAACCTCTGAGCCATCTCTCCAGCCCGATGTTTTACTCTTTTGGCTTTTGGGGTACCCAGTTCCCAAATAAATCACACACGGAGGCTTATTCTTAGGAGTGCCCCGCCTTAGCTTGGCTTGTTTCTTGCCAGGTTTACTTAAGTTATCCTGTTTTAATCTTTCTTATTTCTTTTTTTTTTTAAATAATTTGTGTCATTGCAACTCACACCTTTATTTTTTTTTAGTATTTATTTATTTATTATGTATACAATATTCTGACTGTGTGTATGCCTACAGGGCAGAAGAGGGCACCAGACCCCACCACAGATGGTTGTGAGCCACCATGTGGTTGCCGGGAATTGAACTCAGGACCTTTGGAAGAGCAGGCAATGCTCTTAACCACTGAGCCATCTCTCCAGCCCTAATCTTTCTTATTTCTGTATATCTTACTTTCCTTCTTACTCCATGGCTGATTGGTTGGCTGGTCCCTGATCTTCTCTGTCTCCTCCCTCCTCCTCTCTCCTTTTATCCTCTCTGCCTGCCAGCCCCTCCTAGCCTTGTCCCTGCCTCATTATTGGTCGTTCAGCTCTTTATTAGGACCATCCGGTGTTTTAGAAAAGTAAGGAATCACGGCTTCACAGAGATAAACAAAGGCAGCATACACAAAAGTAATACACCTAAAAATAATTTCCCAACACCCTTGCCTCACCTCTTTAGTGCCTTGGATTACAGGTGTGGACCACCATACCCTGTTCACAGGAAGTTCAAGTTGCCTTCTGTCTCATAATTGCCAGTGGGAGACTAAATGGATACTTTTAACTATTACAAGTTAAAAAAAATTGTATCCAGGTATAGTGGCATATGTCTTTAATCCTAGCACTCAGGAGGCAGAGGGAATCAGATTTATCTTTGTGAGTTTGAGGCCAGCCTGGTCTATAGAGTGAATTACAGGACAGCCAAGACACCCTGTCTTGAACCTCTCCCCCCCCCCAAAAGTAAATATAAATGGGGCCCTCTGTGATAATGTTCACCTGTAATCCCAGTTTGGGAGGCAGAGGCAGGACAATTGCTGCAAGTTTAAAGTGAGCCTGGTCTATATGAAGAGTTCCAGGCCAGCCAGGGCTGTATAATGAGATACTGTTTGAAAAAGAAAAAAACAAATAAAAATTATAAATAGTAAGTATGATATCATGGCTATTTTTCACTATCAGCTTTGCTTGGATTTGTAATCACCATGGAGACACATCTTGGGGTGTGGCTATGAAGACTCTTCCAGAAATGTTTAACTGAAGAGAGAAGATAAACCCAGCACATGGGGGCAGACTTTTGTGGATTGGGTCAAATTTAGTGAAACAGGAAATCAGGCTGAGCACTAACTAGCACAATGTCTGCTTCCTGCCTGTGGCTTCATGCGAGCACGTGCCTCAACTCCGGCCACTATAGTGCGAGCACGCGCCTCAGTTCTCGCCACCATAGTGCGAGCACGCGCCTCAACTCCCGCCACTATAGTGTGAGCATGCGCCTCAATTCCCGCCACCGCCACCGCGTCGCCCAGACTGTGACAGACAAGCCCTTCCTTGCTTGAGCGGCTTCAGTCACATGTGTGGAGGGCCATGCTAACCGTTTTTTGGTCACTGTAATGTTTGCTGTTCTCTCCTCCCTGTGCATTAACGGGGGGGGGGGGGGGGGGCTTTCTTGAAGCGGCATATTTTAGTAGGGTCTTTGAGGCAAAAGTTCTGGGTGTGGGGGGCCGTATGGTAGAAAGTACAGTTCAGCTGATAGATTGCTTACCTAGCATGGACAAGGACCTGTGTTCGGTTCGGGAGAACACACAGGCACGCGCGCGCGCACACACACACACACACACACACAAAGAGAGAGAGAGAGAGAGCGCGCTTAGAGTAGAATTTGGTTGGTTTAGGTCCTCTAGAAAATCATTGCAGGAAGTCCAGTGGATAAGAATGATGAGATCAAAGGATTAAAAATGATGAATGGGCTGGGCTTGGTGGTGTACACCTTTAATCCAGCATGAATCCCAGGCAGATCTCTGCGAGTATTAGAATAGCCTGGTCTAGAATAGCCTGGTCTACGTAGTGAGTTCCTGGCTAGCCTGGGCTACACAGTGAAACTTTGTCTTGAGAAGAGGAGGAGGGGAAGGTCGAATGAGGGACAGAGAAGGAGACGAAGAAAGGAAGGAGGGAGGGAGAGAGAGAATGATTGATTGGTGTTATTTTGATTTGGGTCTTGAAAGGAAAGGGGGCAGCCAGGGATCTTTGGGTGCTGTATAAAGCAAACTCCCCAGAGCCAGTCCTTTAGACCCCACACAGTTAAGTACTTAGTGGTATTGTTAGAGGGCTAAGCAGGTAGTTGGTGTGCTATCAGGCAAGTTTAGTGTGGCAGGACCCTTCTGAAAGCCAAGTTGATAAAGAGAAAATGGAAGGAACAGAATGCATTCCTGCAGAGTGGCCAGGACTGGCAGCCCAGGCCCCAAATACACGTCTTTTCCTTTTTGAAAAGAAACAGTGTTTACATTTGTCTGTAATCTTATACAGGTACTAGACTTTTTCCATGATACCTGCTAAATTAAAAAATATCCCCGTTTAACCATGTAGTTTCTAGTAAACAGGTTTTTTTCTTTCTCTTTTATTTTATTTATTTTTTTTTGGGGAGGGGGAGGATTCGAGACAGGGTTTGTCTGTGTAACAGCCCTAGCTGTCCTGGAACTAGCTCTTGTAGACCAGGCTGGCCTCAAACTCACAGAGATCCGCCTGCCTCTGCCTCAGGAGTGCTGGGATTAAAGGCGTGCACCACCAGTTTCAGCTTTTTAAAAATTTGGTGTTAATGCTACAGTTCTCATGGAGTTTCCTGTAACCCTAACTGCTCGATGTTTTTAACTTTCAAAACTTTTTATTTATTGTCATCATCATCATCGTTGCTGTTGTTACTATTGTTGTTGTTGCTTATGTTAGATCAGAGGACAATTGTGGAGTTGATTCTCCCCTTTAACATCTATGTGGGTCCCGGGGGTTGACTTTAGTCTTCAGGGTTTGCAAGGCCAGGCTGTCACTGTCACCCTCAGCTGCTGAGTCATCTGACTGCCCCAGGAAGTGCTAAATTTCAGAAGAAACTGTTCTGGGCTTTGAGATTCAGATCTTTAGGAAGTGTTATTTTGAAGCTCTTGAAGTTTGACTGGAACCTTTAGTTTCTCAGTATGTGGGAGACGCTCTCCTAAAGGAAAGTAAGTAGCCATTTGGGGTCAGATCCCCTGAATCATTCCTCCTGGTGTGTGTGGCCGCTGCCTTTATTCCATCAGCCCAAATGAATCATGGCTAGACCTGCTGTCAGCGGAGATGAAGATGTGTCATCCTGACGAGTGTCCCGGAAACCATGGCGACAGGTGGAGCTCATCATCCTCTCATAGGAAGGGAGCAATGTCCGGGTTTGTGGTAAGATCTGCCACAGCACCGCTCATACTGGAGACTAAAGAGATTGGAGTTCCATCTTGTGAGTCTGAGCCTTTGTCTACATGCACGTATGCACGCTGCGTGTGCGCCTGGCGTCCGAGGATCAGAAGAGGACATTGGATCCTCTGGGGCTGGCGTTCCAGGTGGTTGGTTGTGAGCAGCCCTGTTGGAACTGGGTTCTCTGCAAGAGCACCAAGTGCTGTCTGTTAACCATTGAGCCAGGTCTCTAGCCCCAAGCACCTTTGTAAGACATGGGCATGATTCAGAGAACAGCAGTAAATGCTTGCTAAGACTGTGAACTTAAGCTCCATAAGCAGTACCTGTGAAGGACCCTGGGCTTTATACCATTCCTCACACAGAACCATTCATTCTCTTGTGACTGAGTTGAATCCTCTCATGGATCTATCCATCGCATTCCTCTCCCCCCCCCCCCCCCCCTCCCCCCCTCCCTCCCCCCCCCCCTCTCTCCCTCCCTCCCTCCCTCCCTCCCTCCCTCCCTCCCCCCTCTTTTTTGTCATCTTGTCTTACACAGGGTCTCTTGAGGGTATGTGCTTAGGGTGGGATTCTTAAGTGGTGGGGCTGTAGGGTGTGTGCGCTGTTTCTGTTTTAGTAGATCACACCACTTTGTCTCCCACCGCTACCACCATTTCTACTTTGGCTGGCAGTGTGTGCGTGTTCACTCTGTTTACACACTAGTTCACCTTCATGCTTGCTCTCCAGGGCAGATCAGATTATCGAGTGTCTTAGACAGAGCATCTCACACTTGATTGTGTATGCAAATCACCAGGGATATTAACAAAAGTGCAGTTTCTGATTTCTGTCCCTCCGCCCCCCCCCCCGCCCCCCTCAGCAGGGTTTCACTACCTATCCCCGGCTGTCCTGCAGCTTACTCTGTAGACCAGCCTGGCCTCAAAGTCAAGGAGATCTGCTGCCTTTGCCTCCAGAGTGCTGGGATTAGAGATGAGCGCCCCCACACCGGGCTTCTCTCTACTTGAAGTCATCTGTATCTGTGCCTGGTTGTGCAGGCTCATGATCCCAGCTACTCTGGAGAATGAGGCGGGAGGATTACAAATTCAAGGTCTGCCCAGGCAACTGAGACTCTGCCTCAAAATGAAAAAGTACAACCATGTGGGATGGAATCTCAGAGGGCAAGTGCTTACACAGCATGTACGAAGCCCTATGCTCAGCCCTCAGTGCCACAGAAATAAAAGCATTCAAATTGCCTGTAGTAGCTGAAATAGCCTAAATGGCACACAGCCTAGTCACTGTTCTGTTGCTGTGAAAGACACCATGACCAAGGCAGCTCTATAAGAAAAGCATTTAATGGTGGGCTTGCTCACATTCCAGAGGGTTAGTCTGTTATTATCAGGGCAGGGCAGCATGGCAGCACTCAGGCAGGCGTGGTGCTGGAGCAGCTGATCTGCAGGCAGCAGGCAAAGAGACACACTGGCCTGACATGGGCCTTTGAAATCTCAAAATTCATCCCACCAGTGACACACCTCCTCCAACAAGGCCAGTCCTACCCACTGACAGCTCATGAGCTGGGGACTCAGCATCCAGGTCTAGGCGCCTATACGGGCATTCTTAATCAGACAACCAGCGCATATATACTTTCTATGTCTTTTATATTGTTACGTTTAAGTGGCTAAGAGAATTTATTTATTTTGGTGCCGAAACTCGGAGACAAGCACAGTTTAATTCTGAGTCCTTGCCATAGCGATCGGAGCCATCGCTTCTCTTCTCTGGTTTTGATAGAAAGAGGTCTCGCTGTAGCCTAGACTGGTGTCTGTCTTTTGGCAATCCTCTACTGTGGCCTGGCCTCCTTTGTGCTGCGACCGCGGGACTGTACCGCTGTGTCCAACAGATGCCATCACTTCATTCCTTCACTATATCTATCCACTGTAGAACTTCAGAGGCCGTCGAAGACCTCACATGGGCTTCCGTTACACGGAGCATAAAAAATAAAAACACTTTTTATCTAAGATAGCTTGCAAAACGTTTCTACATCTTGTTTGTTTTGTTTTTGATGCAGGATCTCACCTTGTAGTCCTGGCATACTTGGAACTCAGTGTGTAGACCAGCCTGGCCTTAACCTCACAGAGACCGCCCTGCCTCTGCCTCCTGAGTGCTGTGGTTAAAGGTGTGCGCCACCACATCTGGCTTCTGCACTGTATTTTTATTAAAAAAAAAAAACAAAAAACAAAAAACAAAAAAACACTTGTATGTCACAAAACCGATCTGTGTCCAACTCAGAGTATGGCTCCTGTGCGTGTATGAAAATCAGTGTAAGTGTAGTTAATCTAAGTTTTAAATCTTATTTTTTCATTGCAGATTGAATCCCTCTCTAGAACTTCTGAATGTTTCTTATCAGTGGGCGCGTTCCCTGTACAGCAAAGCCAATGGCTTAACTTCGGGGAGCGCTGGGGCAGTTGTTTCTGCTATGCTTGGTGGAACTTGAGTTTGGAGGACACAGGGCTTTCTGTGATGACAACATGACTCACAGCAAAGGAAGATCTGTCACCTGCAAGACGAGTGGCAGCCCCGATAGTGGAGGAGGTTTCGTCCATTGGACTTTAAATCTAAACACCATTCAGTCTGACAAGTTTTTGAACTTACTTCTAAGCATGGTGCCAGTCATCTACCAGAAGAACCAGGACGACAAGCATAAGAAAGCGAATGGCCTTTGGCAGGACGGGCTGTCGGGCGGAGCACAGACCTTCAGCAAGAGGTCAGAGCCACATCTGGACTACCACGAGTTCTCGGAGCAGGCCTTCCACGGCGGCGGCGGTGGGCACGCGCCAGCCAGCTGCAGCCCCAAGTACGACGACTACACCGGCTATAGCTACTGCGACGGAAGGGAGGCTTCGGAAACCACTGCCATGCTGCAGGACGAAGACCTGTCCAGTGAGGGCGATGATGTTACTGTGGAAACAAACCGGAAGCTCCCGAAGGAGTCCAGCGGCGTCATGGCTCTGCAGATTCTCGTGCCATTCTTGCTGGCCGGGTTTGGGACAGTTTCTGCCGGCATGGTTTTGGACATAGTACAGGTGAGTTTTCATCTTCAAGTTTCGCACACTGAGTGTGTGCCCGCACTCGTGTGTGCCAGAGGCCAACCGTGGGTGTCTTCCTGTGGCGGGGTCTCTCAGTTCTATCTGGAACTGATGGACTCAGCTGGCAGCCAGTGACACTCTAAGGGTCCGGCCCTGCCTCTGCCTCCTCAGCATCGGGGTTATACGCGTGCCACGGTGCTTGGCTCTCCGGGTTTTTAATTGATTGGTTGATTCATTACTTTGAAACAGGAATTTCTACATCATCCTGGCTTTTCTGGAACTCACTGTGTGGACCAGACTGACCTTGAACTCACAGAGATCCAGCTGCCTCTGACTCTGTCTCCCAAGTGCTGGGGTTAAAGACGTGTGACATCACGTTCTTTTTTTAAAACATAGGTTCTGAGTATTGAATCTGGGTCCTTATGCTTACTCACCCAAACCCTTCCTCTCTTCCCTTCTCCCCTCCCCTTCTTAGATATTCCTTGCAAATAAAGTAACTCTTTTACAAACCCCAAAATAAGCCAAGTAAAAGAAAAGCCCAGTCAGCAAGCAGTATTTTGAAATAGTTTATTTTAAAAGAAAATTTCCATATGCTCATTGAAATGTGTTCAAACAATGTAGCACTAAAATAGGACTAACTTCTGTTCCTCATCTCCACACCCAAACCGCCGCTCCTCTTTGTCTTCACCCTCCCTCCCCCCCCCCCCCCCCCCCCCCCCCCCCCCCCCC
>JABTXL010005037.1:2115139-2128780 GCA_025134845.1 Neodon shergylaensis
CCTCCTCCTCCTCCCCCTCCTCCTCCACCTCCTCCTCCTCCACCTCCTCCTCATCCTCCACCTCCTCCTCCTCCTCCACCTCCTCCACCTCTACCTCCTCCTCCTCCTCCACTTCCTCCTCCTCCTCCACCTGCTCCACCTCCTCCTCCTCCTCCACCTCCTCCTCTTCTACCTCCTCCACCTCCTCCACCTCCTCCTCCTCCACCTCCTCCTCCTCCACCTCCTCCACCTCCTCCTCCACCTCCTCCACCTCCTCCACCTCCTCCACCTCTGCCCCTGCCTCCATTTGTGTGTGGTTCTGGAGATGGTGCCCACGGCCTCCTGTATGTCAGGCAGATTCTCAGTCCCCCAACTTACGTCCCCAGTCTGTTCCCAGTGCCCAAAACATTTTTTTTTTGCGTTTGTATTATTGTATTTAAGACAGGGAAGCAAAGCCAGGCGGGGTGGTGCACACCCTAATCCCTGTACTCAGGAGCCCAGCCTGGTCTACTTACTGAGTTTTAGGCCAGCCAGGGCACAGGGTGAGACCCTGTCTCAGTGACAGAAAAGGAGAAGCAACCTTGGAAGCAGAAGTGGGGTCTTTAGAGATGTCCTCGTTCTAAAGAGCGGCTGTTCCTCTTGTCCCCAGCACTGGGAGGTGTTCAGGAACGTGACAGAAGTGTTCATTCTAGTCCCTGCACTGCTTGGCCTCAAAGGGAACCTGGAAATGACGTTGGCGTCCCGACTATCCACCGCAGTAAGTTTTCCCCTGCGTCCCAGAATGTGTGCCGCCTATTCCTCCCCTAGAAGAGTCTGTGTGACAGGTGGTTGCTTTCCTCCATCTGGTGAGTTTCTGGACCTCGGAGTTGTGCGAAATAGTTTTGACTGACACAGTGCCCTGAAAATGCTTGGGGTTCTCTCATGTGGGAATGTAGACCTGCCTTCCCTTATCAGCAAATGCTTGCCTCCGTCGGTGCCAGGCCACACCGGCTGTGTTTATTAGTGTACGATGCATTGTATGTGGGTGTGGTTGGTAAATTCGAAATTAGAATCCTGTGTATTCTCTTCTCCAATCTGACCCATTAAAATATATACTGCTGACCTTTTCATATCAGTTAATCAACATTATATACTTTATTGGCTCTATTTTTTTTTTAAAGATAGGGTCTCAGATTTGCTATGTAGACCAGGTTGGCCCTGAACTCACAAGAGATCCTCCTAGCTCTGCCTCCTAAGTGCTGGAATTAAAGGCGTGTGCCAACACACAGGGCTACATCTTTTTATAGTATATAACCCCACAATTAGATTTATCATCCACCGTTGGATATATAAACATAGGGACCTGGGAATGGCTGAGACGTTGAGAGTACTTCCTTTGAGGGGATTAGGTTTCCGTTTCTACCCTAACTCCAGTTCCAGGAGATCCGATGCCCTCTTCTGGCCTCCAGGCACCAAGCATGTGGTGTGCATACATGAGGCAAACATTTGCAAATAAAAAAGTATTTTTTTTTTTTAGATAAGTGTCACTCTGTAGCCCTGGCTGGCCTGGGATTCTTTATGTAGCCCAAACTGGTCTTAAACTCAGAGATCTTCCTGCCTCTGGCTCCCAACAGCTGGGATTCAAGATATGCACCAGCATTCCTGCCATGACAGTTGATATAAGTGAATGAGAGACAGGCACGGAATGGACGTAAATCTGAAGTTAGAAGCAAGGTAGAGCGGACCAAGGTGTTAGAACAGCTTTATCTAATGGTCCACTTAAAGCTCAGCTGAGACTGCCTGCTTGCCAAGCATGACTTCACTCGGTACCTGAAGCGGGATGACCTGGACAAATACCCGAAACAACGGGTCATTGCTCTTAACAACCTGCTGACTGCCATTGTGTGCTTCTGTAAAATCTCGCGTGCTTGCCTGCCCCGCCTTGTGGTTTTAGTGTGTAAAACTGGGGGCTGGAGAGATGGCTCAGCTGTTAAAGGCTAGCTAGGCTCACAACCGAAAATACAAGAGATTACAGACTGGACCTGGGACCGGAGCCTTTCAGGAACTGTCCTGGCTTCCGTCCGCCAGTGCGGCCTCCTCCCTTCATTCTCATGGGTGCCAGAGTGCTTATTCCAGAGATTCCCCATGACAGATCATTTCAGCTACCAACCGGGGAGGGGAGAATTAGTGCAGGTCATGTGGTGAAGGCTGACTTGGGAGGGCGGCTTCAGATCACGTCTGTGGGGATCACGGATCCCTACACGGAGCTCATCCTTCTGAGCAGGCACCGTGTAAACTGGAAGCTGAGCAAGGGCAGGGAGTCACACCAGGATCTGAGGGGAGGGGACCATTCTGCAAATGTCATTTAATCAGATCGATAATGGTTTTTAATCACAAAATTTGTGTATATGAATATTTTGCTTGACTGTATGCGTGTGTGCCTAGTGCCCCCAGAGGCCCAAAGAGGGCCTCAGATTCCTTGGAACGGCAGTTGTAAATGATTGTGAGCAGCCGCATGGGTGCTGGGAATTTAACGTGCTTTCTCTGCGAGCGCAGCAAGTGCTCTCAACTGTTGAGACATCCCTCTAGTCCCAATATCAGCTCTCCATACGACGCATTCTAATTAGGGATTTGCTGTTGTTTTGATTTGTTTTTCAGACAGGGTCTCTACTGCCTGACTGTCCTAGAACTCACTATGTAGAACTCGGAGAGATCGGCCTGCTTCTGGCCCCCGATTGCTGGGAGCAAAGGCTCTTTCCACCACCGCCTGGCAATTACTTTTCTCTTAAGATCTGAAAGTTCAACTTAACATTTAGGGTTCATGATTTTCCTCCAGCGAGGCCACACCTCCTAATCCTTCTAACCTTTTCGAATAGTGCCATTCCCTGGTGACTAAGCATTCAAATATGAGTCTAAAAGCAAGACAAAAGAAACAAACAAACAGCAACAACAAAACCCCAGCACTTAGGAGGCTGAAGCAGAAAGGACGCGAATTTAAAGGTAGCCGGTGGCACATGCCTTTAATACCAGCCCTCGGGCGACAGCAGCAGATGGATTTTATGAGTTCAAAGCTAGTCTGGTCTACATAGATGTTCCAGGACAGCCACAGTGAGACCCTATCTCAAAAAAAAAAAAAAGGAAGAAGGAAAACCAGCCAACCTCTCCACACACCTCCTCACCACAATGATGACAGAAAACCAATATGTAAGAGGAACTGTACATTTATTTAAAAGGATTACTTGGACAGAAGGTCCTTAATCTTTTACTCTGTACAACAGTGCTGGCATCGTAGAACCTGCTAATAGCCAGTCGCTGTTTGCAGAGATAGCAATTATTTTTCTGGAAACTTCTGGAATAAAAAGTGTGCTTAGCCACAGAGAAACCCTGTCTCAAAAAAACAAAAAAAAAAGTGTGCTTGGAAGAGGAGGAAAGAAGTGTGCTTCTTTCACGGTGTGAGATGATTAAAGTCTGTTATTCCAGTTTTGAAAAGATTCTGACCTGGTACTGATACATGAGTATAAATTCATGCTTTTCTTCCTCTTCTCTTACTCTGTATTTGTATTTTCAAACCCAAGGTTTAAGGATACGTTCTTTTCTCAAGGAATGATATGATATAATAAATACATTTAAAACTCTTAAGGTAAAAAATAATATAAGTTACAGGGGCTGGGAAGATAGCCCAGCGGACAGAGTGGCTGCCTTGCAAGTGTGGGGATCTGTGTGTGGTCCAGAACCTGATGCTTACAAAAGCCAGAGGTGGCACTACATTGTTGTCATCCCAGTACTGGGGAGGCAGAGACAGGTGCACGCCTGTGAGACAGCTGGGCTGGAAAACTAAGGGGAGGACACCTGGAGTGCCATCTGCACGTGCTTGTATGCACAATACAGATGTGCACCCGCACACACAGAAGTTATGCATCCACCACACAGTACTACAATCAAATAATGAAATTCTGATAAATGCTTAAAATGTAAATTTCCTGCTTACTCATTACCCCAGTACCTTATTATTTAATCGTGACCTTGACTGACATGCTGAATTTGGGTGCAGCTGCTGGGTCACCTGGCACCCAGCTGGAATGTGTGTTTGTTGTATCCCCAGCCTTTGCTTTTAAGAAGGAAAAGCACAAAGCACATGTGGGTTATTTTTTTTTTAAAGCTGTGGTTTTGAGGAAGACCATGAGGATTGCCTAGACCTGAGTCCAGGAGGCGTCTTCCAGGAGAAACTGAGGGAGAGGTCTTGGAAGCGTTGGAGGAGGAAGACCGTGTTACTGAAAGGGAGCTGAGAGGCGGCTCCTGCTTCACTTGAGCAAAGCGGACTTTGTTCTGATAAATACGGCTACGTGCACAGGCACTGAAGCAACTTGGTCCCTTTGCCAGGAGTGACGTTTTGGTTCAGTTACCTCAGAGGAATTTATCGAGAAGTATTTGTTGTTCTTGAGCCTTGTCCAGCATTGTTTAGACTCATAATGGATTAGCTGTGCTGTTCTGTTTTAAATAGGCCCTGCTGTAGGGAATCCAGTTCAAAAATAATATATTTTAAATAAGATTTTCTGTCTTTAATCCACATGTTGATATTGTCTCATAAAGGTGAATCTAGTCTCTTTGGGGGGTGGGTATCAAGGCAGTGTGCTGGCTAGTTTTATGTCGGTTTGACATAAGCTAGAGTTATCTGAAAGAAGGGAACCTCTGTGTATGCGTGTGTGTCTGTGTAGAGGCATGCCATGTATCTCTGGCATGTGTATGTATGTATGTGTGTTCTGCGTGGGCGCATGCCGTGTGTATGTGGGTGTCCTTGGAAGCCAGAAGAGTGTGTCTTATTTGCCTGATGTGCGTGCTGGGAACTGAACTCTGGTCTTCTATAACATGTGCTCCTAACTGCTGAGCCATCATCTCTCAGCCCAAGATGGGTGTTCTCTCTCTCTCTCTCTTTCTTTCTTTCCTTCTTTTCTTTTTTGAAACAGGTTTCTCTGTGTAGGACTGGCTGTCCTGCAATTCTCTCTGTAAACCAATCAATCCTTGAACTCGGAGATCTGCCTCGGGCCTCCCAAGTGCTAGGATTAAAGGCACGTGCTACCGCCACAGCCAGGCTAAAGTGGGTGTTTCTTAAAATAGGGTCTTTTAATGTCAGCACCAGCAGCCTGTTAGAAACATAAATTTTGGACCATTCCACAACCACTGAACCAATATAAACTAGTAATTTGTTTTAAAATAGACTCTCTAGGGGGCGGGAGAGATGGCTCAGAGTTTAAGAGCACTGATAGTTCTTCCAGAGGTCCTGAGTTCAATTCCCAGCAACCACATGGTGGCTCACAACCATCTGTAATGAGATCTGCTGCCCTCTTCTGGTGTGCAGACATACATGCAGACAGAATACTGTATACAAAATAAATAAATAAATCTTTTAAAAAAAAATAAACTCTCTAGGGACTGGAGAGATGGAACAGCTCTCACAAGCATTTGCTGTTCTTGCAGAGGACCTGAGTTAGATTCCCAGGGCCCTCATGGTGCTTTACAACTATTTGGAACTCCAATTTCAGGAGAATATGACGCCCTCTTCTGACGCCTTTGAGGACTCATCTATGTGTGGACAGCAAAACCTTCACACATATAAAATAAATCTAACAAGTAAACGCCCCAGAGGTTTGTACAATGCACCGTTAAGGTCTGAGAAGCCTTGTATTAAACGACACTGGAGTCCCTATGGTTGGGACCAGGTGAGAGAGGGGAAATCCTAGAAGACAAGGTTGGGGAGCTGTCCAGGGCCACCCGACAGAAGGTCTTGTGGTGGCCTGCTGTAAGGACTTTGGCTACACTGTAAGTTGGGGCCCATTGGAAGGAGTAATGTGACCTTACAGGTGCTGAGAGAGGGAAAGTTAGTCTTTCCCAGGGAGGAGGCTCCTAAATGGTTATTCAGCACCAAGTGGTCAGCCCTAGAAACACAGACATCCAGGCAACACTGAAGGGATTTAGGGAGCTGTGTTTCTGTGTTCGTTAATTGAGCCTTGTGTGCACTGTATCACCTTTACTCACCCTTGTGTAGATTTTTTAAAAAGCTTTAAAAATTTATTTATTTAGTGTACTGTTTGAGTGTAAGCATGCACATATTGTGTGTGGGGGTGGGGGAGTGGGGGGGTGGTGAGGACAGCTTGCAGGAGTCGTCCCCCCTCCTCTCGTCTTCCACTGTGTGGCTTCTAGGAACTAGACTTTGTTTGCCGGGTTGGACAGTGAGCACCTTCACTTCTGAGCCATCCCGCTGGCTCCAGATGTTTTTATAACATTTGAAAATCTTCCATGGCAGATGATGGATAATTAAAACCTAACTCAGTGTGATGTATTTACAAATGTGTGTTTATGTATTGCTAATCATTTTTCCAATGCTTTCCAAACTACTACATGACAAAACTTGGAAAATTTGGATGTATATATTTTTTAAATCCTGAGTAGTTGAGAAAATTATCTAGATTACACAGCAGTAGACTGTATGAAGACTAGCCTTATTTAGGAAAGTGTTCTTCCATTTGCCAGCAAACTATATATATATATATATATACACACACACACACATATATATATGGAGGTATACCATCAAAATCTATGAACTGAATGCTAATAATTATTGCTAATATTGTCATGATTCAAATATAGATTATGTACACTTGAATGATTTGTTTATATCCTGTTCTTTGGCAAGTGACTCTTTGAATTATATTTGTTTTGTGTTATGGAATTATGCACAAACAGCCCAAAATTATAGCATTATTTCTGTTGGGCCTCAATTCAAATTTGGCATGGGAGGATGATAATTGATGTAGTCATAACATCTGCCAGTAGATGGGTGACTGTAACTTGTTGTCTAAAACAGTTTTCCCATCTTGGCCAAGCCAGATAGCATGTTGGTGTAAGTTTGGAATTGTTCTGAACACAGGCTGTACTCGGTAGATTTTTTTGTTTTGTTTTGTTTTTGACTTGACAAGACAAGGTTTTGCTGTAGCTTTGGGGCCTGTCCTGAAACTAGCTCTTTAGCTCTTGTAGACCCAGCAGGTCTCAAACTCACAGAGATCTGCCTGCCTCTGCTTCCTGAATGCTGGGATTAAAGGCGTGCGCCACCACCACCTGGCCTTGTTTTTGTTTTTTGAGACAGGGTTTCTCTGTGTAGCCCTGGCTGTCCTGGAACTCACTCTGTAGACTGGACTGACTTCAAACTCACTGAGATCCGCCTTCTGTCTCATGAGTACTGGGATCAAAACCATGTGCCATCAGCCCCTGGCACACACAGTAGGTTTGCTAAAGCTGTGTTTGTGCTTAAAGATTCGGGTTTAGCTTAAACAGAACCAATAACAGAGCGATGCTGATATCCCCCTCGACAGGTAAACGTCGGGAAGATGGACTCGCCCATTGAGAAGTGGAGTCTGATCATTGGCAACCTGGCTTTAAAGCAGGTACATGACAAGTCATAGACCTCGGGGGTGAAATTCACTGTTTGTTTCATGATACATGAAAGCAATAACTTAGTACCCCAAAAGGTGATGGAATCAGTTGATGCCCATGGCCTTTGAAAGTCTATTTCTAGAAACTGATCAACTTTTTCCAAGTTGTAAAAAAAGTTTACAGGTACTGAGAGGCATGCAAGTACCCCATAGCTGTAGTAAAAATATTTATATAAGTATTTAAGAATTTATTGTTTAAGTACTGTCTTGGTTACTGCCCCAGTGCTATGAAGAGGCACCATGACCACAGCAACTCTTATAAAGTAAGCATTTAACTGGAGCTGGCTTATAGTTTTAAATGGTTAGTCCATGACCATCGTGACTGGAGGCAGACAGGGATGGCGCTTTAGCAGTAGCTGAGAACTTTGCATCCTGATCCAAAGGCAGAGACAGAGACTGGAACAGGCAAGGGCTTCTGAAACCTCAGTGTCCTTTCCCAGCTGACTCCCATCTCTAGCCCCGTCTTTATTATTTTCGAGACAGACTTCTGGTATTGCTGAGGCTGGCCTTAAACTCAGAATCCTCCTACTCAGTTTCTGAGGTGTGCCATCGTGCCCTGCTCTTTGTGTTTCGTTTGTATTGGTTTTAGTTTTTTGTTTTTGCGAGACAATATCACTCTGTTTCTCAGTCTGATCCCAAACTCCCGGGTCTACAGGACACAACATCTGCCTTCTCTAGGATTTCTAAGCATATTAGTTGCTTAATTATACTGAGCTTTTTTCTGGATATTGTGGTCACCCAGCTGTTTATGTTGATTTTCCCTAGTTAATGTTGCCATTGTTAATATTAGTAAATCCATTCCCTTACCGGTAACATATGTAATGAACCAGGAATTATAGATCTATAGCTCTTGGTACTCTAAGGTGTGTCTTGTATAAGAGAAGTCCTAACTCTTCAGTAATGACTCCAGCTCCCACGAGTAACTCTAGCTCCTGTGAGCAGCCGGAGGATATACTAGTTTTAATGTTAGCTCAGCTAGGCTGTAAGAGTGAGCACATGGTTGTGGAATGTAATTTCCTGCATTGTCTTTCAAGGATAAAAGAGTTCCTGAGATAGAGGCCTTTTCCTGTCTGTGCAGTTGCCTCTATGTTTGTAGGACTGGAACAAGAAAATCTGAACCCTGGCCTCGCTGCTAACGTAAACCAGCTGTAGAGCCCTCGCTGATTTACGTAACTGTTCTGGGCTTGAGCTTGTTTCGTCAGTGCTAGTATTTTGTTAGAAAAGTCTAAGAACCTTTCAGCGTGACCATGTAGGAACCCAGGCAGGGTGGTAAAAACACTGGCAAACAGGGGTAGGTAGGGTGTCAGTCAGTGGCAGACTACCTGCCTAACGTGCAAGAAGGTTGTCCTCCCCAGTAACAAGACAAAACCAAGACCTTCCAAATATTTATAAATCAATAGAGTACTATAACAAATCAAGAAACTGAGAATCGTTGATTTAAACACCGAACACTCTGAAGCCTTGACTGCCATGAGTGGTCTGTGCAAGTCACCCTAACTGTCCCCACCTCGGCCTGCGGCACACTGTCCTCCCGTCGTCTCTTCCCTCCTTCGCCATCCTCTTTCCTGAAACTGTTGGTTAGGATGGTTGCCAGAGGTCGCCAGGAATTTGCCAATCCTAGTTGCCAAAATTCAATGCCTCTTTGGCTTCCTCCTCCAAGGATACGTGATAAATGGGGGACTTGGGCAGAGCCATCATGATACCACAGGTGTTCACCGGCGAGGTGGTGGTTGTTGGGAGTGGTTGCCACAGACGGAAGGAAGAGGAGAAGATGGCAGCTGTGGGTTGGGTTAGGGGAAGGGCTATTTTCTCCCTGAAGCTCCACCAGCATCGCTTGTGGAGGAGAAGATGAACGTGGAGGTGCTGGTTAAGGGCAGACTGGAGGGCCTGGAGATGGCTCAGCAGTTAAGCGCTTGTGCAGTTCTTCCAGAGGAAGAGTGGGTCCCGACACCCACATCAGGTGGCTCACAGCCGTCTCTAACGTCAGCTCCAGGGGTCCTCTCAGCATCTGTGAGTTTGAGGTCAGTCTTGTCTACAGAGTGAATTCCAGGGCCACATCGTGAAACTGTCTCAACAACAACAAACAAAAACAATGTGGTCCTGAAGGCCACATCTGTTGGCGCAGGTCAGGGCGATTTGAAAGCCCACTGTCTTAAGTAGTCTGAAGTGAAATTTATGCCCTGGCAGTGCTGCAGCACGCATGGGCAGCCAGAGTATGGCGGTTCTGTTGAACTTGTCCACATTGGGTTTCATGGTCTGAGTTGATGAAGCCGACTGACCAGGTCTCTTCCTCAAGAGGACACCAGATATTAAAACTGAAATCCAGTAGCCTCTTTAAAATGAAGGCAGCTCAGTTGCCATACACAGCACTTCTTCGGACTATTTTGTATGCTGTGATTAACTAATGAAAATTTAACGTTTTAAAAATTACCCACCTGGATTTTACAAAAACCGCCTGTAGGTCCAGGCCACAGTGGTTGGATTCTTAGCAGCCGTGGCAGCGATCGTTCTGGGCTGGATTCCAGAAGGGAAGTATTACCTCAGCCATTCCATACTTCTGTGCTCCAGCAGCGTGGCCACCGCCTTCATTGCGTCTCTTCTGCAGGGTGAGTGCAGCTCTAAGTGTCCACTTGGCAGCTTTTGTCTTTTAATAAAAGGATCAACTTCCCAGGATAGTGACTTTTTCTTTTAAATTCTATTTCTTTTACATCCTGTGTGCAGCCTCTCCGCACCATACTCCTCTCCCGTCCCTCTCCTCCATCCCCCCACCTCCAGCCCCCAATCCCCTCCTTTTCTATCTCCATCCAGGAAAGGGTAGGTCTCCTATGGATATCAACAATACATGGCTTATCAGGTTGCGGTAGGACTAAGCACCTCCCCAGGTATTAAGGCTGGGTAAGGCGACCCAGTATGAGAAGTAGGGTCCCAAAAGCCAGAAAAAGCCCCTGTCCCTTAAGAGGCCCAAGCTACACAGCTGTCACATATAAGCAGAGTGCATAGGTAAGTCCCATGCGGTCTTCCCGGTTGTCGGCTCACTACGAAGCCCTCTGAGCCCAGGTTAGCTGATTGTGTGAGCCTTCCCTGGGAGTCCTTGACCCCTCTGGCTCCTATGCTCCTCTCTCCTCCTCCTTCCTCTTCTGCAGGATTCCCAAACTCAGCCTGATGTTTGGCTGTGGGTCTCTACGTCTGCCTCCAGGATGGTGACTGTTAAATATTTGTTCATGATGAAAATGACAGAAAATATCCACATAAGCTTTAAATAATCTTAGTTCAGATGTATTTTTATGTTACTACTTATTTATATTTATTTATTTACTTGGTTTTTCAAGACAGGGTTTCTTTGTGTAGCCCTGGCTCTGTAGACCAGGCTGGTCTCAAACTCGCTGAGATCCACTTGCCTCAGCCTCCCGAGTGCTGGGATTAAAGCCGTGCGCCACCACCGCCCTATTTATTTAAATATTTATAAACACTGTAGAAAGCAGGCTTTTTGAGGTTGTTCCCTTTGCCACAGACGCCCTGGCTCAGTTCAGTAAGGCAGTCCAGTGTTCCCGTTTTCCCTAAGACTTAAGAAAGGCCTTCCTGGAAACCACACAGGGGACTTTCCAGCCTGTCGCAAGAATTCCAGAAATTCTGTTTCAAAAGCAATCCCTCATCTAAATTCTTGGTGGAGAGTACTTCCTGCACTCCCAGAGGACCTGAGTTCAGTTCCCAGGAACCCCCTGAGGCAGCTCACAATTACCTGTGACTACAGCCCAGGGTGAAGGGTGAACCCAATACCAGTGCCCGTGGGGGCAGCTGTGCTCACCCCTGTGTGTCCTCTCTCACTCTCTCACCGGCGCACAAGTATAACCTAAGAAAAACCAACCCAACAAAAAACCCCAAAGTTTAAGTTTCTGTGACAATATAACCTTGTGCTGATGCTTAATGTAGCATATTTTTGACTATATGTTAAAAAACAGAAGTTAAAAAACTTAACTGAGCTGAGTGCTAATGGTGCACACCTTTGAATCCAGCACTCGGGAAGCAGAGGCAGGCAGACCTCTGTGAGTTTGAGGCCAGCCTGGTCTACAAAATGAATTCCAGGACAACTAGGGCCATACAGGGAAATTCTGCCTCAATAGTCCCCCCCCAATAAAAAATAACCTTAGAATTTGCAGGATTATCTTCTTTATATTTATGGATATGAGCACTATACTAGGCACCTCGTATGTTGTAGAATGTCGTCACTGAAGTTCAGTTGGTCTCTCTGTGTAGCCCTGGAACACTCTGTGTAGACCAGGATGGCTTCAAACTCACAGAGATCCCCGCCTTTGCCTCCCAAATGCTGTTTGTGATCAAAGGCATGAACCATCATGTCCAGATAACTCTCACTGCTGGCTTGTTTGATTTATTGATTTAGTTTGGTTTTTTTAAGACAGGGTTTCTCTGTGTAGCCCTGGATGCCCTAGAACACACTCTGTAGACCAGGCTGGCCTTGAACTCAGGGATACGCCTGCCTCTGCCTCCTGAGTGCTGGCAGTAAAGGTGTGAGCCACCACTGCCTGGCCACAACCCTTCTTTATTCTTTTCAATATTTAGTTATTTTTATTTTATGTGTATGAATGTCCTGCCTTCATGTATGTACATGCAACACGAGCATGCCTGTGCTCTTGGAGGCTGTAAGGAGGAGTATCCCCAGAAACTTGAGATTCACATGGCTGTACGTTACCATGTGGAGCAAGAACAGCCAGTCTGCAAAGAGCATCATTTTTTATTATTATTATTTTTTTAAGAGCATCATTTTTTAGACCTATTCTTGCCATTTTCCTTTTCTTAATGTTTTTGGTTTTTCTTTTATTTGATATATATGAGTGTATATTCTGTTTGCATGTATGTTTGGGTACTGGAGTGTCAGATGAGTGTTGAATTGAGCCCAGGTCCCCTCTGGGAACAAGTGAGCGCTCTTAACCCCTGCACATGCCATCTCCCAAGAGTCACTTTGGTATGTGGTTCCTGCTCTAAACTCCGGGGTTCAACACTTCACTGTAGACACTGTACATGGGTGTGTGTTTTGTTGCTGTGCATATAAGTAGGATTCCTCCCTCTAGTGTTTTCATCCTTCATGGGTTAAAATAAAAATCTGCGGTTATATATATGTATTACATTTAAAGCATATGCCTCATTAAATTCAGAATTTTAGTTTTTGCTGTAATTTTATAGTAAATGCCATACTGAGCCGATGATGTCTTCTGGGATCACTTGCAGTTTGCTGAAGGTTTTGCCAAAGGGGATTTTGTTTTCTCTGTCAGTTATCTGAGCATTCCAGCCGGAACCGGTGTGCTGCTTCTCTGTGCGGGGTATTTCAGTGTTTGGGGGATGGATTTCCTGAGTCAGCCTCAAGAGTAACGAGCGTTCTTTCTCTTAGGAATAATAATGGTCGGAGTTATCGTTGGCTCAAAGAAGACAGGCATAAACCCTGACAACGTGGCCACACCCATCGCTGCTAGTTTTGGTGATCTGATAACTCTCGCCATATTAGCGTGGATCAGTCAGGGTTTGTACTCCTGCCTGGGTAAGTTGACTTGAAGCTAAACGTGGAATTATTCGGTCATTAGAAAGTGATGTTAGAACTAGTGATGAAGTTGACTAGAACACTGTAACTTGTACATTTATTGTGTGCTGTGGCTCTCGTGTGCTTTCTTCTCTTACTGAGTTCAGAACTCTTAAGAAAATGTTTATCCTCTGTAAATTCTTTCTTCCCCTTTCTGTCCCACTCCCACCCTTCCTTCTTGAGGCAGCTAATTCCTGTGCTCCCAGGATATCCTCAGATTTGCTGTGTGGACAGATTTGCTCACCTTCAGCTCCTGATCCTCTTTCTGCCTCCTAATTCCTCCTCCCAAGTATTTGGTTACAGGTGTGTGCTATACAACACCTAGGTATTCTTTGAAATTTCAGACAGGAAGCTGGAGGGTCATAGAAGTTATATATGCCCCCATCTTTACACATGACTACTATCGTAGTTTAATACAGTCCTGTCGTACTCCATGGGTTCTGTGCTTTCTTCTCATTGGATAGCCAGTTAGGAATCACACTACACTGTTAAGTGTTTTGAATGTGAGAATACAGAGTTATCATGGTTTTTTTGTGTGTTTGTATTTCCTTCCTTCCTTCCTTCCTTCCTTCCTTCCTTCCTTCCTTCCTTCCTTCCTTCCTT
>JABTXL010005037.1:2134470-2147623 GCA_025134845.1 Neodon shergylaensis
GTGTTGACTAGGAGGACTGAGGACCCCGTGTGTGACATCCTGTGTTGACTAGGAGGACTGAGGACCGCGAGTGTGGCATCCTGTGTTGACTAGGACGACTGAGGACCCGTGTGTGACATGCTTATGGAGACTGGCTGGAAGAGGGAATCGATCCCCTAGATCTGGAGTTCCAGATGGTTGTGAGCCACCATGTAGTTGCTGGGAATTAAACCTCAGTCCTCTGGAAGAGCAGCCAGTGCTCTTAAACCCTGAGCCATTTCTCCAGCCCTTTCATTTTCCTTTTTAAAGAAGTGTGTGTGTGTGTGTGTGTGTGTATGTGTGTGTGTGTATGTGTGTGTGTGTCTATGTGTGCGTGTGTGTGTCTATGTGTGCCACAGTGCTCATGTGGAGCTTTCTCTCCTCCCAGTTGGCTCAGGATCCAGTTTGTGTGTTAGGCTTGGCTGCAAGCCCTTTGCTCTGAACCTTCTTGCCAGCCTGCTTTCTTTGGTGGTGTCCTTTTGTGGCCTAGACTGGCCTTGAACTTGTGATTATATGTGCACCACTACACCAAGCAAATCACCTTATTTATACATTTAGTTTGCTAGACTCGTAAAAAGTACTTTAGGTACTTGAAAAAAAAAATGATGAGAAAAGTGCCCTAATGTAAGATGTCACAGAGATTGTCATGCCATCAAACATTCCAAGCTTGGTTGGCTGCTGAGCACCAGGGGGCAGAGGGCTGTTCCGTGTCCAATTCTGTTTTCCGTATGCTGCGCTGGACTTCATTATGTCGGCTGCTGACTGTGGCTTAGCTTGAGATCCGTGAGCCTGCTTCAAGGTTATGCTGGGGAAGAGTAGAGCAGACCTCGTTGCAAGGCCAGTGTCGTCCTCCTCAGATGGCCCTTTCTCTGCTCTCTGCTTGTGGCTCTCAGAGTTCAAGGGGCCTCTCCTCTGCTGTTGGGTTCTTCACGGCCCTGTGTCTGCAGGCCTTGTTAGGGTTTTTGCCTTAGTGGCCCACGTTCCCGGAGTTCACCCTGCGCACGCATGCTCGGCATTCACTTCCCACGCTCCTCCTCTGCTACTTTCCTCCCCTGCTCTGTCCTGTGGACTCTGTCTCCCCAGCCTCACTCTCTGGGCCTTTAGGAAGAAAGCCGAGGCAACTTGTCTCTGATCTTGCAGCGTCTTTTGTCTGGTGTTGGGAGATAGTTCACATATATGCGCGCGCGCACACACACACACACACACACACACCTTTCAGTCATTTCTGAAAACTCATGTAAAATTTTGTTTAGAAATGGCGTGAATCGTGCCTGTGACACGCTGGGCAGCCAAGCCTGCCGTCAGTAAGGAGGCCGGATGAACAGTTGTGACCCAGACGTGTGCCACAGAGAAGCACAGCAAGGCCTGGGCAGCTATCAAGTTGGCAACTGATATTGGTTGTCCATCCTGGTGTCCTTGCTCTTCTGTGTAGGCTGTGTTGTTATCTCATAATGAATGTTTGGGACATTAATGTTGTTCTTTAGGTTATATGAGCTGATAGTTTAAAAGAGCATCTGTGTATCACAGGCTGGCCTTAAATGTGTGGTTCCTCATCTCCAGCCTCCTGATTGCTGGCTTAGGGGAAATGGGCCACCATTCTTGGCATTGGGTTTTATTTACTGTTCTAAATCTTGGGTATATATAAAATGTTAGACACTTAATATGTTTAATAATAAACCTGATAAAAATGCTTCTTTTGTTATTTAGATTTTCTGTTGGAAAGAGGAAGGGCTGAAATGTCTTCTTTTCTTTATTCTAGAGACATATTATTACATTTCTCCATTAGTTTGTGCCTTTTTCTTGGCTCTGACACCTATCTGGGTTATAATAGCTGCCAAACACCCAGCTACCAGGACTGTGCTCCACTCTGGCTGGGAGCCTGTCATAACAGCCATGGTCATAAGCAGGTGAGTGCTGGCGGTGGGGGATGGGAGCGCGACCATGGGTTAGCAGTGAGGCATTGCTTAGAGGAATCCCAGCAGGGTTGCAGAATGGGGTATCCGTGACCCAGAATATCAGTGTTACATTTCTGCTGCTGTGGAAAGATGTTCAGTCTGCACTGGATAACAGAGTCATCTGGGAAATGTGGTGAACTAAGAATCGTGCTCCAGCTCTGGATTTGGATAATACAGAGATCAGAATTCAGCACGGGAGACCCTTGCGAGGAGGTGGAGGGTGACAGCAGTGCCTCTGCTCGCGACACCAGCTTTCCCGAGCGTGGGAGGAAGATGTCTCTAAGAATTAGAAACCAGCTTTGTGGAGGTGACTGATGGCGACCTCGCGGGTTGGATGTATCAGAAAGGGCTCTCCGTGGGCTGGCACTTGTGGAAGCTGTGAGATTCCATCCTCATCTCCCGCAGAAGTCAGATCTAAGCCTGAAAATGAGAACTAGCATCTCTGCGTGCCACTCGGCAGCGAAGAAGTTACGGCGGGAACTGAACGGATCCCTAGGGCACAGAGGGTCTGGGCACGGGGCTAAGAACCACCATCAGAGGGTGCCAGGACTTTCGGTCATCCTACGACAGCGTGCGGATCGTTTTGCTGTAGGGAGATTGCAATCCCTGGAAGATTTAGGCAGCAGGTGACTGGCTGTGTCTTATGAACCACAGACTGAAGGTGAACAGTTAATAAAGGCTTGAACAAGCCTCCACGTTCCACCGAGATACTGAACGCATGTGGTTTGCCACTTGTTCTATTAAAACCCCATCTCATTTCCCAGACTTCTCAAGCTCGGCTCTTTCCATCGCTACAGCTCTCTGGTTATACAGTTGTAATCCACCTAGTTTTAGAAACGCCCCTCCAATGCCTGCTTGCCTTAAAGATGTTAAGACGCGGTTTACGAACTAGCTCTTAAATCGCAAGAGTAGTAGATGACATGATGAAAAATAGTGTGATCCAGCACTTAGGGGGCTGAGACAGTGGGTTTCTAGGGGTTTGAGGCTAGCCTGGTCTACTAGCAAGCTCCAGGCCAGCCTAGGCCTATGTAGTGAGACCCTGTCTCCAACAAAACCAAACCAAAGATACGCTGTGAAGAAGAACAGGAAGGGACCATTCATCCCATTCTTTTAAGATCAGGAAGGGACCATTCATCCCATTGTTTTAAGAACAGGAAGGGACCATTTGTCCCATTGTTTTAAGAACAGGAAGGGACCATTCGTCCCATTGTTTTAAGAACAGGAAGGGACCATTCGTCCCATTGTTTTAAGCCTTGAAGTAGTTGACAACGCCTTATAGGGTGTTCTTGTAGGTTAGTGAAGTTAACAAACTGTAACCTGGGAATTGTGACACATGCCTATTATCCCAGCACTTGGGAGGCTGAGACAGGAGGATTGCTATACGTTGAGGGCCATCTGGACTACATAGCAGCAAGACCCTGTTCCCCAGAGGGGGTGGGGGCAAGATATGTAAAACAAACAAACAAAAACTAATGCACTGACATTTTACCTGTTGGTTATGGTATTTATTATTGCTTCAGTGTGTGTAGACTGGGTGTGTGCTGTATGTGCCCAGGTGTGCAACTGTGGAGGCCAGAAGTCAACACCAGGTTCAGGGGGTCTTCATCTGTCACACCCTATATTTGCTGTCTATCTTAGTTTTGAGACAGGCACTCACTGAACCTGGCAATCACTGATTGGCTGGTCGGCATGGCTAGTGAGCCCCTGAGATCCTTCTGTGTCTGCCTCCCACTGCAGAGATTTTATGCTTAAATAGCCAGTTCTCACCCACTGAATGCCTCTCCTGCCTTCATGGCCATGTTTTATTTCCAGTTTTTTACTGATAACATTGATTTCTACTTTGAATATTCTTCTTTTTGCCTGATTTTTATATTGCATTAACATTGTACTGTACTGCCGGGCGGTGGTGGCGCACGCCTTTAATCCCAGCACTCGGGAGGCAGAGACAGGCAGATCTCTATGAGTTCGAGGCCAGCCTGGTCTAGAAAAGCTAGTTCCAGGACAGAAACCAAAAGCTACAGAGAAACCCTGTCTCGAAAATCCAAAAAAATAAAAAAATAAATAAAAACAATAACAACAACAACAAAAAAACCTTGTACTGTACAAGGTGGGAGTGTCTGAGTGTCAGAGCAACTCGAGACTCTTTCCATTCCTCTTCCCTGATACATGGTTTTCTTTCTTTCAGCATTGGGGGCCTTATTCTGGACACAACTGTCTCCGACCCGAACTTGGTTGGGATTGTCGTTTACACGCCAGTTATCAACGGTAAGCCCGGAAGGTATTGCCTCACAATGACGTCACCCTCAGGAACCCACATGTCTTCCTACTCCATCCATTCCTTCCTTCAAACTCAGATGCACCTCAGAGTGGAAACCTCTTCCCTGCTCTCAGTACATAGAGCCCTGTTTGGAAAAGAGCTCTTTCTCAGTTGTGTTCGTTACGTGTTGGTTAGACAGGCGCTCCTGACGTGTCAGGCCAGTATGGCAGAATGCAGAATTCCGGTTCTGAGTTGCCCTTCCCTCTTTGGCTGAACTGCTGTTATTATATTTGCTTTTGTTGGTTATCTTAGAAGAAGCAGAATTAGCCAGCTTTGGCTCTTGGCTAAGTTCAGTCCACTCACTAAGAGCTGCTACTCCACTGACACCTGAAAACCTGACCTCATCATTTTCTTGCCTTATATTAAATATGTATAATACATACATTAAAGAATCATGTTAAAATAGTATGATTTTGTATGAAGCACACTTAATAAGACAATTTAATTCACCTCTTCTGGTGAGCATGTTAGTGTAGACTAGATCGACATAATTTAAAAAGTAATTCTGCTTGGCATAATTAACTTCTTATTTCTGGGCATAGTGGCATACTCTTTTAATCCCTTGGGAGGCAGAGGCAGGTGGATATCTGTGAGTTCAGGGCCAGTTAGGTCTACAAAGTCAGTTCCAGGACAGTCGGGGCTGTTACAGAAAAACCCTGTCTCTATAAACGCCCCACTCCCACACACAAAGAATTGACTTTCTATATTTACATAAAAATTTATCTAATGAGATGTTCTGCAGAAGTCTAATTTTAGATCTAAAATTTCTACTGAACATTGTAATTCTTGTCTACCTTTAGAATGTCAAAGACTTTTCCCATCCAGATCTCTCTCCCAGCTGTCTAGTGCCACCATTTCCTTCCTGGTAACCATCCTTAAAACCATGGAACTGTCCGATTCTACCTGGTTCTCCTCTTTGACTCGAACATCACCAAACTGTCCACTGCCCCCTCGTAGGACCCCCTCGTTCACTTGTATATACAGCAGTCTCTCTGTCCACGCAGGCTGAGGTTGTCGCACCGAGGCCATCTATCCGGATAAGGGAATACCTTTCCTGAGTTACTGCCTGCCCAGTGTAGCTGCCACAGAGATGCTAGCATTAAACTTGCTGTTTGCAAGGAGAAAAAAACAAGCCCACAATTGTCCAACTAACACAAGCTGTGTTTTGGGGTGCACCCAGACCTGGCCAGTCAGCTGCCTCCCTAAGTTAGGACCCAGTTAGAACTCGTTGCTAGGTATTGGGGAGCTCAAAGGAAGGTATGGTGATGGGCTAGAAGGGCACAGGGCTGAGAGGGTCCACAGGAGGGAAGAAAGCTGGGTCTGCCCTGAGGATCTGCAGAGGGAATGGAGGAAGAGAGGGAAGACAGGCCCTGCAGGAGTTCTGCTATAGGACTGGGTACCGGTGGTCATCCCCGATGGTGGACGGGTCCCGCAGGGGATGTGAGGAGCTGGTGAGGGAAGGATGTGAGCCAGGCCACGGTGGTTGGGAGAACCATGCGGCCTGACTGATTGGCAGCCAGAGTGCTTCTCTATTTGTACAGAATTCAGTAAGCAGGGATACGTTCATGTTGTTCTAAAACAGAGAACATGTCATTTTTGTCTTTGGACATGTGTTTCGTTTCCTCTTGGTCATCAGTTAATAAACTGTGACAGAACAGAGTCATCATTTCCAATTGTTTCCCCTCAAGTTTTGACATCATTGATAAACAGAGTTATCATTTTTACTCATTAACCCCATAACCCGATTTTTAAGAATCTAGAGGCATACGACAAGTTGTTCTGAGGCCAGTTGCTTTTGTGACTACAAGGACATTTGACCAAACCATCTTCAAGCCATCCCAGGCACGCTGCCATGTCCCAACCTTAATGGTCAGAGTGCCCAAGAAATATCCTCAGGCCAAAGCTGCTGCAGTTATAATCAAATTCTGGCATAAACAATGTTTATATTTTATATCTTTATAGAACACTTTTATTGTCTTTCTATGTCATTCTTTGCCCATCAGTATAAGTCTCTGTGTCGGACAGAAGTAACTTCAGCTAATCTAACTTCCTTGCTGTGTAAGCCACGTGATTGCCTGGGTGTACAGTGGGGGAGAGGCTTGCAGTCTGATCTGTGGCCAGTTCCTCCAGCCCACCGAGTCTGGTTGACCTTTTCAAGTTCCCTTTGTTTTGGTTATCTCGTTCCTGAGTAAGTACAGGGACAGAAGTTTCAAAAATGTCTCACGGCCCTGTAAAGAGAACTCTTGCGTAAGGAAGACCTTCAAGTAGATAAGGATAATTTCCCTAAAGTAGGGACGGGGAGGAATAGTTTGCTCAGGACTGCCCTGGGAGAAGGCAGAAGTGATTCAGAAGAAAATTTCCGCCAGTCCAACATTCCTAACTGGTATCAATATTGAAAGTCTCTCAAGAATGCCAGAGGTGGAGATGGAGACCACCGGTGGCACGGCGGCCATCATGCGGCTCAGCTTTGCTGGATCTTTGCCAAACAGCTGTGCTGGCTCTATGACGTCCGCCATCCCTATCACATACGGCTGTGCCTACTGGACATGAGACAGAGGATTGGAACTGAAGGACAGGAAGGGGAGTGAAGATCGCACCCCTGATTCCCAGGCTGGCATGGCCAGCTGCCTTCCAGGGAGAGGGGGCTTCAGTGGGGCCAGGAAGGAAGGCTGTAGAAGAAGGGTGCTTTGCCTTTTTATCCCGACATTTGTTCAGTAGTTTTCCTGAGGAGATCTCCATAAATTACTTCTCTGGCTGGTCCTTCACTCATTCCATTTATCCTGCCATCATGTAAACCTTTTTTAAAAAAGATTTATTTGTTATGTATACAGTGTTCTGCCTGAATGATTGCCTGCCCGCCAGAAGAGGGCACCAGATCGGATGGTGTGAGCCACCATGTGGTTGCTGGGAATTGAACTCAGGACCTCTGGAAGAGTAGCCAGTGCTATTAAGGGCTGAGCCATCTCTCCAGCCCTATCCTGTGATTATTTGCTATCAAAAATAATCTTGGCTGGTGAGATGGTCAGTGGAGATAAGGCACTCGCCACCAAGACTGAGTACAGTCCCCCAGGATCCACATGGTGGAAGGAGAGAACCGCCTCCTCTTTCAGGCATGTCATAGCATGTACCTGTCACACACAGACAAAGTTAATAATAAGATATAATCATCATCTTCTTCACAAACCAGATTGTGCCCATCACTCTAAGAACAGAGTTCCCTTTCTGTTTCCTGGAGAACGAAGCATCAGTTACTTAGCCCAACACACTGGCCACTGGGCCTGGTCTACCCAACACTCTGCCTCTCGGGGTCACCCCACCTCCCTGCCCACAATGAATGAAGTCCCCCTTGTTGAGTGGCTTGTGATCTCTCAGCCAGGCACCCCACTTTCACACCATGCTCTGGTTCTCCTTCGCGCATCTACAGTGCACTGACCATTCCTCCAGACCCGCCCCGCCCCAGTCCTGCCCCCATCCAGACGCAATCGCAGAGGCGCATCTGCAAGGCGAGGGTCAGAGTTGTTCATCCCCTTTGTGTGCTCCCCCACGCCTTTAGCGATTGTGCAGCACCCCGTGTTTATTCTGAATGATGAGTTCTGTTTCCTCCAACCCTGAGTAATGGCCACAGTGTCGAGATCTGGCGATGGGTGAGCGAATAAATGTATGAGTTAAGGGGTAAATTTTCATTTTGCTGTAAACTACACGCCACTGAATCAGAGGAAATTATCATGTTAAATAACACAGCCTAGATCATAAAACAAATCCGTAGACGGCAGAGGGAACTGTTAAGGTATATTTAAGGAGGCAAAAGGAGAAAAACGGTTCCTTCCATTTATATAAAATTTTAGCAATGGTAGCAACACTTATTTCTGTCCTTAATAAGTCTCTTGTTTATAACTAGAGAAATGGCTTAGTATTAACTTCTGAGCTCTTCTGTGTGTTCTGCTCCCCAAACTCTTTATGTAGGAATCTCTAGGCAAAGCATCTTTAGATGTTAAGTGAGAGAGGTGAGGATTCAAGAGCGAATTATTTGCAGGCAGGAGAAAGAGCTGAGGGCCTGTGGCATGGCTCAGTGGGGAAAGGTACTTCCCCGAAAACCTGAGTTCAATAAATCCTTTCCACGTAGCCTTGGAAAGACAGGCCGGCCATGCCGTGCTAGAGCAAGTGAGAAAGGATCCCTGAGGAGAGTCTGCTGGAGACAGGGCTAAGGGGTGCGGAGGGAGATGAAGGAGAAGGGACGTACAGCTGACAGCCTCACTTGTCCCGAGCTGAGTACGTTTCCCCCAGGACAGCGTTTCTCAACCTTTTCATGCCGTGGTGCATGAAGAAGAAAGCCATAATGCTGGGCAGACGCCCTGGGGTGAAGGAGCCATTCTAAGGATTTAGCGGGTTGTTGCAATGGTACTAACTCATTTCTACATGCTGGGTGGGACGTTCTCACTACGACAGTGTTTTTAAAGCTGGTTTGGTTTTTTCATTATCACTTTCTGAAGGAGCCATTTAAAATAATCTCCTCTAAAGATGGCTATATAAATAAACATTACGTGTATCTTTTTATATCCATTATATACATATTGCATAGTATAAAGTTATGCATATTTACCACATGGTTAGGTTATATTACATATACGTATAGAGGATATTTATACTTTGTACATTAAGGGAATACAGTATTTCTCCCCTGCACTTGAACCTATTTCTGCCCTCATTAGAAGATCATGAGCGAGGGTGGAAAATAGAGAGAGAGCCTCGGTCAGTTATTGGCCAGCTTCTGCACAGTGTACTCGTAAGAAGCAGTAAATAAAGGGGGTGGGGAGTAGGAGTTAAACGTGCCTGCCCTTATCCAAATGAAAGGGGCTTTGCCTGCCCTTGAAGCAGATGAAAGCGGAGGGCGTGTCTCTCCATCCCTGTGCGTTTCTAGAAACTGAGGATGATCTCCTGAGCGCTGATGGGGGAGCCCTGGAGGGTGATCATGCGGACCCGTGTGGAAGGTGCCGGATCACTGACCAGGCTAGGATTAGGAGCATAGTTTGCTTTTTAAGGAAATGAACTTTTGTATTGGGTTCCTTTGAAAATGTACCAAAAAAAAAAATCTTGATAGAATCTGAAATCCAGCCCATGATTTGAGTGTGAAACGTTTACTGGAAACAGCAAGAGCTGTCGAGGAGACCCTAGGCGAGCTGCTCATCATCCTATCTTAGCATCGGGTACTTTACCATTCACGAGCTTCTCCTAGCGCTACACCTCACATCAGTCCCGCGGACACCGAGGAGCCTCACTACTTAGTGTATTGACAGCCTGGTTCTCCTGATGTTTTTAATTTATACAAGACTATCTTTAGATGCTTTCTGCTAGCTTTAATAATGCAGTTAGTGTCTGTAGAACTTAAATAATTCAGAAGCTGCGTTAATAACGAGATCTTAAAAGCAACAGTGTATAAAACAGTACCAAGGAAGCATTCTTTGACATCAAAGAAGCTATTATTCCAAGGTAATAACTTTGCCGGAATTAAAAACTATAATGGGCAACCCTGACAAGACCATGAAGAGCTGCTACTTTCCTGGTCTCTTCCCTAGTAACATTGTATCCACTTCACCTGGAGAAACAGCGCCAGTGCCTTTCTAAAGTGACTGAGGAAGATGACGCCATTGCCATCCCTATGGTAACATGGAAGTGATAACGGTGCTTCTGTAGATTTCTACCCAGGCATCCGTGGCTCTCAGAGAGAGCTACACGTGATCATTAATAGGTCAGTCTCAGGAAAATCACCGCGATGGTAACCGGCTGAAGTCCAATAGTGTACGCGTCTATATCTGCACTGAAGCGTTCCATGTTTAATAAAACACCAGATGGAACATTACCCCAGAGAGTCCCCAGAGTGAAGGGGAGGAAAATCTCACTGCGGTGTGTGCATTCTGTGGAAACAGCCGCTGTTTAAAAATGTTACCTGCAGTCTTCTGCACTGTATCAAATACGTTCTTACTGTTAGATTCTGCTGCATTTTGAGAGTGTGAGCAGAGGTCCATGAATGATCACAAGGCCCCCTGTTAATCATTTTCTTCCTTTCTGCTCCCCAGAATCTCGGCGGCAGTGCTTCAGTTCTATAGGACAAATGCACGCCCACTTTCAGTTGCTGGGATGCATTAATTCAGTATCAGGGGAGTCACTGTCCTTGTGTACGTAATATGTAGCACGTGTACAATTCATGCTAGGTACGGGGTGCTCCACTTTCGCTGTTGGCTGTCAAAGGTGAGCTCTGACTAGGAAATTCCAGGCTTAAAAGCATAGTTGTTATAAGCTCCTGACAGACAAGTCCTTAGGCCGGGGCTGGGGCCAGAGCTCAGTGGGTGTCGTGTCGAACACCTGGATTCGACTTGCCCCTGAACCCATGTAAAAGCTGGGTGCCATAGAGTGTACCTGTGTTCTTGGCTCTCCTATGGCAGAGACAAGAGAATTCTTGGAAGATTGTAGCCAGCTAGCCTAGGGTACACAGTTATGAAACAATGACAAGAAAGAGACCCTTTCTCAACATACACACACACAGAGAGAGAGAGAGACAGAGAGAGAAATTCAGCAAGCAAGCAGAAGTTATGTCAAGTTGGTATGGACACCAGAAGGCAGAGGCAGGTGGATGTCTCGAGTTTGAGGCCACCACCATCAACATAGTTCCAGGCCAGCCAGAAGCACACAGTAAGATCGTCTGTCTCCATTAAGGTTTCTGTTGCAGTCATGAACGCCACGACAAAGGCAGCTTGGGGAGGAAAGGGTTCGTTTCAGCTTCTCCTTCCAGGTAACAGTCCATCCCTGAGAGAAGTCAAGGAGGAACCTAGAGGCAGGAGCTGATGCAGAGCATCATAGTGTCTAAAATAAGACACCAAATGATTTGAAAAGCAGTACAGTTCCTTGCTAGCTTTTAACTGATGGGCCATACACATCACGCTAAGGGAAGGACCTGCAATAGGAACCGTGGGGAATCAGGAACATGCTGTTGGTGTAAACTGCTTGTTATTGTTGGTGGTGGCAATTAACACACATCACTGTGTTCATAACTGCGTTGAATGTCTTCAATATGTACATTATTTGGCTATTTCAATATCATTATAAGGATTGCCATCATTATTTTTTTTTTTGGTTTTTCGAGACAGGGTTTCTCTGTGGTTTTGGAGCCTGTCCTGGAACTAGCTCTTGTAGACCAGGCTGGTCTCGAACTCACAGAGATCCGCCTGCCTCTGCCTCCCGAGTGCTGGGATTAAAGGCGTGCGCCACCACCGCCCGGCTAGAAAAAGGAGGTATCAGAGGGATTCCTGCCACTGAAGTCGTAGCAGTGTTGGGCTGTGCTGAGGGCGTTGCGCTGGACCTGAGGTCAGAATCCACAGAGAACGGAGCTCTGCATTCTTGTGCCTTTAGTGGCTGCCTGGCCATGTGGCCTTTAAACATAATTTTAAAGAAAGTCATTTCCAGCCCGGGCGGTGGTGGTGCACACCTTTTATCCCAGCCTTTGTAAGGCAGAGGCAGGCGGATCCCTGTGAGTTCAAGGCCAGCCTGGTCTACAAGTGCTAGTACAGGCTCCAAAGCTACAGAGAAAAACCCTGTCTCGAAAAACCAAAACCAACCAAACAACAACAACAACAACAACAAAAGAGACCACACACATCACAGACACCACATACCCTACAGTGTTTTGGGCACTCCCCAAAGGAAGAGAGTGTGGTGTGTGTGGATCCGCAACAGTGCTCAGGGTTTGGTTCCCGTGGGGCCCGGGGTCCAGGGCCCAAGCTTGGGTTATCAAGTTTTCCCTTTGGTGGGCGGAACCATCCTAAATGACATTTTCTTTATGTTTTTTAAATGTATTTTCAGTTATGTGTGTACAGAACCATCTTTGCATGTGAGCGCAGGTGCGTTCAGAAGCTGGAGGTGTCGGAGACCCTGGGGCCTGACATTGTACTGGGGATTGAACCAGGGTCCCCAGCAAGGACAGTACGAGCACTAAACCATCGGGCAATCTCTCCATCCCCTCGGAGCTACATTTTAAATCTTCTTCTTTACTGTGTCAGCCGGAGACAGGACCTTGTAACGCAGCTAAACCCAGAATTCCCCGCCTTAGCTTCCCCGGTGCTGTACTTCCAGGTGCACACTACCACACCAGGCAGTTGCTTCTAGTGGAATTCGTTACTTGCTAAATGACACGTAAAAATGAAATTACGAAGCTAATTTTAGTTTAAAGTCAAGCCATAGTTTTAGCTTTTAAAAATAACACAAATTTCTTTTTTTTTTTAGTCCAGTCACATTAACAACACATTAGCTTCTCTACTGGAAAATGGCAAGTTCATGTTTTTTTGTTATTGTTTTTCTATTTATTTAGTTATTATTAAAAGAAAATTAAATTCTTATTTCCACAATAAATTAGCTTTGTTACAATGTGTTGAATACCAAGATTTCACTAGATGTCAGACATAGTCTCTCAACCTGTATTTTAGTTTTTGAGACATCTTTTTTTGTGTTGTTTGTTTGAGACAGAGTTTCTCTGTGTAGCCCAGGTTATCCTGGAACTTGCTCTGTATATCAGGCTGGCCTCAGACTCACAGAGATCCCCCTTCCCCTGCCTCCCGAGTGCTGGGATTAAAGGCTTGTGCCACCACAGCTCGGCGTGAATGTAATCTTATATATTCCCAGGCCCACTGCTTAGCTGGAAGCTGCTAATATTAGCTTTCTCCACGCGCATTAACTCACCTGTTGCTGGTTCCTCCAAGTCATCTCCTCAGTTGTCCAAAAGAGAGTCCATCTTCCAGCAGCAGCCCCAGCCGTATCAGAAAGTAAGGAGCCCCGCCGTCCTGAGACACTGGGGTTCCAGTGGGTGCAGATCTTA
>JABTXL010005037.1:2153797-2168369 GCA_025134845.1 Neodon shergylaensis
ATGCACACAGATACACACTTGCACATGCACACACTCACATGTACTCACACAGAAGGGGTGCTGACTGAAAATGGAAGGAGATTGGGAGAAGTAGGACAGGGTGAGAGAGGCAGTGGATGGGATGTCTGTGGATATGAAAACACATTATGTCTGTGTATGGAAATATAATGTAACCCATTAGTATGTATAATTAATATATGCCAATGAACAACATTTAAAGGTATGCTGCTATAATATACACATTTTAAAAATTAAATAGTATCGAAAGGTTCTACTTCCTTAGATCTATTTCTCAGACCATCACTTTGAAATATTTTAGCTATTTTTCTGCCATTATCTGTACGTTTTAAAGTAACATGCCTAAACTTCAAGTTTATAAGTCAGGGCTTTAGGGCCATTATAATCATAATTCCTATATATTTTAAGAATATGAATTTTCAGTATACAATTAAGACTATTTTAATGTTTTTATTGTAAGGCAGATGGCTTGCTCTGGCTGTATTTCCTTGTTTTGTATATTTTCCTTGGCATTAATAATTCTTTTTTTAACTTGGGTCTCTCCCCATAATCCCAGCCTTAGTGTTTCCTATTGCCCCACCTTCTCCCCCTCTGGCCTCTGGTTTAACTTCACAGACTTGGTGCCTCCTTCAGGAGCAGATTAAAATAAGGCCTGGGGTGGAGTTTGAGTTTGGCCTTCAGGGAACTGGAGGGGTGGGGCTGGGGAAGGTGGACAGGGAGTGAAGGCAGAAGAAGCCTCTGGCGAGTCTGCTGTGTGTGCTACCCTGCTTTCCCAGGACTGCCCGTGTTCTGGGAGATTGGGTCTGTGCTGGGAAGCAGTGGCTTTCAAAGTGCAGATCCATCGGTGTTTATAGAAATAAAAATTAAAGCTTCTGTCTGCCGGATGTGTTTAAAGTATATTTTATTATCTTTATAATTGCTTGATAATAAACATTAGCACTGAAAAGACCCTTCCCTCCACAGAAACCAAAAACAAAAACCTAGAAGGCTCCCCAGGCTGCTGGAGAGGCTGAGAGCACCGAGGCCTGGGTGTGGTTTGTGCCCAGTGAAGCATCCTGCTCAAGGCAGCTTAGGGCCAGGTGCCTCAGCATGCCTGTGGCCCTCTCCCTCTGAGGCCTCTGAGGATTTTTGCCTGCTCAGTGCCTTTAAAAAGACACCGCCTTCCAAAATTTGCTGAGCATCTGCAGTTGGTCTTCATGGTTGAGGTGTTTGCAGTGCTGCTAAAATGTTAAGCTCCCGTCCCTCGTTTGGGAGGTGACATCTCTCTGAGGCTTGGGTCCGGTTGTGGCGTGTACTAATCCACAGAGAGAAACTTCTCTTTTCCCAGTCACCCCGAGGCTCTGCTCGGCAGAGCCGGGGTGGGATGGGAGAACAGTGTAGCCTTTGGAGTCTCACTGCCTCAGCTGGACCTCATTCTCAATCGGCGTCTGACCAGACAAGCTCCTTCAACCTTTTCTCCATTCAGGTTTCCCCTCTAGAGAAGTCTCTGATAACAGTTCTCACTGTCGTTCTCAGGAGCAAAGGATGCCGAACATTAGCACCGCTCACCCCCAAACCCCACAAAAACAACCAGATCAGAGTGACGTTTTATCTGAAGATCAGAAGTAGACCGAATTCCCGCTGACAGATAACCTTGAATTACCCCAGACATTTAAATACTAGATCTCAGCAGCGTTTTCCATCCTGGAGACCAGACTAGAGGAGGCTGTCTTATAGGGACATGGATTCAACCTTTGCAGAGCCCAGTTAGGAAGGACTGTGCTCATTTCTTCTATTCCTGAGGTTTATTTGTGTCATGTTCCTAAGAGTCCCTCCGCCAACGCAGTCATCCTTCCTCACACAACGCACAAGGCTGCTGTTGGCAGGTACAGCACTAAAGAGATTCTAATGCATGCGAGTGTTGGTCTGGCCCAGAGGAGGAGCCCGCCTAGAAAGTCAATAGCATCCAAAGCAAATAGATATTCTTGTGCTTGCGTATTTATTTAAATTCCAGACAGTACGTTTATAACTTGCATAATTAACCAGGGCTACAAAGTTGCCTTCTGAGGAGGCATATTTACCCAGAGAAGTTATGCATATTTCATAGAGAGCCGACGATGTTAGGACACAGTGCACCCTTGCTTTGGCGTCTGGTGTGGAAAGCGTCTGTGTCTTGATCAGTAATTTAACTTCGAGGCAAAACACATTGCAATAAGAAGACTCTGATACCATGATCCTCATAATTTACACCCAGAGGTCCAAGAAAACACTAATAGGTCTTGATAACCTTAAGAAAAGAGTTTTAAAAACGGAAACCTGTTTGAACATTGTGAGAACGCTTTTAAAAAGACACCATGTTAGAAGTTGGTTTGATTCTGTGGCCTGTGGTGCAGAGGAAATGGAAGGAGAATGTGGGGGAGAGAGCAAAGGGGGGCGCAAAGACTGTTGTGTGTGACCACGTATGACAGCAGGCTCCTTCCTCTGTGGTTCACAGCTGGGACACACAGCAAAGGCAAGACCACGCATTTTAGAGAGGCTTGACGGTGCAATGTCACAGCGGTCACTGGTGTTAGGAGCCAGTGCTCATACATTTGTCCCAATCATCTTTTCAATAAAAGCCACGGATTCTGAACTGACAGCGCTAGCGTTTATGGAAGACTTGAGGAGTCAGGCAGAGCTGTAGCTCTATATAGAATCTTGTTCTGTGCTGCAGTGTATTTTCTGGGTTTGGAGGAGGTGCAAGGTGAGTGCCTTTTTGGAGCAGAGGCGTTGCTTCAAGACCACCCAGATCCTGCTACTGGGTCTAAAGCTTGTGGCACTGTGAGGCAGGACTGCAAACCGCTGGCAGAGGCAGCTGGTCTGGGACCCTTGTACCTTTCTGCTTCGAGGCTTGTTTTGTTTTCTCAAATCAGTAGACACTCAGATTAATAAGGAACCGGCCAGAAGAATAAATTGAGATTCAAATCCAATGGTTTTGAGACAGTTTCATTATGTACCATAAACCAGGCCTTGAACTCACTCTGTGACCTGTGAACTCATAGCAATCCTTCTTTGTCTCTCAAGGGCTGAAATCTTACAGCACATAAGTTCAAGACTCTAATATTCTCTGCTCCCTACACACTCAATGCAGTGTCTGAATTAGCTTTATGTGGTTGCAGGCGACCTTGGCCAGTGGAGCAGTAAGGAAAGTAAGCCTCACGCAGGGGTGCTAGGGCCCGGAGGTGCCTTCTCTGGCACTTACCCCTGGGGATCTTACCTTTGGCACCTGTCTCTCAGATTTAGACAAGCCACGCTCCATCCTGGTAAGGGGCCAGAGCTAGAATGGCCGTCCTTGGCCATTTGAAACCCAAGGCAGAGAAGAAAACACCACAGACCACAGGTGGATGGAGGTGAGACACTGCCTGTGACAATTGGGCTGCTCCAGCATCTGGAGTCTAGGCTTCTCTTGTCAGGAAAGGATTACGTTCCTGTTAACTAGCTGTCTCTTCTCAAGCATGCTTCTTGACCCGGACATATGCTGCTCCTCCCAGAAACAAGCAGCTCAGACCCATGGCCGTGTTCAGGGCAGGGAGATGCAGCTGACAGTGGTCGTGCCTGGTTCTCTCTTACAGGTGTTCACCCTGCTGTGGATCGCAGACTGGATGGTCCATCGCTTCTGGAGGAAAGGGAAGGACCCGGACAGTTTCTCCATCCCCTACCTGACGGCGCTGGGTGACCTGCTTGGGACAGCTCTGCTGGCTTTGAGTTTCCATTTTCTCTGGCTTATTGGAGACCGTGATGGTGATGTGGCGGACTAACGGGTCCTCGAAGCTGTTGCAGGGCCCCCCGGGAGGAGAACACAAGGCAGCCACTGCTGCCCCTCCCGTCCCCAAAGCTCTTCATCAGTCGTGTGACTTACGCCAGGGTCGTCTGCGGTTCACCCTGACTCCATACATGGCCTTAATGTACTTTTTAAGGAATTTGTGCTGGAACCACAATGAACTACCAGTATTTGTGCTGCTTTTTGTAGAATAAATAATTTGACACAGACATAGATACAAGCTCACACTCTAAAATTATTTAGGAAAGAATATAGGATGTTTACAATGAATCGTGTTGAAACCACAGACCTAGCAGACATGGTACTTTACTATTAAGTTACAGTGCAAGGTTAGAGGCCAGGGAGCTTTAGTCTTCTTTGTCCTAGAGCTGTGTCCCGCTACAAAGATACCGTGACCTGAAGGCACCAGCCCAGCTTCCCTGAGTGTTAACTGTGCCCTCCTCCGTGGGAGCTGAGGTTGCCAATCACCGATTCCTAAGCTGACTGCGTCCATCCTGCGGAGCTAGCGACAGACTGACTTCTACTCTTGTTTAAAACTGCCCCGTGCCAATGTTCGTTTAATTTCTGTTCTCAGCAGGTAACCCCTGAGGTCGGTTTTTACTTTCTGTCTCGGGACAAGCCTTCCGCTTGCAGTCCTCCTGCTTCGGCTCCGTCCTCCCGATTCTAAAGCACTGGGCCTTTGCTCTTTCATGAGTTAAAAAGCTTTGATCTGATTTAGAAAACAGTCCTCAAAGCAGAAGATGAGTTGAGCTGTGTTTGTGGGCACAAGATAGTGTGTGTGTGCGTGTGCACATGTGTGTGAACGTGTATGCACGTGTGTGTACATGTGCGTGCCCGCGAGTGCATGTGTGTGTGTGCGTATAAGCAGACGTGTGTGAGCGTGTAGGTAGGCCTGTGTTCCAGAATGTGTAAACATGTGTTTGAGCATGTGTGAGTGTATGTGTGCGTATGTGAAAAGAGACAGACAGACAGCAACCAGAGAGAACAACACAGAGACACAGAGACAACGTAATTTCTTTTTCTACAATAAATACCATTTGATGTAACACAGACCTAAGAATTGGGAAGAGCAGGTGGCCCTGTGGCTCTGTAAGGCACCCTGCCTGTCAGTTTCCCTCTGAAGGAGAAGTTGTGGCCGACCTCATTAGCATCCCATCTCGGCTTCATCGGCAGAGATCATCTCAAACATTTTTCTGAAACTCCGGAATATTCTGTGCACCGGACTGGCACCTGGCTCGTCAGTAGGAAGCCCTTTCAGATCACTAGCACTTAGAAAACTGCAGTGCAATCTTTAAGACCATTGACTATTTAATAATTTAAGCTGCCAAGGGAACAAAGTTCACATGGCGTTGATTGTCATGTTGAGTTTGTGTTGTGTAACTAGCAGGTGGATTGCTGTATATGGAGGAAGTATTCTTACTCCGTCTTTACGGAGGCTGTGCTTTAGAGTTATATATTTTTGCTCATTTTTAAACTTCATTCAATTCTTCTGCCTTATAATCAAACTTTGAAGGCACAGTTTGAACTAATTTTGGGACCTCTCCTTTAGAGAGTCACATCACAGAGTGAACACTGATAAAATAAACTTAAAGTTTATGTTGATGAATATGTAGTTGCAATGATTATTTTATGTTTTAAGAAATTGATACTACCTTTCATATTATTATAAAGTAGTTGTGAATTTGGGTTTTGCATTTGGGCTGTACGTTCTTTTGTTTTGGGACAGTCTTGCTCGGTATCCCAGGTGAGGCTTAGACTGGAGATCCACCTGCCTTAGCCTACTGGGAATCTTTAACTCACAAAAAATGCAGAGTAAGCCCCAGTGTTAGCGCTGGCCAGCAGTCTGAGGCTGCTGTGCCATGCATTCCAAAGCACACACAAATGCTGACAGCATGGTCTTGCTGTGGATTAAATGGAGTCCGGAGTCCCCGTCTGTATTATAGCGGGGCAGGGGGAGGAGAGGTTGCAGAGTAACATTTTAAGACTGCACAGCTGCAGAGCAACCAGATTGTTCTAGACCAGTAGACTTCGTTATGCACAGCTCTGCCCCACCCCCAATGCACCAAGAATATCCACCTAGGTACCAGAGAGGAAGAAGGCTGGAGAAAATCCAGTCCAGTGTTACTAGCCTTTCAGACTGCTTGCAGGGACGCCTCCACCTCATGTGTCTTGGTGGTCAGCACAGCCAACTCTGAGCTATTCATGCTCCTAAGGTCAGAGAGACTAAATGAAATAATAAATGCTTTACCTTATAAAATATTTTCCATCTTATAATGAAGACTTTAGACTAAAGAACAATGCCTCATTTCTCTTTTTGTCGTTGTTTTGTTTTTGTTTTTCAAGACAGGGTCCTCTCTATGTAGCCATGGCTGCCCTGGTACTCGCTTCGTATCCCAGGCTGCCTCAGACTCACAGAGATCCCCCTGCCCCTGCCTCCTGAGTGCTGGGATTAAAGGCGCGCGCCACCACCCGGTGGTGCCTCATTTCTTTTAGCCGCTAAGCACCAACCCTCTTCCTCGACCGCGGGCGGCTGATGCTCAGCCTTTGACGCACGCAATGGGCAAATGAATTGAAAAGGGATACACATTGCTTTAGAAAACAATTGCAGATCTTTGAAAGTCTTACAAGTTTTATTTACCCATAAAATTTATTATCAGTCTTAGGTAAACTAACAGTATTTTTATACCACACAAAATTCTACCTTTCCAAAACCCCCTTTCCACTAATTTACCAGGCACATTATACACATAGCTTAAAAAAATCATATTTTTTTATTCTTGACCATCCACCTTTTCCTGAAATTTCCAGAGTTTCTTAGCATCTAATAAAACAAAAACACAGGATGTTCCTTTGTGGAGACATCAGACAACCTCACACCACAAACTGTTCATGATGTAGCCAAATGAGTCCTTTCAAAGTCTCTCAGTGGTGGGGCGTCCCTTCCTTCCCTGTATCTAGGTATAATTTATCCACTGATAGTGGTCTCTGGCACCTTGGAATTATTGTAAACCCGAGTCAGAATAAAATGTGAGAAGCCTGTCCTTGTGCTGTGGTGGTTTCTTTGTGGATTACCCTGTCAGCTGCGGAATAGGGAACATGTCTGGAAATCCCCCGAGGGGTCCAGCTGGTCTGCCGCCCCCCCTCCCCGCCCCGTGTTTATGGGACATGGGAACTGGGCCCCGATGACAGCCACACCTCCAGCCCACTGCCCACCTGTGCTCTGTCATTCCTCAGAGTCCCGGGGCCATCAGTCTCTTCTAGACAGAGCTCACAGTCTCTGTCCCTGTCTGCCTGGCCCTGAGCCCTGGCATACGGCTGTGAAAGGCACATGCCCACCCTGCCCAGTTGCCCACCCTGCCCCGGTTTACATGTCTAGCCATGTTCAGGAAGCTGAGTGTTCTGTTGTCACCGCTTGACCTCGGGACAGTGACACGGCCCAACCAGTTCACTGAAAGTACATTCATCCAGGTCACCAACAGGATTGTGTTAACTCTAGTCATTAATTCCCACCAAAATAACAAGCGGGTGTGTGTGTGGGGGGGGGGAGGTAGGCAGATCTCTGAGTTCAAGGCCAGCCTGTCTACAGAGCAATTTCCAGGACAGCCAGGGCTACACTGAGAAACCTTGTCTCAAAAAACAACAACAACAACAAAATGCAAAGCAGGGGGTTAAAAGTGACTTGGGAGAGGCGTGGCTATCTCTAACTCTACCTCCGGGGTCTGCCCATGCCCACACGGTCTTCCCTACACTGTCTGAAGCTCGTCTTCCACTGCCCCCACCCCCGTTTCTCTCAGTTTCTCAGTGTTGGGGTGCTCACCTGTGTCCCCCCAGGCCCCTCCTCATTGTTACGTCATCTACACTAATTCCTCCTTTACTTTCCCATTCCAAGCCTCTCCACTGAGTTCCCCGTCTATACTTCCCAATGCCGGCGAGCAGCGCCACTCCTTAAAGGACAGCCAGCTAGGCAGTGCAGCCACAGCTGTTTTCAAGGGGCTGCTGTACCCGACAGCTACAGGTCACTCGTTAAAGGTCCACTTCCCTCACCTTGGCAGAACTCTTGTAAGTCAGAGTGAGGCGGCCCGCGGGGGGAGGGGGACTGGTCCCCGGACACTGATTCTCACTTGTGCTCATTGGACAAAACTCCAGTGCCAAAGTGTCTCTTCTTAGGTCCAGAGTGGGCCCCTCTCCAGCCCCCGATACAGCAGTGCCACTGAAAGGGTCCTGGGTTCGGGCTGGACCGACAGGTAAAGCGGACTGCTGCTCCAAATCAGCATTCTCGGAAACCTTGTCAAGAGGGCTTCTGTTTGCCAGGAAAGGCGTTACTTTCTTACCTGCCACCTACAGCCCCCCAGCTCCGGAAGGGAGACTACTTCTAACTCAAACAAGACTCCGGCGGATCAAAGCCTCGCCCTGCTTCCCAGGCTGCCCACGATAACTCGCCCACCGCCTGCCCCCACACACCTCTCGGAACTGGCCGGACTCCCGCGTTGCTCTTCCCGCTGACTCTGGGGAGGTGGCCTCCACAGTCTGAATCCGCCCACGGAGCGGTGTAGTCCTGTGGGTTCACGGCTCCCTCCCTAAGACCTCCGTTCTCCCCGTGGCGTCACAGCTTCAGGGATAAAGCGCTCCGCTCCGTGTGAGCTCAAGGAATCTGTAAAACAGCTTAAAATCATGAGGGCGGGGCCTTGCAAAGGATATTTACCCAGAAGCCTCCATGTCCTCGAGACCCCCTCGAACACACCTGACTGTTTCCAAACACGCAGCGACCTACCTCACGGCTCATTAAGGGCAAAGAAAAGCAGCTGGAGGCAAAAGGATGAGACCTGCGTCTGCAAAGTGTCCTGCCGGTTTACTGAGGGTTAAAAGGTTGGGATAGACAGAAAGTGGTCTCCCATGGTGCAGGACCTAGTGAAACAGGCCAGTAGCCTAAGAAGTCACCACAGGGGGCCTAAGAGTGAGTGGGAACACTGGCAAAGTACACGCTTAGGAGCCATGCAATCAAGTCACAAAAAAAGAAAAACTAAAGGAAAAAAAAAACTTAAAATTTTAAGGAAGCATAGGAACTCGTGTGGGACAGCATCCTTGACTGTCCTCGCCACACGGAGCCCATGGGTCACAGGGCTGAACATGTCTGCACAGCACAGACAACCGCAGAAGACAGTTTCAACTAAGGACCGCCTTTGGTTTGGCACACAGTTCCTCTTTTAGTTAATTTCATTTATTTGCCTTATGTGTGTGTGTCCTTTTTGTCTGCATGTCTGTCTGTGGCATGTGTATGCCTAGTGCCTGCAGAGGCACATTGGATTCCCTGCGACTTGAGTTACAGACTGTTGTGACTCTATGTGAGTGCTGGGACTTGAACTCAGGTCCTCCGGAAGAACAGCCAGTGCTCTTAGCCACTGAGCCATCTCACCAGCTCCACAGTTCCCCTTGCAAGGACACCCTAAGGATACAGAGTCTGTCTCTGGCTATAGACAAATACTCACAATAGAGTCATGGCACAGTATCTGAAAATGGTGTTTTGTTTCTCTGGCTCCTTAACAATTTCTGCTGGTAGCATTTCCAAACTTAAACAGAACAAAATGGGAAATGCCTGTTTGCGGAGAGAATTTGTTTGTGGATGGTTAATTCGATTTGGCACACTCTTGTGAGTTCGTAGGGTTTCATATTAAAGAGACGTGTTTTATTGGACAACGATGCAAGCCACTTTATACCATAAGTGAAGTTAAGTCTTTATTGGGTGCCATATGTGAAAGAATTCTTTCTCTTGACGTAGAGGAGTTCCAAGGGTGCTCAGTGTTCCTAGCAGGTAACATGTGGGAAGGCCAATGACTTACATCTGGAAAAAGTACGTGGCATCAATAAGGGTGACAATAGGAAGACACAAAGCATCCAACACTTAATTAGTAAAACACGTACTATCACGTACAATTCTAATCTCCCCAAACCTCTCCCCAGACATTTCATGACATGGAAGTGGAAAAGCAAATTGTGTTTGTGCGCGTTGACTAGCCCCCCCTCCCCCTCCCCCCCCCCCCCCCTCCGCCCTCCACCACCCCTGCATCCAGGCGCTCAAGGGCCAAAAAGCAAGTGCCAGTCAAAGGAAGAAGTAATACAATTCAGGCAGGAGCAGCTACGGTCTCAGGAAGGGAATGAAGCCTCCTCAGCATTGGCTGTGTACATTCAGGCCTTATTTTAGGGTGAACAGCCATATCCGGTCCTGGTTCAGCTCACTCAAAGCCAGCGCCAGCTGCTCACGGCTGCCCCTGCTGGAGGAAACAGGAACTGCAAAGAGAGCGGGCGCCCTCCAGCTGCAGACCAGGGCGAGCATCTATCTCTTTGGCAGGTGAGGAGAAAGGGTCCTGGGAAAGAGAGGTCGCTGGGTGAGGCAGAGGCTGCATTTGGCGTCTTCCTCTATCGTTCTCCATCTTATTTGAAAACTATTTTTGCTACACTGTTAGGTGAGTGGAGTAGGGTATTGTGTATGCATGTGGGGGCCGGAGAAAACTTTCTGGAGTTGGCTTGTGGATCCTGGGGACTGAGCTTGGTTCTTCAGCCTTGGAGACAGACACATTTATCCACTGAGTATCTCATTTTATTTATTTACTTTTTTTGAGACAGGGTCTCTGAGCCTGGGGCTCGATAATTCAGCTACATGGGCCGCCCATCAAGCCCCTGGGATCCATCTGTCTCCCCAGCACTAAGGTCCAGACACATGCTGGTTCATCCAGCTTTGGTGGGTGCTGGGTCTCCACACTCAGGACCTCACGTTTATACAGTGAACGCTTTGCTGCTGAACCATGTGCCCAGCCCTGCCACCCAGGTTTTGCTGGAGAGATACTGAGCAGGTCCGAGCTTGAGCTCAACGCTGTTGTGAGCAATCCCATCAGAGAAGAACTGTGGATCCTTTCTCCAGAGACTGTTTGCAGATCAAGACGCTTTACGGGGCCCTGCTATAAATCTGGACAAAGGATGACGTGGTTAGTGGCCTCAGAGGAATAAAACACATTGGCCATTCTGCAGGAGTTTAAAACCACTCGGTGTGGGGTAATGGGCACAATTGACACCAAAATTAGACAGAATGTGTACATAATTGAGACTATTGAGCGTAGCTATTGACTGTGCCACCCCTGGTCTGCGGATTAGGCAACCCCACAATGTATTAGAGAATGCAATTAGCAAGACCTTATTGGATTTTATGACTGGTTCCAGGATAGATTTGCATGGAAAAACTTGGTGGGTGGCTTTCTAAGACTAACCAAGTGACCGTCATTTGAGTTTTGAGTGGATAAATATTGCCAGTAGCGGCAATCTAATCCCAGTCACCCTCCCTCCCCACTTCTCTCCAGTCTCCAGGGGCTCCCACGCCCTATCAAGTGGCTTCTTCAGCTTAGCCAACGTGATCCTTCTTAGTTCTTTGTCATTCATGTCCATCTTCTGTTTTATCTCCCAGCTCCTGCGTGGCTGACTGCTGTCAACGCTGGCCTAAGTGCTGTTTACTGAGCGAGGAAAAAAACTTCAAGTCGATAAACCCCAGTCGGGAGAAACAGATGACTGTTGGAACCTGTCAGGAAGGCTGTCACTGCCGTGGTGGGTCAATCGGTTTCCATTACTGTAACAAGGGTCTAAACTAATCAACTTATAAAGAGAACGGGTTTATGTTAGCTCCTGCATTCAAAGGTCCCGGTCCATGATCGGCTGGTCCCAAGGCAAAGAAGCAAGCGATGATGGACAGAGTGTGTGGCAGAATGAAACTGGCCACATCAGGGCTGGGTTACCAGAGAGAGAGAGAAGGGTCTGGCGCCTCGTGGGTGATGTCAGTTCATGGTGTTGAACAACAACAACAAAAAAATCCTCCTTTACTTCTGGGAAAGCTTCTAGGGCTTTTTGATAGCTTCCTGCTCGTTATTCTATGCTCTCGGGGTCCCAGTCAGCTGGGTATTGCACCGCCTGGGTAGACGAACCACCTCCCTCGCCTCTCTCTCTTCTCTTGTGATTTTAAATATTCTTTCTGTGCATTTTCTTTAGTTTTTTTTGTTTTTCGAGACAGGGTTTCTCTGTAGCTTTTGGTGCCTGTCCTGGAACTAGCTCTTGTAGAACAGGCTGGCCTCGAACTCCCAGAGATCCGCCTGCCTCTGCCTCCCCAGTGCTGGGATTAAAGGCATGCGCCACCACCGCCCGGCTCGTTTTCTTTAGTTTTATCTCCCCATTCTTTTGCTGAATTCGTGTAGGTTAAGTTATTTTTAATTTTCTAGAACCTCTTTTATTATCTCGTTCTCGGCACCTCTAGTTTTATTTAAACAATATCCCTGCTCACCTCTTGGCTGTTCTGTTTTCATGCTCTCTGTTTCCTCTGGGTTTATTTTTTTCCCTCTTTGACCTAAGCATTGCTCATTTGCATCCTACGAAGTATAAACTAATGGATTTTAGGAAGTGTTCCCTTCAGAGTCTTGCGATTGAGGGGAGGAAAAAACACACAAATATAACTAATATCAGTTTGGCAAACACGGTGTTAGTATTAACATGTCAAAAATAGTACTTGGAGTGAAGAGGAAGCCGGCGGCGGCGGCGGCGGGAGCCTGGCTGCACGAGCCGGGTCTCTAAGCGATCCTTAGGCTCGGAAGCAAGATTCCAAATCCGGAAAAAATCACCTTGGGCTCTGCTCTTATCGTCTGTAGCTCAGATCTGTAAATTAACACATGGAAATCCGAAGTGACAGGCAGGTGTGAAATGGAACTCAGAGAAACAGCTGTTTTCAGGGATAATATTGAAAATACATAAAAGCTGTTAATAAATAAAAAGAAGCCCATATGTGTAGTTCTGAAACCCAAAGCACTTCATTCCTGGCTTCTTCCCACTCCCCAAGTGTAAAGAGATTTTCCCCCCTAAAAGTTAACCAGTTCTGCTCAGATTTACATAGATCCTTCCAGAAGCATTGGGATAAGGTTTGGCTTAGTGGGAAAGATGAAGATGGTTCCTGTCATGACCGGAGGGTGTCTAGTAAACATCGAACTCGGGCTCACAAACACAGGGCGGCGCTCAGGCAAGAGTTGACTTCCACCTGGAGAAGCTGGGACCGAAGCAAGCGGTCAGCTCTGGGACTCACTGCATGGTCTTTGGGTCTTGTGTGGTGATGGGCTGAAGGGACAAGAAGGTACCACACCTCCTCAGTTCCTTTCTGCCACCACTAAACATCAGCATGGACTGGGGCATGTCTCCTCCAGCAGACATCACTTCTACAGAGGACTTGGTTTGACCCCAGTTGGTGTGGGAGGTCCTTCTGTCTGTGTGTTGTTTTCTTGGTTAATAAATAAAGAAACTGCCTTGGCCAGTTGGTAGGGGAGAACTTAGGTAGGCGGGAGATGGAACTGAATGCTGGGAGGAAGAAAGGCAGAGTCAGAGAGACACCATGGATCCACGGCCGGAGATGGACGTGATGGAACTTTGCTGGTAGGCCACGACTTTGTGGTGATATGCAGGTTAATAGAAATGGGTTAAATTAATATGTAAGAATTAGCCAATAAGAAGTTAGAGCTAATGGGCCAATCAGTGATTTAATTAATACAGTTTCTGCATGGTTATTTTGGGGCTAAGCTAGCTGGGCAGCCGGGACGAGCAAGAAGGCCCCCCTCCTACACCCAGTGTTTGGCAGTCCAGAGCCACTCCACGGGGTGGAAGGTTAGCCCCTGCCCAGGGCAAGTCACAGAGGCAGGGACTGTCATGCAAGAAAAATGGACAGGCCTTGGTCATCCTGTCAGGAACTCAGCGGGCAGAGTAGAGTAAGCTGCCACTGTCCTTCCCATGGGAAGGCCAGGGTTATTGGAAGTCACTGAAGATCAATGTTCTGACCTGCGTGGCAAGCTGGCGGGGCAGAGAATGTCACGCCCAGCAGCCACAATCAAAGAACGATGACTTGGGTCGATACTGGGAGGATCTGAGGAGAAAGGAAGCATTGAGACGTGAGAACAAAACAAATTCCAATGACAGAGAACATAAAGAAAGGCCATATAGCATTCCCCAGGGCTGGCCAGGTTGGCATTTACAGGCTGGGCCGACCTTCAGCCCAGGCCAAACACAAAGGTACTGAATTCACAGGTCCTGGATCCTTGTTCATGAGGAAGATGGCAGTCGGAGTCTTAGTCGGATGGAAGCTCTCCTGAAATGGAAATTTTCTAGAACATTCTCAGAGGTGTGGTCAGCAAGGGAATGTAAATGTTCATAAATCATAGTATAAAACACAAAAAGCCACGATACAAATTCTCGAAAGAGTTGGTGTTTTTGGGTTAATCCACGTATCTGGCCTCTGTAGATTTCCCAGCAGGCTCTCAATAATCGCTTTTTTGGAGACATACTGTTTCATGTAATGCAGGATGTACTGGGCTAAAACCTCACTATGCAGCAGAAGATGACCTTTAACTTCTGATGCCCTTGCTCTCAGTTTGCCAGGGCTGGGATCGCAGTCGTGTGCCAGCAGGGTCTAGTGTATGTGGGGCTGGGATAGAACCTGGAGTTTTGTGCCATGCTAGGAAAACATTTTACCAGATGAGCTACGTTTCAGTCTCTGAATAACAGCACACATCTGTGTGCCAGGAACAGTACTAGATCAGAAGAAGGTGGTGGCAACCACACAGTCATGGTCTGCATGTGTTGAAAGGGGGGAACAGACCTGGTGATGTCCTGTAGATCCTGTGACGTACAGCACAGACCGGTGATGTCATACACTACAGACCCGGTGATGTCATACACTACAGACCC
>JABTXL010005037.1:2168379-2201142 GCA_025134845.1 Neodon shergylaensis
GTGATGTCATACACTACAGACCCGGTGATGTCATACACTACAGACCCAGTGATGTCATACACTACAGACCCAGTGATGTCTTGTAGATCCTGTGATGTACAGAACACACCCGGTGATATTCTATAGCGCCTGTGCCAATACAGACGGGAAGCAGGCCACAGCTGTGTTTAAAACTGCATTTAGATGATGACGAAAGCACAAATATCACTGTGAGATGGGGCAGGGAGAGCGACATCCTCAGATAGAGACAATAAGAACAAAATCTGGGAGCCGGAGAAGTGGGGAAATGCTTGCCACAGCATGAGTGTCTGAGCTCTGAGCCCTAGAACCTAAGGAAAAAGCCAGATAAGGTGGCAAGGAGGTGCCAGTAATTTGAGTTGGGGAGAAAGAGTCAAGAGACTCCCTGGGGCTCACAAGCCAGCTCAGCTAGCCTGTGAACTGGGGAGCTCCCTGTTCAGAGAGAGACCTTGCCACACACACACACACACACACACACACACACACACAAAGGTGGAGAGCAATGAAGAAGACATTTGATGTTGACCTCTGACCTCCACACATCCAGAACACCCTACCACGGACAAAATCTAGTCATTTATGGCTTAAAGAAACACAGTCATTAATGTAATTTTTATAAAAACTAGAAGAGGATTAAGGAAAAAGATTTTTTTAAAAAAGAGAGAAATCAAGCCAAGAAAGGGAAAGAAAGAGAAAGAAAAAGAAAAACCCCACAGGAGTGGTATCTTATAGTCCTACACAATGTCACGAGTCCCACATTATAACGCTGTAACTCCACGTGATCTGTCATCCAAGCTGAGGAATACCTGCACACAAGGAAACCCAGATATTCAATTATCCGGTGGGAAAATGCACAATTTTCTTTTTCCATAGATAGAATCACAGGCTGGCCTTGAACTCACTCTGTGGCTGAGGGTGACCTTGAACTTCTGACCCTCTGCTTCTACCTCCCAAGTACCGGGATTACAGGTATGTGCTACCACACCTGGTTTATGAAGTACTGGGGGTGGAGCCCAAGACTTGATGCCAGCTAGGCAGCAGCCTACCGACTGGCTACATTCCCAACCCCTTTAAGAAGACTTTCTGTCTGGAGGGAATTAACACCCAGCCTCTGACCACAAGCCGAGGGGAATGCCTACAGGCCTGTGAATTAAGGGTTGATCCTTAATCCTGAGAGGCCAAGTAGGCTAGAGTTAAGTGTAGTTCCCATAGAGAGAGGCCCAGAAGAATGAACTACAGAAATTTGAGAGCAAGCTTCGGAGTCTTTGACTGAAGGCCACACATGTGTGTGCAGAGTAAAATCCCACAATCCAGCTAAGAGTGCATTTAAGAGCTGGGGCTTCCCAGGAGATGGTGGCACACACCTTTAGTCCCAGCACCCAGGAGGCAGGGGCAGGCGGATCTCTGTGAGTTCAAGGCCAGCCTGGTCTACAGAGCTAGTTCCAGGATAGCAGGGCAGTTACACAGAGAAACCTTGTCTCTAGGCTCTTCGCAGAGATGCGTCCTACTCCACAAGCCCCTTGGAATAGATGAAGAGGTGGGCGATGACCTGACCTTTCTGGGCCTCAGTTTCTCCATCTATAAAATCAAGGTGGCCCGAGTTCCCAGGCTGAATCGGAAACTCTCGGCACTGATGTGCGTTTGAATGAAGACACTTTCAAATACAATGTATATTGCATGCACATCCACCCCCAGCCCCTGCCTCCCAGCAGAGAGCCCAAGTGCTCGCCCCTGGTAAAACATGTGAATATTTCGGCAGGAAAAGCTCACTTTCACAGTAAGTGGGACAAGCACAGACTATAATTAGCCTGTGTTAGCTAAGGTCAGGGTTTGCTGCCAAGCGAGCTTACTTCAATTCTGTCTTTAAAAAAAAAAATCTTCTAAGGATTTTTTTCCTTAATGTTCAAGGGTTTTATGAATTTTAAAACTGCAGATGAGGGCTGTGGAGTTTTTCTGCCCAGCAGCTTGGCTGAAGCCGCGGGCGCTGTGCAATCCGCCATCAGCACGCTCTTCAGGTAGTCCCACATCCCGCATTTGGGGCCCATAGCTTGGCAAGCAGAACCCAGAAGGGGGCCGGGCTTTTCAGGGTGAATGCCAAGCGGTCCCTGAGCTGGACTTTGTGCTGGGCACAGACTGTGCAACCAGAGCCTCCAAATCCTGCACACCACCAGGCTTCTGGAATGATAATCAACGGTGTAAGATGTCTTCCCCCAGGGCCACAGCTTTACTGGCGACCCACGCTCTCAATTTACAAATGTGATCCACTTACCAGTCTCCAGGTGGAGCTTCTTAAAACCCAGGGGGAGCTTCTGAAAACACAGGGCGGAGCTTCTGAAAACACAGGGCGGAGCTTCTGAAAACACAGGGCAGGTCGCTAGGTAGTGCCAGAAAAAGTGAATATTAGCAGGTAGCCTCCAAGGCTCACAGACCACACCTTGAGTTGTAAGGTCGAGACCCTCCCTCCCCCCGCCTTTATGTCCCTGAATGTCTGTCTTCACTCTTCTTGTTCAGTAGCCTTCCCTCAGTTGGCTTCTGCCTGGGATTCCCATCGATTGGCAGCTATTGTCCTCCCACGTGGCCACGCGGCATCCCTCCCCCAGCAGTTCCCAAGTGTAATGGAAAAATAAAAAATGCTGCAGGATCCCCGGCGGCAGTAGGCAGCAGAAATGCTGTAGGTCCCCAAGCAGTGGTAGCGGACCATGTGGCGGCAGGCAGCGGGCCCTGAGAGCAGCCAATCGCAGGCAGAGACAGCTGCTCATCCCGGAGCAGTGTCTGGTCCCAGGCAGGGTGACATGTGTCGGGCGGGCAAGAGACAGAGATGTCCGCCTACGTGAAGGCCCCTTGAGGTGTTGGGACGGGGCAGAGTAGCCCCAGAGCCCATTCTGGCTTTAGGGTCCTTGTTCTCTGTCCTGCCATCTGCTTTGTGCCAGGCAGTGACTGTTTCTGACCTGGCGGTGACTAGGCCAGGCTCATTCATGACAGCGTGGAAGACTGGAAAGCCCTCGTTCTGTTTCTACACCAAGCTGCATTGCCGTCTGAAAAATAACCCAGAAGGGGAGCTGAGTGTGCGGCTGAGCTGGGACAGTGCTTGCCTAGCGTGGATCTAATCCCCGGCTTCCATTCTAAAGCTGGACGTGAGGCTGCAGCCTGTGGTTCCAGGAATTGGTGAGTGGAGGTAGAAAGATCAGATGTTCAGGGTCAGCCTTGGTTACGTGCAAGGCTGAGGCCAGCCTGGGCTCTAGGAACAAAAATTAAAGAAGAGGAAGCTCGTTAATGCAGAGGCTATTTTTCATGCCCATAATCTGAATGATGCACCCTCTTCTCTCCCTGGCAGACCATTCAAGAAATCAGAACATATTTTGATTTCTGACTTGAATTTGGGTGTAAATTAATTTTTACTTTCTTTTAAAAGATCCTTTTGAGCTGGGCGGTGGTGGCGCACGCCTTTAATCCCAGCACTCGGGAGGCAGAGGCAGGCGGATCTCTGTGAGTTCGAGGCCAGCCTGGTCTAGAAGAGCTAGTTCCAGGACAGGAACCAAAAGCTACTGAGAAACCCTGTCTCGAAAATAAAAAAAAAATCCTTTTGTTTTTATTTAAGTATGTGTCTATTATAAAATGTTCTTATCAAAAAGTTGGGAAGTCATACTCGAGAAAAACCCACCTCTTTTCAAGATGGGGTACTTTGCCCCTTTTCCTAGTGACTTGGACCTGTGGTGGTGGTGGTCTGGGGGAGGGGGGTTGGAGGAGCTGCGCCCACCTAAGCCTTATTCTCTGCACTTCCTGCACTGTCCGACAGAGGGCGCCCAAGACACTATCAGAATTTCCTACTGATTGGGCAGACTGGAGCCCCTCTCTGACGGAAGCAGAGGTGGCCAGGATAGTCTTCATTTGCTGTTTCCCACCGGGCCTGCAAACAGCCCGAAGGGACAGGGGTAGGTGCTGGCAGACTCACATCTTGTCTGATTGACAGGCAGTGCTTCCTGACCATCTGAAAAGATGACTAAGTCCCCCGGTCTGGGCATCTCTCAACTGCAAGGGTAATGGTGACACCAGACACAAGTGTGAGCCCTAGTGCTGGTGACAAAGACAGCTGGTAAGAGGGAACAACGGCCATCATATACAGGGTGGTAAAAACAGAACTGAGGGCTGAATGGGAAGACTCACTGTAGTTAGTGCTGGCTGCACAGGCGTGAGGATGCAAGTTAGGTCTTTAGAACTCATGAGAGAAAAGTAGCTGGACAGAGAAGTGTACACTTGTAACCCCAACAATGGGCTTCCTCACCAGCCAGCCTCCCTGAACTGGTGAGCCCCAGGCCAATGAGAGTCCCTGTCACAAAAAATAATGTGGATAGATCTGAGGAATTAGATACTCAAGGTTGCCCTTTGGACCGTGTGCGCGTGGGCACACATACACACAGTCACACATACACACAGTCACACATATACACATACTGTCACACATGACACACACACACAGACACACACACATACAGAGTCACAGAATTTTGTTCAGGCTTACCTCAAGCTCGGGGCAATCCCCCTGCTTCAGTGACTGCTGGGATCATGAGTTTCCTGCACAGCAAGCTCACTCCTTCTGTTGTTTCACGGATATCTCTTCTGTGTTGCTTGCTGAGACTGGCTCCTAGACGCTTTCAAGTGGGATTTCTCCGTGGAAATACATAGGGAAGAGATTTGGGCAATGACATCTGCATAGTTCTGATACCTGAATCATGAGCCACATAAACACGCTCATCAAACACCCATCTCCAGCTTAACTGTGAGGGCTAATCTTGATTGTTGTGGTGATTTGAAAGAAAATGGCCCCCAAGGGAGTGGCACTATTAGAAGGTGTGGCCTTGCTAAAGGAAGTGTGTCACTCCGGAGGCCAGCTTTGAGGTCTCTTATAGGCTCAAGCTACTCCCAATGTTTCAGTTCACTTCCTGTTGCCTGTGGCTCAAGATATAGGACTCCCAGTTCCAGCACCACGTCTGCCTAAATGCCACCACATCCCAACAGGTTGATAACAGACTGAAACACCGAAAGTACAAACCTCCCCATTAGATGCGTTTCCTTTATAAGAGTTGCTGTGGTCATGGTGTCTCTCCACAGCAACAGAAACCCTAACCAGGACAACTGTCAACTCAATGGGTTTAGAATCACCATGGGAACAACCCTCCAGGCACGCCGGTGAGGGATTTTTTTAGACTGAGATGCTAAGACCACTCTAAATGTGAGTGGCGTCACAGCCTGGGTTGGGATTCCGAATAAAAAGAACTGGAGCTGGGTACCAGCGTCACTTTCCCCACACCTCCTGATTAGGGATGCCATGGGATCACCTGCCAGCACTGTCCCCCACGATGGACTGTAGCCCTCACAGTGTGAGCCCAAACCGCCAAGAATAAAAGTAAACTAAGACACCATCCATGAAGCTGTAGCAGGTGATGTGGCCAAAGACACAGTGGAGTCTGCGGCGGGGTCTGTGGTCTCCTAGCTGTAGGAATGGTCAGTTGAGGGGGCTGGAGGGATGGCTCAGTGGTTAAGAGCACTGGCTGCTCTTCTGAAGGACCCAGGTTCAATTCCCAGCAACCACATGGCTGCTCACAACTGTCTGTAACTCCAGTTCCAGAGGATCTAGCATTCTCATGCAGGCAAAACCACAATGTACATCAAAAATAATAAATCATAGAGGAAGGAAGGAAGGAAGGAAGGAAGGAAGGAAGGAAGGAAGGAAGGAAGGAAGGAAGGAAGGGGCAACTGCTCAGAGAGACACAGTCCCGTGCCAGGGTGTAGGGTGTGAGGACACAGCCTAGGTTTGCACACTGGCTCTGCCACCACCCACGAGGGTCTTCACTGCTTTGTTTTTGACACGGTGGCAGGACCACACTAGGCAGCGGGCTTTCCAGTGGGCACAGATCTTCTAGAAAAGAGCGGGTGATGTAAAGCCCTGTCCATCCAGTTAAGAAGACCTGGTCACCGGAGGCGAGGAGGGTTTACTACGGCTGTGTCTCACGTTCACACTCACACACGAGCTGGGTGACCACAGGCTGAAGGGCACAGCCCACTCCACTCCACCCCAGTCTCAGCAACGAGCCACAAATAGACCATACACAGAACACAGCTTTTTTTTTCTTCTTCAATTTAATTGAAGTTACTTAGAAAAATAATCAGGCTTGAATGGCTTTTCCTGGAGGAAGGTTCGGGAACACTTCACGCGTCTGTTGGCAACATGGAATTCAGCTTCTTTAACAGTATAGTAAGATACAGGGAGAGAATTCTACAACAGGCCCTCAACTGCATACAAATATGTAAAAAAAAAAAAACCACACTCCACAAAGATGTTAAATTCTACGTCCATATGCCTTACTGAGAATGCTCAGAAGAGAATACGGACACCGCCTTTTGTACCTGATGAGAGCAGACCAAAATTTGCCTGCTGCTGGCCAAGGGTCCAGCTGGTTCTAGAAGGTCCTGTTGCCTATTCAGAGGGTCTGTTTGGCTGTGGTAGGGAAAAGCCGGGGGATGCTGGTGGGCAGAACCTGGGGGAGTGACAGGGTCAGTCCTGCTGACGAAGAGGTGGGCCACAATGGGAGTGGGGTGCCAGGCCAGGAGCGCACAGGCTGGGACGATGTGTGTGTGTGTGTGCACATCCACATGTGTACGTGTGTGTGTGCAGAGGAGGTCTCAGCAGAGGAAAGCAAGCACAGTCCCTGTGGCTTTGTCAGTTGAAGCAGAATAGTAACACAGCTGTTATCTGAGCTAAGTGTCTTCAGGCCTTGCACAGTGTCCCGGAGCTCTCTCGGAGCCTTGTGTGCTCGGGAGGGCCGGCCAAAATGAAGCTGCTGGTTCCCACAGTTCTCCTTCAGGCTGAACAAGCAGGAGAGAAAGGCTTGCCCTCGGGACCAGGCGGTCTGTCCTGAGACCCGGACAACGGGCTGTCCTGCTTCCCAGACCAGCTGAGAAGGGCAAGGGGGGGGGCTGGAAAGGCTGCAGGCAGGGACCCCCGTGGCTGATATTCTAGACATTTCCAATAAAGGGGTAGGCTAAGCAGGAATATCTTTGTCATTCTACTCGAATGTACCTGGTCCTAAAAACACAGCTGTGCCTTTGAACAGGACCCCGGCCCAGAGCTGGGATGCCGGCAGCTCCTTTTGCTAGCTAAGCACGAGAGCAAGAGAAAGTCTTTTCAACGTTTCCTGTAGAAAACACTTGGGTTTCCAAGCACACTTCACCAACGGATATCTTCAGCTAGGGACACAGAATGCTTCCCACCTTCTACAAAACAGCCGAACACATACATGTTTTTAAAAATGTCACTAGAAAATAAAACATGAACACAAAACAGGAGAGGCCCTCATCCCAGAAGCATAGACACATGGTCCCCCTGAAGGACGATCTTTCTCACTTCAGAGAGAAAGACGGAGTAACGGCCATCTGCACACAGCACTGTACCACAGATGAAAGACAAACAGACATGCAAAACACGAAAACCAACATGAATTTCCATTTAAAATCCCCGGAGCACACGGTTCCAAACTGTGGGTGGAAGTGAGAAGTGTTTGTCACGAGGCCATCGTCCCCACTGAGTGGCCTTTAAGGCCAGGAAGCAGGGGCTGTTTCTGTGTCCTTATGCCACCTTCCCCCTCCACCACAGCCAAGACTTCCCTCCCCTGTGTTTGGAGGGGCAGGCTAACTGTCTGGGGGCAGCATCCAGATGGAGCCATCCCACTTGGGTAGAAACTAATCCCAGACAGAGGTGGTGCGGCTGTTTCTGCTTGTTTGTCTGCGGAGGGACCTAGGAGGCAGTTGTCAATCCTTGCAGACCTCAGACAGGCTAGACCACCCTCACCAAAGGCTACTGTGTGAAATGCCAGCTAAGACACACCTGGACACCGGGTCCTGCAGCTCAGAAAGGCTGCATTCTCCCAGATTCGCGAGGCAGAGCACGTATGTATGAAAGGCCCTGAAAAGTCCTGCAGAGAAGAACCTGACTTAATTTGTTTCCTAAGGATACGTGACCACAAACCCCTCCAAACTGACACCCTATGGAGCCTGGGCTCTGTGGAGCACTCCTTAGCGACATCACACAGAGCGCCCTATCAGCAGAAGGTCAGTTTTGGAGGACAGGGACGGCCAAAGTCTGTCACCGCTCTTGGTCAAAGGCATGACATAAATCTATCTATCAAAGGCGAGGGAAGAGAGACTGGGGAAGGTACCTGCGTTTTATAAATAGCCGCCGTCAGCTGCTCTGGCTTGTATTCCCCTCACATTAAATAATTTCCTCCGTGAGATGGAGCCACAGCTACGGCTGATCCCAGGCTCGCTGTGAGCCTAACAATACCATCTTAATAGTTTCTGTGAATAAATTATTCATTATTTTGTTTTTCAGAATATTCTCACCCCTTCACGCTACACTGCATCAAAAACAAAAGCAAACAAACAAAGGAAACCAACTAAAACACAAAAAAGCAAAATTTATACCCCACTCCCTCCCCAGTCGTGAGAAATATTATATACAGCATCTGCTACCCACCCGGACACTGGCTGTAACGGGAGCCTGGCTCAAATGTCAACTGAGCAGCCTCAGAAATGACTAGAAATGAGGACTTAGGTCTGGGTGCCAGCTTACCCGAGACAGACATCACTAATCGATCTCAACACACCTCCATTCATGTCTGGAGAAGACTGAGGCTTCCTGCTCTCCAGAAACTGCAGCCTAGACATACATGATCAAATGTTTCTGCCGTTTCTTGTGTTGGGCGATGAACTTAGGTCACTCAGCTAGTGAAGTGGACCGACCCAAACGTGTGGTTTTCAAATTTGTGAGCTGTAGAAAGATGCAAATTTGTTGGGGTCACGGACTCTCTGAGCCACTTGAGAATAATCCAAACCCCATGTGAAGACCGCGAGGGTAGGGGCTGGTTCACTGTTGAGCAGTTTGCCCTGTGTCCACACAAAGTTTGCCGAGAGCCAAGGCTACTGGGCTCATTCAATGCTCTGCCTGCAGGCAAGCCTGGAAAACAGTAGACACTCAATAAATATTTATCAAATATAAAATAACAGCTACCCTTCACCAGAACTGGAAAGTGCCAGTTGAAAATTTCCACAAGAAGCCTATTCTTACAGATTGGTAATTTTGGTGAACAGAAACTGCATCCATCCACTCTCTCCGTGGGTTAGAAACTTTCCATTTCTTTACTGCCGGGGACTTTGGGGTGCCCGCAATCCATGTGAATGGCTCCCACCCCACTTCTTAGTGCAAGGACAATTTACTTATTTCCAGCAGGGTTTCTTGAACGGCGGCATCCACGCATCCCAGCTGCTGTCACCACGGGATTCCAGGAGAGGGTAGTGGGAAGACAATCACACCCCCTAAACAAGCCATAGCCCGCAAAGCCAGACCATATTCTCCTCTAGAAAGACACGAGCAGTCTGCTGCTGCAGAAAGAAACCTACAGAGATCATGTTTAAATTACTATAAATAAGAACCATTAGACTTCACGGAACACACAGTTTGTGGAATTCACCAGAACACAAGGACACCTTGGAGATGGTGTTGCGGTTTCCACTTCTAAAGAACAGGGACGATCCACCCCGCTCCCCTGCACAGACAGCTGTCCTTTCCCGTGGAGGATTTAAATAATTCTTGCCATGCCGCTCGCAGCATTCCCCCCGAGACATATTAACTTACAAAATAACCCAGTATCCATAGAATTCTTTTGACAAATAAAAAATCTTAAATTAAAAAGCAGGATTCTCTCCCTCTCTCCCCCAACCACCCCCCCCCACGCTCCTTTATTCCAATTTCAGGTAGTTTGGCACTGAGTAATTGAACATTAAAAAGTCCAGTTTGTAGACTTCGTAGAGCTGCGTCTGATGCTCGGCGCTGATGTTCTGGAAGAACTCCGTGGTCATCTCATCGGTAGTTCTGGTGGACTTTGCATAGGTGGGGAACTTCAGGTAGCCGCTCACTCCGGCCAGCTGCAGCACGTAGTTGGAGTCCTCCTCCAGCGTCTCGTACTTGCCCACGAGGTCGTAGTGGATGTGGCAAGGGTGGCAGAGGGAGTAGACCGTCTGCCAGTGCTCGTTGAAGGGCTCCTCCCGCTGTGTGTGGGGGTCGATGAGGTAGGCCACGAACTCCTCAAACTTGACGTCGTCCCCCTTGCGCAGGGCCTCCTGTGTGGCGTTCTTCCGCTGGCGGCGGATGATCTTGGTGCCGTAGCGCTTGTGGAAGGAGGTGTTGTACTTCTGGGTGAACTTGTTGCGGTAGGCAGACACGAGCCTCTCGAAGGGCTCCCGCACGAACAGGAACTTCATGTAGCTTTTCAAGCGGTGGTTGATCTCTGGGATGCTGTACTGGTTGAGGGTCTTCAGGTTGGCCGCGACGTGGGCCTCGTTGGCGGGGATCTCCATGGGATCGCTGTACTTGCCCCGGCCGCTCAGAACCATCATGAGTCTCTTCCAGTTGGTGCACGCCACCTTGGGCACGTAGCAGTAGATGAGCTCGTGGTCCTCATCCACCACCAGGTGCTTCAGGTCGTTGGGGGTCAGCACCCTACGCTTTCGGCTCATGGCGCTGTTGGCCCGGCAGGTGTCTGTCACTTGGTCCCGTCTCATCTGGTGCAGGATGGCAGTATTGGACAGCTCCAGCTGCAGAGGGGATAGAAGAGGGCGGAGAAATGAGTGCTTATCTAGAACATTCCTACGTGGTTGCGATGGTCGCTGATCCATTTATTCAAACAGTTATCTAGACCATGTGAGGTGCACAGCTTTTGGAGGCAGGGTGAGGTGAGGCTCAGCTTAACCGCTTAGCGTGGGAGGCTCTACAGAGGTCAGAGGGGAAGGCCTGGGAAGATGTCTGTGTTCTCTAAGAGCAAAAGGCCCTCCCCAGAGTAGATGTGTTGGTTAGTTTTAACTGTCAACTTGATACAACCTAGGATCATCTGGTAAGAGAGTATAAATGAGGAATTATCTAGACTAGAATAGCCTGGGGTCACGACTGTGGGGGATTGTCTCCATTGTTAACTGATGTAGGAAAACCCTGCCCACTGTGGGCGTCACTGTTCCCTAGGCTGGGCTCTGTTCTATAGAGGAGTGAAAAACACTAGCAAGCGTGCAAGGAAGGATGTATTTATTTCTCTCTGCTCTTGACTGTTTTCATTTGCTTTCATTTCTCCCCTAGTAGCAGGCAATAGTCTAGACCTGTAAGCCAAATAAATCCCCTTCTCCCCACTAAGTTGCTCTTGGTCAGAGTATTTTATCACAGCAACGGAAATGAAGCGAGAATGGTCGGCCATTCCCAGTCAGAACCCAATTCCATTATCCCTGAGGCTGTCATTGAGTACCAGGACCCTGACATCACATGGTGGGACCCAGGATATCTAGGGTGGGACTTGTTATCCAGAAATACTTAATGATTTCAGAAGATACCACCACTACGGCTGGAGAGATGGCTCCGCGGTTATGAGGACCATCTGCTCACCTGAGTTCAATTCTCAGGGCCTGCACGGGGGACTCACAACTCCTTGTATCTCCAGTTCCAGGGCATCCAACAGCTTTTGTGGGCACCGTGCATGCACACAGTACAGAGACATACTCTGCAGATAAGACACCCACGCACACTAAACAAATCAAATCACCACGACAAAAACACAAAAGTGACGAAATTCTTACACAAAACTCTAGGCTCCAGGAATCCCGCCTAGCCTCTCTGAAGCCTTCCTTATGAGACCTGGGTTTACGGGAGCCCTGAACAGGCTGGAGGAGAAGAATGAGTTCTTGGCTTGAATGCCAAGGCAGAAATGGACAGACCTCGGAGAGTAGCCTGAATGTCCACTCAGAGGACAACGAAGAGTTATGACTTTAACTTAAAAATCCATTAATGTCACTTCCACCCCCTCTTCCCTGGATGGCATTCTTGTCTCCAACCAGGGCTCAAAGGAACTGGCATAACAGTCATGATCTGTCTGAGGGGCTTAGATATCTGAGGGACAGCTCTTTGGGGACAGCAGAAACCACGGACGGCAGTTTGTTCCTTATCACTGGAAGAAACACTGTTGCTCGCCAGCCCAGTCCCGACAGTTCTACAAAGCAGGGGTTTGCAGGTGGCTCTGTCGGGGAGCAGCGCTGGAGGAGGAATCTCTTCCGCATTCCCACCTTTCCCTTCTTCCTCTTTTTCCCCCTTTAAAGAGGCTTGAGGAGATCATAGCAGAGGATTTGTGTGCAATTTTGAGGATCTTATTTGGTTGTGAGCTTCTGAACAACAGGAGCATGGGGTAAACGAGACAGAATTTCCTTGCTCTTGTTATCAAAGAGAAACACGTTTCAATTGTTTGGGGGCAAAGGATGTACCAGATCTAAGGGATTCAGAAAATTCAGTCAGGGAGGGAAGTTCCTGGATCCAGTAGGCTCAGGATGGAACCTTCAAAGGGCTCAGTCTTTGGCTGACCAAATGCCAACACTGGAGTGCCTAAGGAACGCGGTGATGTGTCCGGTCCCCCCTCTTCCTCTCAAGGAAGGAGCCCCCTGAGATTCTTACAGAGGCCGCAGAATCCATGAAAAGAACATCTGCCCTGCGGAGCAGCCCTCACCCCAGCCCCGTCACTCTCTTCTGGGCGGGCTCTCCTCAGCATCAGCGATAGTTTATGCTAGGGCTTCTCAAATGTGGGCACGTGTGGAGGTCACAGCGTCCCGGCTACTCCCTGGCTTCCAGCCAGATCTGGAGATGCGGCGGGGTGGAGAGCCTGCCAGTGTTCCTCTGCTAAGACGGAGCAAGATGCCATGGAGTGAGGTTTAACCCACAGCCGTGTATCCCCTGACAGTAACGGAGACTGAATTCTTAGATCAAGCCCTCCAGGGTGGTGTCCCCTCGAGGCCTCATTCCTTGGCCCACGACGGCCTCTCCTGCTGGCTCTTTGCACTGTCCTTTCCCTCGGCAGGCACCCCTGAGCCAGCATATCACCCTCCCTCGGCAGGCACCCCCGAACCAGCATACCACCCTCCCTCGGCAGGCACCCCTGAACCAGCATACCACCCTGCCTCGGCAGACACCCCCGAACCAGCATACCACCCTCCCTCGGCAGGCACCCCCGAACCAGCATACCATCCAGGCAGTTCTAGTTTTCCTTAATGGTATCTTTAAAGCCCTGTCTCTAATTCCAGTCCTATCCTAGGGTCCTCCAGGCTGGAGAAGTTAACACGGATTCAGTGGGAGAGAGAATTCCACCAAATGCCAAGAGTGGCTGCTGTGGGGGACCACGCTTTGAGGGCTGCAGATTCATGCTATGTTACGGTGGGGCTCTAACATCTTGGACCAATTCACAGTCGTTCTTAATGACAGAACACAGAACCCAGTTTACTGTCAGACGCCGAGGGACTCTACCCTCGCCCTGCCACCAACTTCTTTCATCTCCCTGTGATGTCCTCAAAATATAGGCCAGGGGAGGGGCGGGGCCTAGTATGTCCTGAACACAGCTCCTGGCTCTGGGCTGCATCCGGCATGCTTGATTTGATGTCTATTTTTAATCTGGACGTTTTGAAAGCCAACTGTAATTACCTTGAGGACCGAGCTTAGGGGGTGTTTTAAGACGTCTTTAAAGTTTTACAGTGTTTTATCTTAAAAGGAAGAGTCTGCCTGCCCTGTGAGGTCTGCAGTCTCCTGGGATGCAAGACCCACACCGAAGCAAGCAGCACCCCCTCGCTGCCTGTGGTTGGAGAGACCCAGGGAAACAGAAAGCCAGATAAAGAGGTAAATCTGGAAGCTTCCAATGACTCCCCACCTGTTACAACAGTTGGCTTGGGGCCAGGCGCGGTTTCCCAATTAAAAAATCTGGATGCAAGGCTGCAGGGACAGCTCAGTTGGTGACTTGCTTGCCTGCAGGAATGAGGACCTGAGTTCATCCCCTGAAACCCGCTTTAAAGGAGGTGGTTATGGGGACACATACTTGCAACCCCAGGGCCGTGCGGCTGAGATAGTCCTGCCCTGCATTTCTGTGGTACTGCGGACACCCGTTGTCCTGAGTTACAGGGATGGTGAGAGCGCCCGATGGATGGATTTGCTGACGAAACCACAGCCTCAGCAAACACAAGCACCATGTCTACAGCTGTGTTTTCTACCTGCGAGTCACCACTGGCCCACACTCTCTGATGCAGGCACCGTAGTTAATCCTGAATTACAGATAATAAAACTGAGTGACTAGGAGAACTAGCTTGCTCAAGGTCACAAACCAGGAATTGGGGCTGGAGTTCAAGTGCTGGAGACAGCACTGAGACCCTAACTCACATGGCTCCTGAGGTCTGAAGACACACCTGGGAGTTACCGTAGGGGTAGCCACTTGGAGACTGAACCCTGGCACTTCATAGGTGCCTGTTAGGCTGGGTTCTACTCCTATCCCAGAGGTCTGTTACCAGGGACTTCAGGGCCCTGGTACTGCCAGGGTAGGAACCTCAGCAGCTGGACTAACCTGGGATCTGGGTGTGAGCCTTGTCAAGTTTTACTGGATCTACTGTGCTGGGGTTGCCTGTGAGTAACCAGCTGGTGTCCTCCCTGGCCTCTGACAGGAAGGTTTGCAAGACGGTGGCTCTCTTGGAGCCCCTGCTGTACCCGAGCTAGCTGCGTAGTTTTGGGACCCCGGGACAAAGAAAAGCCAGGTGGGCATCCTGAGGAAAGCAATCAATCGGTGTATTAAGAGAAAGCAATTGCCTGGCTTGCGTGTGTGTTGTATACCTCCTTGCATGTCACAATTCACTCGCTCTGTCCTCAACCCCCCTAGAATGCTAACTCCCGGGGTGCAGGTGTCTCCCACTGTTGTTGGTTCTCTGCTGTACTACAAATCCCTGACATTATATATATTAGATATTCGAATGTTTGTTGAATGAATGTGTGAGTGCATGTATGCATGAGTCACTGCACACATGTACGAGTAACTAAGTACATATACTCACACGCACGTAATGCACTCACGAAAGAATGAGTGAATGAATGATGCCGGTATGGATGAATGAAATGGGAGGCGGAGACTGTATAGGTTCTTGGTGACGGCAGAGACTGCACGCCCCTTTGGTGTCTACATCTGCTGCCCTGGTTCATCTTCCCACGGAGGCTGTGGGCCGGAGCCTGAAGCACAAACGCATTAGCAGACAGGCTCTGGGTCTTAAGAGGAATAGGCTCCGACTGCCACTGCTCTGATGAGGGGAGAGAGCCCTGGTGCTGTCTACCTGCCCAGTGAGGTCAGGAAACGGGAGCCGTTACACCAGGATGGAGGGTGAGAACGAAGGAGACGCAGAGGGCTTTGCACAGGGCACGTGCGTGCGCGTTGGGGTTTCTTTCCAGGAAGCAGCTGCAGCTGAAGGGGCCTCATTTACATCTCAGACCCGCTGTTGGGGCTTCCGGGGAGGCCTGGGCCTTGTGAAGAGTGGTTGGGGCACAGGAATGGGGCCACTGCCAACGGGACTGGCTTCCCATGAATGGTGGCCCAGAAAAGGGACAATGGTGAGGAAGGGACACAGAGTAGGAGGCTGGACCCTGAGACGGGCTCTGCACCTGCTGCTGACACACTCTGGGGACCTCGGAAGTCACTGCTGGCGGGAGGACGGATGCAGGCTGGAGGCTGCCAGCTCCCCCAAAGGGCTGGGCTGCCTGAGATATTTGCAGGAGGCAGGAATGGTGGTGGTAGGTGTGGCTTGGCACTGCAGGCCCTGCAGGTTCCACTTGACTGTGTGGAGTCGTTCCTGCCTCTCCCTAGGGGCACAGCAGCATGTTCTACTGAACATGCTACCCGAGTATCTTGGCCCCTCAGGCCGTGGTTACCCACCCCGTAGCATGGGGACAATAACTGTGCAGTTCTTGGGGCTGTTTTGAGGACCAAGGTCTCAGAGAAAAGCACACGGCACCATGCCCGAGTCTCAGGGAACACCACGGAAGTAGAAATTCTCTTTCTGTTAAAAGCGTTGTGGAGGACTGGCTGGGAAGGGGCTGGTGGCAGAGCCGGACACCTGCAAACCCATTACTGACCCTGAATGTTCAGCATAGGCAAGAATCCCTGTCGTCTGGTGCCTGTGGCCTCCTGACTCCACCCTAGGAATCTGACTGTATGGTCGGGGTCGGTGGCCCAGACACCTGCTCTTGACCATGGTCCTGGAGTCTTCCCATCACACCAGCTGTGGTGGCTTTGTTTCACCTGGAGAACCGCTGACTGAGCGTCTTTCTCTGGGCGTGCGCTCTGCAGGCGTGTGCTCTGCAGTGAGCGTCCAACACACATCTGTCATCTGCACACAGTGCCTGTCTCCTGGCGATCTGGTATCTCAGTGACGGAGAAGATGGACGGATGTCACTGGCAGCTGCGCATTAGAAGAGCAACTGTCCGGCTATACGGAGAATAGCTATCAGCATGGACTAGCGCACTGTAACGCAGACGCGGACGTCAGAGCGCTAGAATCGTGCGTGAGTGCGTTCGTGCCTGTGCACTTGCTGAGGTCAACCTTGGGTATCATTCCTTAGATGCTGTCCACCTCCCCTTTGAAGACAGAGTTTCTTGTTGGCCTGAACTCACTAGACTTGCTGGACAGTGAGCCTGGCCACCCACCAGTCTCTGCCTCCCCAGTGCTGGGATTAGAAGCACATGCCACCATGCCGAGTTTTTTACATGGGTCTAGGAATTGAGGCCAGGTTCTCACGCTTGTGCAGCAAGCACTTTATTGGTTGACCTACTCTGAAGCCCCTCGACCTTGCTCTTAATAGAGGAGTAGGTTTCAATAACACCCCATCTCGCATTTCTCAAAGTTTGCATGCACTATCCGTGGTGAGGAGGAGGCTGGGATTGGGCCAACCTGGCAGATAGAGCCCCAAAGTATTCCTCCCTCTCCCATAAACCTGGGCGGACCCTAAGGAGCCACGCCCAGCAGCAGGCCCCTGTCTTCAACGATTACATCACCACAGTCAGTACCTTTCCTGTCTCCAGGGATGCTGGGGCTGGGCTGGTCCACGCAGCCTTGTGTTCCAAGCACTGGTGCCCGATACTTGGAGGATTCATAAGGAGGATTTGCTTTGTGCCGACACAGTAGCATCACTCTAGTGCCAACTCCTGTCTCATCTCAGAGAAGATGGCCTGTGGTCCTCATGGCAGTGTACCAGGAAGGCCACAGGGTGGCGCTACTGGGACCAGCATCTCTGAATTCACTAGCTGAGGAACGTCAGCACCTGATATTTTTAGGTTACAACCGAGGACACGCAGCTGTGCACAAAGCCACACAGACGACCTGGAGCCCAGGGATGAGCAAGACACCCAGGCTGGGGACATCAGAGGTGTAAATACCATGTAGTTCGTAGATTTTTGAACTATTGCACACGCGGGGGTCGGGTAGGGGGGTTCATAACCCAGGGCTGGGACATTCCTTTGTGACCATCTATTCCCAACCGCAGGTTTTATTCAGACTCTGGCGGATGCTTAGCTACCCATTCCTAGGATACAGCAGTTGGAAGAATCTTCTCATTCCGTCCAACCAGCAGCTGCCTGGGTGTACAGGGTTCCAGGCCTGAGCACGGGATGAGCCAGCCAGGGCTCGCTGCCCTGTGTGTGGTTCCAGCCCACCTCTGTGCATGGCGGAAAGCACCCTCTACTTCCTCTTCCTAAGTGGAAGCCCCTCCCTTGTTTGAGTTCATTTGTGTGCAGGTGCACACTTGTGGAGACCAGAGGTCAATTTCTGGTCATTCTCCGGTGCCATTTCTCCCCCTTTATGGAGGCAGGGTCCCTCATTGGTTGGAGCTCTACTGGCTGGCTAACAGGCTCCAGGGAGCTGCCTGCCTGCCTCCCCAAGGCTGAAGTTACAAGCCAGCACTGTCACGCTTGACCACCATGCCCAGCCTTTTTAATGTGGATCCTAGGGGCTGATCTCAGGTCCTCAGGCACCTCGCTGACCGAGCATCTCCCAGGATGCAGGAGGCATTTCTGAGAAACCTGTGGGGTCTGGATGGCTGCAGATACAGCGCAGGTGGCCTACTTTCTTAACCGTAACAGGGAACGTGGGCTGCGCACTCCTGGGCTGGCCTGATTTGGGAACTCATTAAAATGAGCGAAGAATGGGGAACTGGCAGGTTTTCTTTTAAAGGACAGCGAGTTCCTCTCCTTGGGCTAACAAGAGAGACTAAATGAATCAATTTCTGGATATAATATTTAATGGGAAATGGACGCCTCCCACGGAAAACACTGAACACACCCTGAGGGAATTTGCTTTGCCCGGCAATGGCTGCCCAGGGGGGTGGCTTTGGGTTTGCAAGTCAAGGTCAGAGGTCAGATTCTAGAGTCAGGATGCAAGCCCTGACAGCAGCTACGTAACTGGGTCAGTCATTTCCACCCTCCCAGACTCAGTTTCCTCGCCAATAAAGCGGGTGTCAATAGCATTAGACACCCACAAGCTCTGGTGGGTGCTTATAAGGTTTTATAAATTCATTTCATAAATTCATCTGGTTGCACACCATTTGGGAAGCAGAGGCAAATGGATCTCTGTGAATCTGGCCAGCCCTGGGCTACACGCTTAAACTCTGTGAATCCGAGGCCAGCCTGGGCTACAGAATTAAACTCTTATCTCTAAAGAAGAAAAAAAAACACCTTATTTATATATTGTTGGTTTTTGGTATGTTGTGTGTGTGTGTGTGCGCGCGAGAGAGAGAGCGAGAGAGCGAGAGAGCGAGAGAGCGAGAGAGCGAGAGAGAGAGAGAGAGAGAGAGAGAATGTGTGCTGTGGTGTGCGTGTGGAGGTCAGAGGACATCATCATTTGGGAGTTGGTTCTCCTTTTCTTCCATGTGATTTAGGGATCAAACAGTCCCTCTGTTTGGTGTGGTGAGTGCATTTACCTGCTGAGCATAATTGCAGACACATTTCAGGGAGAGAGTATAGCTTGTGGGAGGGGTAGCCTGAGGAAAGAGAGAGACTGCTGGGCAGTGTGCTGGGATGAAGCGAGGAGGGAGGCTGGGTCAGACCTAAGACGAGACCAAATTCCCTCGTTGGGCCTCTGTGTGCTCATCTGTAAAATGGGCCAAAAAGGACCACGGCTGAAGGACGGCTGTTGAATCAGACACCAGCAGCAAGTTCTGCACCAAGTGCTGGCGCCACACGGCAGGGAAGATGTGAAGGGGGAGAGAGGTAGCTTCCGTGTTTGGGTGACAGTACTGGTTCAGCTTAGGAAGAAACTCATTGATTCCCCCCAAACTGGGGTGGTGTTCAATAAAGCCCTGGAAAAATTAGAAATAGGCTGGACAAAGGAGAGGCCAATCGAGGGAGGTTGGGGGACAGAGGGCAGACTGAGCCAAGATCCTGGCTCACTCAATCTGTGGTATACCTACAGCTGTGTGTGTGTGGTGTGTGTTTCCAGGGCCTTGGAAGTAGATCGACCTATTTATGCTGGACCAGCTCAGGGGTGGGTGGGGAGGACCCGTGGAGAGAGAGGAAGCTTCTCAGACATAATTACATGGGTCACAGAGGAGGGACTCTGGGAACCTTTTTTTGTACTCTAAGTGGCATTCTCTGTGTCAAAGCAGTGAACAGAGAGAGGCTCAGAAAAGCAAATAGGTCCGGGGCCTGAGGCTGGGTCCGGTGGGGACGGCTGACTGTCACAAATGAAAGGGACCTGCTCTTGATCGAACAGATGCCCCAGCTCAGAGGAACAAGGGCACCTGGTGAGAGCAGGGACAGCCCTGCAGCCTCCCCGGGGAGAAGCCAGTGTTCTCTGCTCCCTGCGAAGCTCAGTTTCTACTTCCCCTGCCTGGTAGGCATTTTAGACCAGGCTTCCACCTGGTAGGGATTCTCTCTCTCTCTCTCTCTCTCTCTCTCTCTCTCTCTCTCTCTGTATGTGTGTGTTTGTGTGCGTGTGCGCGTGCAACCCCAGGTTTTTTATGTTTTGAGACAAGGCAATGTGAGCGGAAGCAAGGGTGGACCCCCTCTCCTATCCGCTCTTCTGGAGGTTAAGTCTGCCTCGGCAAAATTCAGCTCTTTCTTTACCTTCTATTTCTTCTTTTTCTTGCCTACTGTAACTATAAAAACGAGTCTGGAAACTAAAGATCACTGGAGGCCAACTGTGAGAATAATAAAAGTTCCCAGTGTCTCATTACCCAGAACCACCGCGCATGCCCTGCCGAGGCCGCCCTGCTTCTTTCTTACGCTTCTGTTGGCGTCAGACTGATCTGTGTGCATGTGTGTAGTAAGCGCATGTCTACATGTTTGTGTGTGCGCATACATGGTGCAGACGCACAGGTGAGAGGCTAGAGGTTGACCTCAGTGTCTTCCTTAATTGTTCTCCACCTTAGTTTTCAAGACAAAGAAGTCTCCCTGATTCTGCAGGACTGTCAGCAAGTGAACTGCAGGGTCCTCCTGTCTCTACTTCCCCAGCAAAGGGAGCACAGACAGGTACTACCACCCCTGGCTTTTTATATAGATGCAGGGGATCCAAACTCAAGTCTTCAAGCTTGCATGCCAGGCACTTTACCAACTGAGCCAGCCTCCCCAGCCTCTCAGGCCACCCCTCCCCATCCAAGAGCGAAGCAGGAACAGGAAGGAAGGAGATTACATCTTGAGCTGATCCCTGAGGCTGAAGGGAGGTGTTGGTGGCTGCTCATCCCTCACCCCCACCTCCCTGACCCCCCACCCCCACCCCCCTATCCCTCCAGCCTCTGAGTTGGTGGAGTCTGGGAAGGCGGGTAGGACAAGCCTTTGCAGGCAAGGTGGGGCCTTAGGACAATCAAGATACTGAGCTCAGGACTTCAAGGTCCTTGCTAACTCTTAAGTTGAAACTGGGCCAAGATCACTCGAGCTATGAAAAGCAGAAGGCACGCTTCATGCAGGGCTCCACAGGGCACAAAGCAATGTGGGGCACTGGCTTTAAATCAAAGCTCAGGTGGGCTCAGGTGGTGTGAGGCTGTGCCCCTAGCCCTCTTGAGACCTGTGCTTCCGAGATAGCACAGTTAGTGGGTACAGAATGGTCTTGGCGCCGAAGGGGGGCTGACCACTCTAGAAGCCTTCCAACTGAGGTCAAGGGGGCAGAGCTGACATGCTTCTTTCTGTTTGTCTAGAACCTACTGTGAAAGCCAGCATAGGGGTTCGCTTCACCGGAGCACACAGCTTTGGGGAAGTTTTCAGGCCAGCCTGGAGAGACTTGCAAATCAGTTTCTGTGGAAGCACCTGAATACACACTGATTGCAGCCTAATTACTGCTTCAGGAGCCACTTACTCAATTAGGGCTGCAGTCAGAGAGGGGAAGATCTTGATGGACAGTGGGGATGTAGTAATCATCATCACCATCATCATCACCATTATCAACACCATCATCATCATCATCATCACCATCATCACCACCATCACCACCATCATCATCACCATCATCATCACCACCATCATCATCATCACCACCGTCATCACCACCACCATCATCATCACCACCATTATCATCATCATCACCATCATCATCATCACCATCATCATCACCACCATTATCATCATCATCATCACCACCATGATCATCACCACCACCACCATCATCATCATCACCGTCATCATCACCACCACCACCATCTTATTCTTATTATATTTAGGGTTTTTTCTGTATGTGTGTGTGGTGGGGGAATACTCATCTATGTGAACACATGTGGAGGTCACGGGTTGACATTGGGAGCCCTCCTCTGCCACTCACCACGTAAATTTCTTTTGAAGCAGGGTTTCTCAGTGAACCAGGATCTCACCGACTCGGCAAGTGTGGCTGGCCAAGGGACCCCAACGATCCTCCTGTCTCTGTCTCCCGGAGCTGGTGTTACCGGCAGCATACACAACCATGAATAAAGTCTTCGTTCTTTACCCACAGAGGTACAGCCCCAGCCCCTATCATCATCATCATTATCATCATCATCATCATTGTTTAGCTTTGAAAACTCAAGCCATCTTCTCTTCCCGTCCTCCCTCCAGCCCACGATCTCTGTAAGTTTAAGGCGTGTGCCTGGAGCTCCCTGGACTAGGGGTACAGTAGATGCTGTTGAACGGCTAGGGAATGGCTGTCTGTAACAGTAGATTTCGGTTTAAACGCAACAATAAAGACTCATTTGCTCATTTGACAAACACTGAGGGGCATCTGGTGTGAAAGGCGGTGGGTGTGTTGTCCCTTGCTCTCTGGGTACGGCTCCCCTGGAGCCCTCACCATCACTCCCTAGGGCCTGCTCCCTGGCAGAGCTCTGAGAGGAGATTTCTGCTATTTGTATAACTCCAGCCACCTGAACATACAGACAGCTTCTACAGCTTGCCTGTCTGTTCTCGACTAGGACACATATCTGATGTTCCCTCAAGGGGTAACTGGGGTGACCGAAGAGACTTGAAGGGCTTGCAGGGTCTCGGATGCACGACCTCAAGGTGTACAATACAAAATCTGAGCAATGCAGAGCTTTCTCAGACCCAGGGATTGGCAAAGGATAGGCACAATTAATTCTAGCAGGTTCTGATGTCATTTGTTATTGCTATGATTGCACTGTCAAGGGGGTAGCCAAATGGAAGCCTATTTCCTTCCAGATCCTAGAGACTATCTGCTCACTACCGCACTGGGGACCTCAGGCAGCGAGGAGCACCAGACAAACCATCAAGAGAGCAGAGCTACCCTTCCCAACGACAGCCATGTGACACTTACTGGGCTTGTCCCTGGACACCTCCCCAATCCCAGCTGCTAAAACATACCTGTCTCATACCCTGATCTTCCATGGGCCTTAATTCTGCCCGGCGGTTCAAACATACCAAACCCTTGCCAATGGGTTCAGCGGGGGATACATTTGAATCACACGCACCACATCCATGCCCAGGTATGACATCCTGGAGGACTAAAGCTCCCAGCCTAAGTCCAGATCACTCAGCCACTGATGTCCCTCATGCCTGTGCCACGAGCATGCCAGGCCCGTCCCTTACAGAAAACCCTGTCCTGGAGCAGGCTCAACGCAGTCCATTCTCCCAGCGGAATGGAGAACAAGAAGGCACACATCTCCTGATGTCTTCCAACAACACCGGCCACCCCCACAGGATTCTCCTGCTTGGATGGTGGAAAGGGTCTATTTTTAGTCTGAGTACCAGGTACCAATTCCAGGCAGCTGCTCTATACCACAGCCTTTAAATTACAAGCCCCTTGGTTTTCTGTTTCCACTCAGTTGCCTTTGTTTGCTCAGAACATGCTGAGGGGGCTGCGTGTGGGGGGCGGGGTGTTTGATCTGGTCTCACCCTAACCCAACTCCTAAGCGAAATGTCAGCAAATGAAAAAGACAAAAATTCCCTTTGAACTCTGAAGCCAGCCCCAGAGACAAGGGTGGAGGAGCCTTTGATGGTGGCTTTTGTGCTACTTAGTCGCCCTGAGAAGGAAGCAGCTGCCCTCTGATGCCCAGGAAGCATCGGATGATGCGTCTGCTGCTGGGTCCACCTTCTGCTGACAGGGGTCCGGCTCTCTATGTTATTCATCACCACAGCTACCGTATCTGTCAATCCAATGTCATTGCCTTTGGGGTTGGACAGAGGACAAAGCCAAAAGATGTAAAAGCTCACCAACATTGTCCAGTCACACGTGATCGTTCAGGTGACGGCTGTCAAGATGGCGGATATCAAGATGTTGAATGGAGATCACGGAGGAAGGAGATAATCTGTACGTCATTCCTGGTGTATTTAGCAACTTACTCTTTGTCTTTTGGACATGGGGTCTCATGTAGCCCAGGCTGCCTTGAACTTGCTATATAGTGAGGGTAACTCCTGCTCCATGCCCCACGGATGTGATGCTGAGGGTTGAATTCAGGGCTCTGTGAAAGCCAGGCAGGCACTCTACCGACTGGACCACTTAAACAACTTTGAAGTACACATATCAGTGGCTTTAAGCTGTTATGCAGCCCCAGCATCTCCAAAGATCCCTTGTTTTCCCATCTGGAACTCTATCCATTAAAGAATCCCCTAGCCCTGAGACCCTCACCTACCATGCAGCTCCCAAGTCTGCTCCTCAGGCCTGTAACCCCCATGGGACAACGCTGTCCTGAAGGCAGAATGGAAGCGGACAGGGCTTGCCCTGCGGTGGCTGGCACACCTGCTAGCCTATCTCCTCAAGGTTTAACCACGTGGCTTGTGTCATAATTTCAATCTCTATCTAAGGCCTTAAGCTCACGCTATGTTTTCCTCTGAGGATAGACACTCACTCCGTTTTCTGGGCTCTCCTGGGAAGTCAGGATGAGCCCATTTCCAGGGAGGGTTCTCTGGAGTCACAGTAACAAGGACAGCCCTTCATACCAGAGTCTAATTTAGGACCCACAGCCTCCTGGAGGCCTGTCTCTAAGACAGCGGCATTCTGAACAAGCAGGGTAGATATGGGGCGCCCCACGGAGGCTTTCTTATTGCTCTAAGAACAGCGCTAACCAGGGAGTGATTTGTCGGGGTGGGTACCAGGGAAGAGAAGACTGAATTCCTAACCTGCCGTAGGTCACAGGTGAATAAGCATTAGTGGGTGACAAGCACAGACTCTGTGGGCAGATCCAGGGGTCCCACGATGCAGGGGAGGACCTTGTCACAGGTGTACCCCAGGCCTAAGCTCACAGCAGGTGCTCACAGGGAACAGTTGTTTAAGAAGGGGTGGATAGGCAGGAAGGTGCTCAGAAGACAAAAGTCCTGACGGAATGTGTGTGTGTGTGTGTGTGTGTCTGGGACTGGGACTTGGGAGGGCAGAATTCATCTAGTTCAAAATAAAGACAGGACTTGGGGACACAGAGTACTTGCTTAGCAAGTGTGAGGCCCTGGCTTCAATCCCTGGCATTGAAAAAAAAAAAAGAAAAAAAGAAAAGGTGTGGTTTTGCAGAAAGCTCAATGCTTAGCTGCAGATAGCATTTCTTTGGATTTTAAGAGTAAAGCATGCTCTAATGCGCTGTGGACTAGCTCTCTTGGGAAGCAAGGGAGGCTGCAGGCGAAAGAGCAAGGTACGAATTCTGGGACTTCATTAAGAAGATGTGAAGGGGGCAAGGGAGAGGGAAGCAGGGAGGTGCTGACACTTGCTTGCGATGGTGGCATTAGGTGTGAGGCAGGCTGTGGTCCCCAAGGTCACACAGAAGGTCAATGACACTGGAAAGCTAAAGGAACCATTTTGAGGTAGGGGTGTGTGTGTGCGTGTGTGTGTGCGTGTGCGTGCGTGTGTGCGTGCGTGTGTGTGTGCATGCGTGTGCGTGCGTGTGTGTGTGCGTGTGTGTGTGTGCGTGTGCGTGCGTGTGTGTGCGCGTGCGTGTGTGTGTGCGTGCGTGTGTGTGCATGTGTGAAGGGGGCAAGGTTCATGGACAGAGACAAGAGGCAGCCTGGCCCCACCTTCCAAGCTGGATGTCTGAGGGGGTTGGGGACAAGGAGGAACTGGGTTCCACCCTAGCCCTATGTGCCCTAGGTTGGCCCTCACAGTCTATGTTCAAGCAGGACAGGATGGGCGGCTGGCCTTCGCAGACAAGCCCTGGGAAGGAAGACACTTAGGTGTGTGCGGAATCAAGCAGGAGAGAGGCCAAGGACACAAGCCAGCATGTTTGTGAGTGTGTATTCATGTGTGCCTGTGTCTACAAGCCAATGTCTGCATGTGCACATGTATTTGTATGCACAAGCATGCATTTATGAGTGTGTTGTTAGTGTTTGTATGGGTGTACAGTATATATATATATATATATATACATATATATATATATATATGTATATGTATATGTATTTGTGTGCGCACACGCCGTGCAAGTGTGTAAAAGCCCTGCACATTAGTGAGACCTGGGGACTGCTCTACAGAGAGTTGTTTATTTGTTTCAGTTAACAGAAAACGAAGCCGGGCGGTGGTGGCGCACGCCTTTAATCCCAGCACTCGGGAGGCAGAGGCAGGCGGATCTCTGTGAGTTCGAGACCAGCCTGGTCTACAAGAGCTAGTTCCAGGACAGGCTCCAAAACCACAGAGAAACCCTGTCTCAGAAAAAAAAAAACAACAACAACAAAAAACAGAAAACGAAATAATCTTATCCTCAAGCTCCGCCTCTGATCTCCAGAACAGCAACTTTATGGTTCTGGTTCTCAACCTGTGGGTCGCAACCCCTGTGAGGTCGAATGTACCTGTCACAGGGGTCACCTACGACCATCGGAAAACAGATATTTACATTATGATTCATGACAGTAGCAAAATTACAGTTATGAAGTAGCAACAAGTTAATTTTATGTTTGGAGAGCATTAAAGGGTTGCAGCCTTAGGAAGGTTGAGATCCGCCGCTTTATGGCTTTTTGGTCCTTGGGACAAGAATGTTTCTTGTGAAGACGTGACTGACCCACAGTGGAAAACGGGGTACACCATACTACAGATAATTCCCAACCCATGTCATGGGCTCATTCTGGGAGCTGAACCCAGGGCCTCAGACGCACAAGCGCCCAGCCACTCTGACATTTGAAAAGCTCCTGTCTATTTGATTTTCAAACGTTGTTTCAGATCATTTATCCGGTGTCACGGCGCGAAAGCAGGTGGGGCGACCCAGCCGTGCGCCACACACGGGGGTCTCTTCCCCTGTGCATCCTACCGTCAGCTGCGCCTGTCCCTTCCCAAGGGCGGGGCGCGTGCTCCACGGACGTTAGTCTGAGACAACAGCAAAGCTCACACGAATTCCTTCCCCCGTCTCCACAATTCCACAAGTCATTCTTCCCACACAGCTCTGCGACCTCGGCAACTGCTTCCTCGTGTCCTTATTAGTTGAGAACCTTCACCTTCTCTCTCCCAGAAGTACTTCTCAGCCCCGCTCTGCCCCTCTCTGCTGTGTCTGAACTGCCACCACCACTTCCTTTGCACTTCGGGGCTCACCTTAAAATGAGTTACCGTGACCTCACGGCAGCAGTCTGATAGCCAAGGCGGGGAGCAACTAACAGGTGAGCCGTGTATACAGCATGGATATCACGGGATGATTCATACCTCAGGAAAGACGGGGATAGCGGTGCAAGATTTCATCGCGGGCCTCAGAACAGCCAGGATTTTAAGGCCTGTGAATTCTTGCTGCAATTTTCTATTTAATATTTGTGGAGCACGGTTGAGCGTGGCTAACGCAAACCGCCAAAAGTGAAATGGGATAAAGGGGAAGATGGGGGGAGGGCAATTGTATTCTGTGTCATCCGCTTTTTCCGGTCCTCTTGGCACACGAATTGTCCAGAATAAAACGAGACACGGTATGAAACACCCTGGGTAATTTCATGGGGACAAAGGGCGGGAGGGAAACCCAGTGGGCTGCTCGGGGAGGGGACACTTGATGAGGCAGCAACACAGGTGGGATGGAGAGGCATGAGCAAGTGGGGTGGGGGTGGGGACACACGACACAGGACTGGCCTGCCACGGTCTGTCAAGGGTGGAAGCAGGTCTCGACACAGCCCCCGGCAGCCATTCTGCCCTCCTCAAAGCTCTCTTCTCCGCCCTCCACTTTTTAAAAAGATTTATTTATTATGTATACAGTGTTCTGCCTGCATGTATGCCCGCACGCCAGAAGAGGGCGCCAGATCTCACTACAGATGGTTGTGAGTCACCGTGTGGTTGCTGGGACTTGAACACAGGACCTCTGGAAGAGCAGCCAGTGCTCTTAGCTGTTGAGCCATCCCCTCCAGCCCTTCTCTCCCCTTCTCTCAATAGCTGTGTTCTCTGTGTTAACACTGGTGCCCCTGTGATGAGAACATTCCCCCTAGATCTCTTGGAAATACATCTAGTCTGATTAATTCTGTTATTAAGGCCAGCTCCCCAAAGACATGGCCCATCTCGGGGAGGACGACTGGGGCTGTCAATCACCAGAAATCAAAGGGCAGTGGCTGGGTGCACGGAGCCGAGTATGGCGCACTGGACAGCAAGAGGAGGTGCCAGCCTCATGTGGTATAACCTGCTCACTTCCTGTTGTCTCTTTCCCTGCCATCAGACCCTGCTCCCAGGCTGCTGGCTGCTCCGTGAATCCTCCTTTCTTGTCATGTTACCTAAGCCAACCTACTACTCATTGATTGATTTGTCTGTTTATTATCTGCCTGGGTTTATTATCTGACAGCAGTCCAGGGTATTGTTCTCTTTCCTGCCTAGCACAGACATGGTGCTCAATAAATGCTACTGCACGGGTCAGTGAGTGACAGCTCCTGCAGACTGACTACCCAGCATGCCCTGAGCTCAGTACCCAGCATGCACTGAGCCCAGTACCCAGCATGCCCTGAGCCTAGTAGCCAGCATACACTGAATACAATACCCAGCATTCCCTGAGCCCAGTACCCAGCATGCACTGAACACAATACCCAGCATGCCCTGAGCCCAGTACCCAACATGCACTGAGCCCAGTACCCAGCATGCCCTGAGCCCAGTATCCAGCATGCCCTGAGCCTAGTACCCAGCATGCACTGAGCACAATACCCAGCATGCCCTGAGCCCAGTACCCAGCATGCACCAAACACAATACCCAACATGCACTGAGCCCAGTACCCAGCATGAACTGAGCCCATTACACGATTATTAATCCCTAGTTCTCCCACAAATTCTGCAAGATAGTTATGTCCATTTTAGAGACGAGAAACCAGAGGCTCAGAGGGGCGAGTTAACAATGGAGACTAGGATTCAGGGACTTCAAACCTTCCTGACCATGAAGCTCCCACTCAGAAAACAGAGAGATGACATGGGGCAGACTTGTGCCCACAGCATACAGCTGGCATGCCAGCCTCTTTGAAGGAGAGAGTCAGGCTGAGCTGTTTTTCATGGGAGGGTTCCAAGCTTGTCCTTTTCTTAACATCCTGAGGCACATGGCGCATAAACAGGGCGGAGTGTGCAGCCCCGCACACCCCGCAGATACCTGTCCGTTTCCCTCCTATCTTGGGGGACAAATGCCCTGGAGTCAAATCAACCTGCATTTCAGGCCTTTTCAGGCTGGGGTTCTGGGACCCTAACAGGGTGACTTTGTCCGAGGACAGAGACTGTTTCGAATTATGAATTAATCAAAACATTGGATTCATGTGGGCTGTCTGGAAAGAGACCAAGAGATGTGGGTCACAGGCTTCATCCTGAGAGGCTTATGACTCAAGCCTCCAGGAGAGAGAGAGAGAGAGAGAGAGAGAGAGAGAGAGAGAGAGAGCGAGAGCGCAGAGTGTGTGCTGGACCTGGAGTGCCTGAGATATGGCTCTGCCGGCTTCTCCTCATGGGAAACTGTCCCCAGCCCAGCGCACCTCCGGCTGGCATGTTTCCTTTCCAGGCTTCAGAACTCTTAGGTTCACACCATGGTAGCCTGCACCACCTTCCGGCTTTATCTCCTCGCCTCAGTTCCACACACACTCAAGTTCCCGCCTGGGGCCAGGCACCAGGCCAGAGTCCCATTGAGCAAACACGATCTGCTCGGAAACGGCCCCCAAGGGACCTCTGGAAATGCACACAGCAGCTAAGGCCCGCAGAGGGGCACTGCCCTGAATGCTTTTCACGTGGCTCTCCGTGGAGTCTCAAAGCCAGGCCTTGCTGAGAAGGGAGGGTAACCATGAACAGAGAGGCGACCAAAAGGCAAGTCAGGCTGTGCTGGAGTTGGTGTTGAGCACTCGGTGAGCCTGGGGTAGAGGCGCATGCCAGGACTCACTCTCTGCTGGGTGGGACCCCTAGAAGGCATGAGTTAGGGAGAGACGTGGTCCAACGTGGATTAACAGTTCTGGCTTCAGTGAGGGGTTTTAGGTGGAAGAGAGATGAATTGGGATAGATCTAGTCCAGACTGCAAGTCAGAGAGACTGCAGTGGAGGTGAGGGAAAGCCATGTTCAAGGTCAGGCTAGAGCCTCTTCATACCGGGCACGTGTGCTTCTGTGGATTTTAGTATCTTAGAGGCGCCTCCCCCCGCCCCCCCACATCTTTCTTTGCAGAAGACGGAGAATGGAACAGGGGAGACAAGGCTTGGGCCCTGGGGAGTATGCAGGGACCATGGCTGAGGGAGTGCTGGAAGGGGCCAGCAGAGGAGAGGCTGAGGCCTGCTGACCTCATCCATCCCTAAGCAGAGGAGGACCTATCATCCCGCTGTCCCCTCCAGCCACGTTAGAGCCAAGCCATTCCTGGAAGGGGGTACCCTGAAACTGTGGGCACAACAGGAGGCCTGGGTCTCAGGGTGAGGAAGACGGAGGTTCCCATCAGATCTGAATTGTGTCCAATTGCCTGGGATCCATTATCGATTCTTGTGACCTGTTGTCTGCCCTTGGAGGAACATTGAAATTGTACTGTCAGAGTTAGCCTAGCTAAGACGGATAGCAGGAGACGAGTTAATGTTTCCAGCATGCTTTAAGACATTGTGCAGGGCAGGGAGGAACTGGGCAAGGGGCCCAGAGAACAGGCGGGAGACATCTGCCCCAGTGCCTGGGAGCCCTTCAATCACTGGGGCAAAGAGCTGTCTGCTCCCTGGAGCTTTCCAAAGGGAGGAAGGATCCTGTGAGCCAGGCCTCCAGTGACCAAACATCTGCATCTTCCTATTGAAGTCTGGAGCTGGGCCTGGAACAAGCCTCCCCATACCACTGTTTCCACACCTACAGATTAGGCCTATCACGTGCTCTCCCGGCATTCTTTAGAAGATTAACTAGAACAGCACAGAGCACAGCTTTACCTATTAAGCTTCTAGAATGTGCTGGACTCCACTGAGGTGTGTGACGAGAAACGGCAATAGTGCATTCAACGCTGTCATGGGGACACCCTTCACTATCAATGCTATCATTGGGGACACCCATATAGACACTCTCTCCACTATGCATCTTTGGAAATGGGCTTCTGCATCCTCAGATGAATAAAGGATGGGTTTCCAGGGCCAACCAAGGCGGTACATGCCTTTAGTAAGAGCAGAGGCAGGCAGATCTGAGTCTGAGACCAATCTGGTCTACACAGTGAGTTCCAGGCCAACCAGGTGTAAAAGACTATGGCTCTTTTTTTTGTTTGTTTGTTTTGTTTTGTTTTTGTCATTTTGTTTTTTTAAAAACTGGGCTTCTAGAATCCAAGGTGACTTTGGGGGTCAGATGACCAGGTGTTTGGAGCGTACACATGGTTCTGTGAGGTGTGCCACCCAGCACCTCTCGTTCTGTGAACGAGAACCTCCGAGTCCCACTCCAACTTCAAATAAAGGTGAACTGGACTTGGGAAATATCGAAAACCTCTGTCTGGAGGGAGTGGGTAGTGCCATGGCCACCCTGTCTTCGGTCACACCTGGGCTTCAGAGTATGTGACTCCCCAGGCCTGCCCAACCCCACTAGAACCAAACACAAACATACCGATGATGCAGGTCCTGGTTCCTACATCCTAAGGTTGGACTTGGAGGGACCACACTGGCTGGCTCAGTGATACCTGTTCCTGAATACTGCGGTGTTAGCCTCTCCTGGACTTGTGTGGGAGAGAGATCTGCAAACTCCTACAGGGCCTGCTATTGCTCCAGCTTCCTCAGCCTCTGAGGAGTGGGAATCCCTACCCCACCCTAGTGTTTCTACTGGGCGTGCCTCATTCAGAACTTTCAGGAAGCAGGGGCGTTTGGATTTTAGATTCCATGATTATTTTTTACCAGGTCTTCAATGCTGATGTAGCAAGACATGTGTCACTACAGGAATAGTTTTTTGGGGTACAGCCAAGGACTGATCCCATCCCTCTCGTAGAAAGAAGCATGTTAGAAAGAGCAAGGGACCTTCTAAGCAGGAAGACATGGGTTTAGATTCAGCTTTATCATTTACTAGCAGATTAGACTTGAACAGTTACTCTGGGTTTCTGAGCCATGGTTTCTCCATTTGTGTCAAATGGAGGGGTCAGGCAATTCCTTTTCAAACCTCACAGATGTTGCCGTATTAACCCCTTTACTGTGTCACTTTCTATAAAAGTGGCAGCAAGACACGAGAAGCATCCCTCTTGAAGGCAGTGGATAAAGGCGGTTGGGGGAGGGGCAACCAATGAGCCAACAATACCACCTCGGGAGGTGCCAGCCACCAAGCCATCTGCCTCACACCTTCTCACGCGTCCTTTCCACAGCCATGTGAGTTGATTGCTAGTGCACGAGGGATAGTCCTTGTTCACTCAAAACCCTGGCACAGGGGGCTGGAGAGATGGCTCAGTGGTTAAGAGCATTGCCTGCTCTTCCAAAGGTCCTGAGTTCAATTCCCGGCAACCACATGGTGGCTCACAACCACCTGTAATGAGGTCTGGTGCCCCCTTCTGGACTGGAGACATACACACAGACAGAATATTGTATACATAACAAATAAATAAATATTTAAAAAAAAAACAAAACCCTGGCACAACAGTGCTCCCCCTTCAGACTCTGGAACAGCTGCACATACAAATGCTAAACCTTGGAGACGGGACCCAAGTCTAAACATGGGATTCATTTGTTTGACATATACCTTAAACACAGGGGCTGAAGGGAATTTTAGACATTATCTTTTAACAATTTCATTTTTAATGTGGGATTTTCATACCCACATTTGGGGTTTCTGTGTGCTCAACTCGCATCCTCCCCACTTAACGGACAAGGACACTGAGGTAAGTAGAGACCTAACGGTGGCTGTAGGCATGCAACTCAGGAATTGTCTTCTGACCACCATCCTGTCCTGTAAACAGTCATTTTCACAATAATCAGGCAATGACTTTATAGATACATTTCTTATAAAAAAGAGCAGGAGGTGGGTGTCTGTGTTCTTGGGGCTTCAGGGTAGGTTTCTGTGATTTTTCCTTCCTTCCTTCCTTCCTTCCTTCCTTCCTTCCTTCCTTCCTTC
>JABTXL010005037.1:2201152-2232295 GCA_025134845.1 Neodon shergylaensis
TTCCTTCCTTCCTTCCTTCCTTCCTTCCTTCCTTCCTTCCTTCCTTCCTTCCTTCCTTCCTTCCTTCCTTTCTGAGACAGGGCCTCTCTCTCTCAGAGAGCTTGCCTGATGAGGCCAGGCTCTATTGGGGAATATTACTTTCAGGTGTGTTGCTTTTGTTTATGCTGCGTTTGTTTAACTCTGTGAAGCTGTGATTCTTTGCCTCTCTAAAACGCCTGATGGTCTTATGAAGAGCAGAATGGCAGGAGAAAGGACAGGCGGGGCTGGCAGGTAGAGAGGATAAACAGAAAGAGAACCAGGATGAGGAAGAGCAAGAGAACAAGGAGATCAGGATGTCAGGGACCAGTCACCCAGCCAGCCCAGGAGTAAGAGCGAAAGTAAGAAAACAGAAGGGGAAAAGCCCAGAGGCAAAAGGTAGATGGGATAGTTTAAGAAAAGCTGGCAAGAAACAAGCCATGCTAAGGCCAGGTGTTCATAACAAACAAGAAGCCTCCGTCTGTGATTTACTTGGGAGCTAAGTGGCGGACCTCCCCCCAAAAAGCCGAAAGAATCAAACATCACACAATCAGGCTCCCTAGCCAAAAAGCCCTAGAGATCGGCCTTTTTTTTTTCCCGAGACAGGGTTTCTCTGTGGCTTTGGAGCCTGTCCTGGAAGAGATTGGCCTTCTTGAGGCAGAGATTATATGCACACCCCACCCCCACCTCTGACTCTTTCATGTAGCTTCTGGGGACCGAATCGGTAGCCCCCATTTGTGCAGTAAGTGCTTTTCTGGCTGAACCATCTCCTCAACCCTCTACCAGTATTTTTAAACAAACGTTTTCTGTTGCACCCCCTTCCCTCCGCTCAATGTATTACCATCTCACTGCCCCTGCAGTATTAGAATTTAGTTGACAGAACGAACACTGACTTTTAATCTCTCTTTAAAAAGATAGTAGATGGGCAGCAGATGAGCAAACCCAGCGTTTCACATGCAAGACCGTTTCATGTGGCGTTTCTAGAGCTGAGTCACAGATCACAGGCCGCAGGACAGAAAGCCGTATGGTTCTGTGGGGACAGCCGTAAGCAGGACGGGAGGCCACAACCTGGGGTGGCAAACAGGGCTATTCCTAGATAGGAGAGCCCACAAGGAGGTCTGGGAAGGGCTGCCCCAGGAGGCAGAATTCCAGAGGACTCCTGCTCTGTAAGCAGGGATGGCATCATTTCCTCACCCCACAGAGTGAGCCTTCTAGGTCACTGCTACTGTAGGGGAGACTGAGGTACTCGGCCCCACCATTACCCCCAATTCCCCTGATGTCGAGTGCTCTCAGGGACCCAGTGATGACTGAGACCAGCGGTGTCCCACAGAGACAGAATGCAAGCCACACACACACACACACACACACACACTGCAAACTCTGGTAACAGCCACAGTAAAAAGTCAAATGACACAGATATTGATAGGAATCACTTATTTAACTTAATGTATCCAAAATATTATCCTTTTTCATTATCAAACAAAATGTAACAGACATTGACCAAGGTGAAAACCCGTCTTTGGTATTGTGAGGTCCGTGTGTGTTTGTACCAATGGAACAGCTCATTTGGCTACACATTAGAGTCCCACGTGACCGGGAGGCCATTTAGGGCAGCACCGACCCAGATGGACAGTCCTTCCTTCACCTTATGATGTATAAAAACCACAGGGACGGTCTGTTCTAATACGGGTTTGCAGGCCTTGCCCAGAGTCAAGTCTGATCTCTAACCAGCATTCTAGGGGCTTCTGAGGCAGCCATTTTGGACCCCGCGAGCTCAGAAAATGCACCCTAGTTATTCACTGTGTATAAGAGAGAACAGATGCTAGGCAGAAGGACGAGTCCCCAGTTCACACCGGGCAGGAAAAGTCCGCTCTTTGTTAGCCAAGTCCGAGTTAAAGAAAGTATTTGATCACGTTTGGCTGAATTGCGTTCAGGTACAAAGAGTAAATACAGATGTCCTTCTGAGCAGACGAGTCTTCCTTTAGAGAATAGGTAAGACTTCCCGATTAAACACGAGGAATATTCATCTACACGCACAGTGTTCAACTCTCAAAAGTCCAGTTTATTTTCTTAAAATGAAACTAACTTTGAGACATGCCCGCAATACTAACACTCAACAGACCTGGTGGGAACGCTGGCTTTGCTGAACGGGCTAAGTGTAGGAGACTCAAAAGAGCTTTGGACACCCTCTGTATGCGCAGCTTCTAAGTCACAGAGGTGAGAATTGGGGAAGAATGTGTTTCACTGCTGCTGAGAAAGAGAAGGGGCTAGACACCCATCAGAGGTCACTTCTGTCACAACCCATAGGCCAAATCCTATTAGTTGCCCATTTATAGTTTTATTATTATTATTATTGTTATTATTATTATTATTATTATTGAGCATGCATGAATGTGTGGGATAAACGTGTGCATTTGCATGGAAAGGCCAGAGAACCACCTCACTATCTTTAGACACTGCTCACCTTGATTTTATTTTTATTTTATTTTACTTTATTTATTTATTTATTTTTTTTTTGTTTTTTGAGACAGGGCCTCTCGATGGCCTGGAACTTGCTGGGTCTCTACCCACTGGACTCTGCCTTCCTAGCGCTGAAATCACAAATGCATGCCACTGTATTTGCATGGGGGTCAGAGGTCGACTTTCAGGAGCTGGGTCAAGATCAGCCTCGACCATCTCAAAACAAACACAAGAACAGCAAAAGCCCCTGCCCGCTTTTCTTTTCATGTAACTAAGCCCCTTATTTCTGTGGGTGTCTGGCTTGTGCCCTGTTGATCCTGGAGCCCTAGGCCTTGGCACAGCTACTCTTAGTCCCACAGAACCTGGAAGGCTGCTGTAGTCGCTGTAAGTCTGTGGGAACTAGACAGGAGCAGGGGCACCTTGGAAACAAACTCCCACCCAATCTCCATACCAGCCTTTGCAGAGAGAGTAAAGAACAAGACTTGATGTGTAAAATAGCTAAACAAACGACAACATTCTACCGTCCGATTCTTTTGGTTTTGATGGTAGCTAAGAGCATAAAATATATTCATTATTGAAAGTATAAACTTAATGCGAAGCCCCACAGATTCCATTCCAAATGCTTATTCTAACTGTATAGAAGTTCAAGGAGTTGGAATTTGGGTCTGGTTAATTTTGGGGTGTGATTTTTAAATATGTTTTTAAAAAGAAAACTTCATAAAATTGAAAACAACCCCCCCCCCCAACAAAATAACACCAATAAAAGCCCAAAAGCTCCACTTAGAAGATTCTGAAACCTCATTAGTCATAGTTGCAAGCTTTGACCTGAAGTCTTAAAGAGTCCTACAGGAAGTGACACATTGTAACTGAGCTTGTGTGGGCCCAGCCCTAGAACCAAGTTTCCTTCTTTTTCATTGCAGACATCATGAATCACCTACTCAGTCGCTGGTGCCTTCTGTACCCGAGGGGACAGATGACTGTCTACCACAATACAACCGTCCCATAGCCCGGCCTCTGGAACTTGGCCAGGGAGATCTGACTTTTAGAAAAAACAGTCATGATGTCTCATGAATCACCGTGTGGAAATGCCGGCTCCTATGAGAACCTTGATGAGTTCCTGCTTCAGAAGTTCCCAGATGACACGAGGGCGTTTCGGAAATACCCTCTGATCCGGCGGAGAGCAGAGGACCAGTTCCAGCAAGGTCAGAGCTTCCAATTTTGACACAACTCGCTCCATAGGGAAGTCAGACACAACTTGGGGAGATAACCCACTAGCTAGGCTGCCACCACAGCCCTACCTGATGGCATTGACAAGGGAGTCAGATCCCATCTACTGTGCTGTACCATCCTCACAGTGGGCCCGAGGGGGATGCAGCTGCGCCAGGCAGAGAGCCACACCCGAGCCACACAGCTAATGAGTCTTTAAATCCCTGGTCACCAATTCTAACGTTGTGCCTAATGATTAATGTTTTAAAAAGTATAGAAAGGTGTTTGAAATTTATCATCAGGTAATAAATCACAGCTTATTTTTTCTCAATGAAAAGCAGTTAAGTAACACAAGGCAAGCATATGGATTAAAAAGTCATAAAACGAGTCTGAGTTTCTTATACCAAACAACCTAATTTGCTTATACATAAATATGGAGGGACAGAAAAGCAGGCTTTTCAGACCCAATAGAATGATAAAGTGTGTAGTCACATCACACCCTGGCCCTTGCGGAAGGCTATATATTAAGATTTTTTTTTTAGGTCTTACACCTCGTTTCTGGAGCAATAAGACAAATGAGGTTCTGCACATTTATTTCAGCATAAATTAATGCTAACCATCTGGATGGATAAGATAACCAAACAGCCATAAAATCTTGGCAACCTCCACCTGAAGAAAAATTGCTTGGGAACTGAGAAGCAGGGCAAAAAATCCACACGAGGTTTGCTGGAGGAATCCCAACACGATCGTGGGGCTCACGAGGATTTCAACTCAATCTCGGACTTTAATCATAACACACAGGCAGCGAGGCAAGCTCTGGGGAGAGGTGACGGAGATAGCAAGTCTCTAGAACCGTACTGCTCTGCACTGACCACAAGTATCTGGGGTTTAATCCGAGCAACCCCATGGTCCCCAGATTGAGGGAGGCCCAGGGTTTATCATTTCCATTTCAAGATGGCAGAACTGGGGTCAGAGAGAGTGAACAGCACTGCCATTCAAGGCCAATACTCTTTTTACTGCCCCATCTGGAGATCCACTCCAGAATCTATTCATCCATTCACCCACCCATCCATCCACCCACCCATCCATCCACCCACCCATCCATCCATCCACCCATCCACCCACCCACCCATCCATTCATCAACCCATCCACCCATCATCCATCCATCATCCGCCAATCCACACACCCACCCACCCATCCACCTATCATCCATCCATCATCCGCCAATCCACACACCCATCCACAATCCATCCATCCATCCACCCATCCATCATCCATCCATCATCTGCCCATCCTCTCACCCATCATCAATCCATCCATCCATCCATCCATCCATCCATCCATCCATCCATCCATCCATCCATCCACACACTCACCCATCCACCTATTCACCCACCCACTCACCCACCCACCCATCTACCCATCCATCCATCCACCCATCACCCACCAATTCACCCATCCACCCTCCCACCTATACATCTACTCACCTGACCATCTATTTATTAATCCACCAATCTATCAAACAAATCCACCCATCTACTCATCCACCCACCTATACCAATTCTTATTTGTTCTACAATCGATCTTGAAAGAAAAACAGTGGACACAGGCACAGTGCTCAGGAGGAGCCCCGTCCTCACTGGTAGTGCACCAGCCTGGGGTCTGGGCCTGCCCACCTCCTGGTTCAGCTCCGTCTCCTCACTCTCCCATGTTTCCTCTGTTGACTTTCCCTCTCCAGCATGTGCTGACAGTCGAGTGCTAAGCATTATGGGATTACGTTTTCACCTCTCTGCCCTTCTCCTCTGCAGCCTTGGTAGGATTCCAGATCCCTGCAGCTTGGCTTACTCGACGGGACTGAATCCAGGGCTGATGTTTGTTTCTCATACATATGAGGCACCCCTTCATCTCACACGCGTGTATCTTTCTTCCTTCACCTGATAAATATCTACTAGGTATCTATTAACTGCACAGCAGTAGGCCTAATAAACAACGAACAAAATTCAAGTGTTAAATAAAACTGTAGTTTTTAGAAATTTGCCCTAGGGCATGACAGTCTGGGGCTGGCTAAGTGAGGACGCCCCCGGGAAGTAGCAAGGGCTCAGACGGGCAGCTGGCTGGTAAACATCATATCTTACTACTTCCTGAGAAATCTTCCTCTGTGGGCGCTGCTCTGAACGGCTGTCTGAGTCCGCGGCCCCGCTCCCTGCCGTTACAGGAAAATTGCGAAGTGTAGCTACAGCTGCATTTCAACCTTCGGAGGTTTGGTGTCCTAACAAAACCGCAGGGCCATATCCAGATATGATTCAAAGTGAAAACAGGATTCAACCGCAGAGCGATCGCAAATGCAACTCACTTCCCATCCTCCCCACGATGACATCAACGACTTTAACACGTAGACACTCCTTCACGGGGGACAGCACAGCCCCAGCCATGCTGTGAAGTCTGAGCTTCGGTTGTTGAGGTGCTGGCTCATCCTTCAGTGAGCAGAAGGTTTGCGGCTGAGGCATCAGCCCAGCTGCCTTCTCTCTCTCACAGCTGACACCCATCCTTCCTTCTGCTCGCCCTTCTTTAGCCTGCCCCACACCGCCAGAGGCCAGTCACCTTTTAGAGAGGACTGACTTCTGACCCTGAACACAAAAGGAAAATGTGTATCTTAGCCTCGCGAGGTAATTCAGAGAGGGGCCACAAAGCTTGTTAGGCATTCTCCCAGCAGAGTCGGGAACAGGTTGTAGCAATGACTGGTTGCTATGGTTACACAAGCTGGCTAGGCAGTGCCAACAGCAACTTTCAAATCCAGACCCCGACTTGCGCTGCTCCCTGTCAGAGGAGACCACTGCTGGACGAAACATATTAACAGATGACGTGGGGCAGCTTGCACTCCCACAGGAGGTGGCTTCCATGATAAACAGACGCCATCAAGGTTAAATCCCTGCACTGTAGAGGGAACACCACCGTTCTCTAGTCTGTGTCAGAGTAGCAAAAACAAAGACTATGCCCCGTGGAGATGGACCAGTCATAAAGACCAGGTCCACATACTACTGGTGGAACCCACCCTGGGGCAATCCTGAGCTGTCTGTATAGTGGCCCATTTCTCTCTTTGGTTTGTCTCCAAGGGCAGAGCTGAAATACAGCCACAGGTCCTGCAGGCTCTCAGACAGGGTGGGGCAGGGGCTCTCTAAGGTGGGTGAGTGTGATCCCAGCAGATGAAGAACTAAACAGATCAAAAGGGCTGACTCTCCCATGAGCAAGAGATGACTCCTGCTGCACAGCCGCGAGATTTCTCGGGCTTTCACCCTGGCACTGAAACAAATAATACTCTTCTGAGTGGAAATGAGCCACGGAGGGTCTGCACAACGACGGGACTCACCTGCGCCTGTAATCACTCGCTGCATTTCGCTACAGGAAGTGACTTTCTACACACACACACACACACACACACGCCAGAGTCCTGAGGAATGCCTTTGAGGTTTTCAGCCCATCCTGCATACACCCTGAAGATGGCCACTGGGCCTGGGCCAGGTGCGGCCTCTGGGATGGAGACTCTGCTAGTTCCTGACACTATGTCTGAGCTCGAGGGAGGTTCAGCAGTCAGCCCTTCTGAGATAGACGAGGGGCCAACTCTCCTCAAATCGAGGACTTGTCTACTTCAGGCTTCAGTCTTTCCTTTCACTGTCCCAGCAGGTCGGAAGAGATAAAGTGTAACGGGGTGTCGTCTCAGATAATGGCTGCGTTTCTTATTAGTAACACCTGTGGCGGTGAGTCCTGTCAACCCCACAGGCTCCAGAGTCACTTAGGAGATAAGCTTCCGGGCTTGTCTGTGAGAGACCCATCCATATATTAATTTAACCCATTAATCTGTGTGTGGCCATGTGGCTGTGGTTTACCAGCTAAATAAAGTTCCTGCATCTGTCTCATGGCATCTCCTGACTCCGCCCTTCTTTCTCCCAGCATTCAGTTTAGTTTCTCCCTGCCTACCTAAGTTCTGCCCTATCAACAGTCCAAGGTAATTTCTTTATTTATTAACCAATAAAAGCAACACACAGACAAAAGGACCTCCCACATCACGGGATGAATTAATGAGACTGCCCATTTCGGATGGTGAGATGGAGGGGGCACTGGGAAGCTGGGATGGAGTTAGGCCCAGGCCTATAGGAAGTGTGGCCATCAGTAAGAAAAGTGGGAACCAGGTCGTTGTATAAGGCCAGTCTGAGGGATCTGCAGGAGCCAGAGACTGAGGTGCATGGTGGGAGGGAACGAGACCAGAACAAACCGTGGGGCTCCTTGTGGACAAAGTGTTACCTTGGCCCATGTTGCCAATTTCCAACAGCCAACTTGGCAACATGGTGGCCAAGGGGGTAGAGCCAAGCATGACCACTTACCATACTGACTTCCTATTGCTCTTCTCTGACTGTGCAGAATTGGATCCCCTACCCCCATACTGCTCTGAGCTCTACCCCTTACATTCTAGTGGTCCCTCCCATCCCAGCTGAACCCCTGGGAAGATTTATTCCCAGTTCCTCCTAGAACCATCACATAACCTGCACAAAGCCGATCACACAGGGTGGCCATTGAGGCGATCGGGACCATAAATATCCTGGGTCTCTTTTCATATACACAGCGTGACAAAAAGACGCCTTGATCCATGGTGTTCACAAGAAAACGCTACTAGCTGAGCTGATGCCTGCTCCCCGTGCCCTCCTGCTTCATATCCGCCATCCGCTGGGCTCAATAACCCTTTTGTTCCCCACGGAGCCCGGTTCTGACTAGCTGGGACCAGGTTTGTTTTCTTCTGCATTCCATAGGCCATTACTGGGACCTCTTGACTGGTGAGCTGAAACTCTTGTTCCTTCTGACCACACCGAGACACTGGGCTGTTTGTTGTTACAGAGGCATTAAAACCATGGCGGAGCCGTCACAGGGAGAATGGCTCCATTTTGGGGGGCCAATTAGGACCATGCACACTTTACACACTGAGTAATTTTCTGCTCTCAACAGCCAGGCAACTGTGCTATTATTAAAACCATCATTTTTTTTTTCAGTTTAGAAAGGACAGGAGGAAGTGAGGGACCATGAAAGAAAAAGAAAGGTAGAGTAAGGGAAGGGTGTGTTGGCATTGGCTTACAGGGTTGAAAGGGATGGGCACTAATCGTCTCATTTCAAAGGCTGTGGCTGTGAAGTACCCATGGGGCCAAAATCAAGGACACTGAGGAAGACTTGGGTGACAGAAAGGATAACGGTTCCCAAAGACAGTCACATCCTGGTAGCTGGAACCTATGGCTAGTACGGCCAAATGAGATTTGCAGTCATGTCTAGCATGAGCTGGGAAGATGATGATGGGCTCCCAGGTGTCCCCAGGGCCACCACAGGGCCTCTTCTAGAAGGCAAGCAAGCCGTGCAGTGTAGCCCTGCTGGAGTTGAGTCTCACCAGGCCCTCCAGAAAGAGCCTGGATGTGCTGCAAGCCTGACTTTGGCCCCGGGAGACCCGTCTTGATTTCTGAATCTCCAGGACTGTGTAAGAATTTATCAGCGTGGTGGAAACACTATCCGCCGTCACTGTCACAGGAAACATACATAATGAGGAAACAAGGTGGCTCTCCTGCCCCAACGAAAGAAGCAGCCAGAGGGTGAAGAGAATGGGCAAAGTTACGGCTGGGAAAGTCGTCCCTGCTTTTGTGCCACCTCTAGAGAAGCTGGGTCCGGGTGCTCCCACCTCCCACGACACACCCCCGAGCAGGCCCCTCAGGATGAGTGCTCAGACTTACATACACAAAACAGTGCCAGCGGGTTTTGTAAGGACCCAACAGTAACACAGCAAGTGTTTCAAGCTGGCCAGATAGCACACTACAGGCTCTGTATACGTGTGTGGTTCAGGTTCAGAATACCCCTGTGAGAGAGGTATGTGGATTAGTGACTTTCCCGCTCACTGGGACAGAGTACCTGCTAGAAAGGACTGGGGCGGAGTGGGGGGAGGATTTTGGCTCCTAGTCTAAGGGGACCAGGTCTGTGATGGTGCGAGGTTCACAGCTGTGAAGGGGTCAGGGAGCAGAGAGGTGGGGCTAGAACATGGCCCACCCTCCATCAACCCACTTCAAGGCGGTTCTACGATCTTCCAGAACAGCCTTGCCATGGTGGGATCAAGGGTTCAAATGTGAGTTGATGGTTCTACAATCTTCCAAGACAGCGCCGCCATCGTGGGGTCAAGGGTTCGCATATGAGCCTTTTGGTGACACAGAAACCCTAACAACACTGGTGGGAACCCATCCCACAGGAAGGGAAACCAAGGCACACAGAATTGAGTTGCTTGAGGACACAGCATGGCTGGCCCTCCGCTCCTCACAGCTGCCACTCTGGGTAGCACCATCCACTCACCCATGGACTCAATCACTCATTCATTAATTCACCCACTTGTCAGAGTCACTCATTCACTACTTCTCTCCCATGCTCATTTATGCGCGCCCCCACTCACTGGCTAAGCCTTCATTGATTTACTGACTCAATGACTCATTCTCTAGCTCATCTATGTATTCATTCATCGGAGTCTCATTTGGCTTCTTGAGTCCTCAGGATAAAGACACTAAAAGCATCCCCCACACTAAATCAAACAGCTAAGTCAAGCCTGCACAAGACAAGACCACCTCACCCAGAGGGGGATGCCGAAAAAGTGGCCGTGCTGGGGAGGGGGTCCTGAGTATTCATAATTCCCACGGAGACACGAATGTGCGCGAAGCTGCGGCCATGTCTGCCTACAAGGGTTTCTTCATAAGCTCTATGGGGACTTCACAGGCAACGGACGTACATGATCATGTTTCTGGTCCAGTTTCACGAGCATCTCTTTGTATATTTCTCATTTGTCTAGACCATTTTAAACACGTCACCGGCCAGAGTGGTCCATGCGAAAGCAAGTGTTGAGTGAAAACATCTGCATTAATCTGAGCTGCAAGTGCAATAGAATAATATGTCTTAAGAGGGCTTCAGCCCCTTTCTTTGGAACACGACAAAGTATTTTGTATTTCACTCCTCAAGTTAATGTGCACTGAGGCACAGGTATGTGCCTGGTATGTACGGCGTGTTAAAGCCGAGAAAACTAGGGTGCAGAGAGCTGGTCTGACTTGCTCAAGCCACACAGCTTCGGGGTAGGAAGAGAATCATCACCATGCTCAGATACGGTGTCTTTGACGGGCAGCAAAGCCCATGAAACATTTGAGTGCCTGAGCAGTTTTCTCTACTCAAGGGCTAAGGAAAACTCTCTAAACTGTTAGGTGGACTGGAGGAGGTGTCTTTGTTGACTTGAAAAGTTACCACATTTAGTTACTTCTGTGTCTCTAGAATTCCGGTCACTGGAAACTGTGACAGATATATAAAGAGGGACAGACCTGGGAGATGCCTCAGCAGGGCTGATGGGCTTTGCATCTCCGCCACCCTCCTGCATCGTTAGATGGCGGGAGGTTGGGGCCAGGCAGGTGGCCAGTGCTCAGAAACACCTGCTAGCATCATCAATGGGTATGCGTCACAGGGCAGCTCATGGAGGGGGGTTTCCTCTTACATCCCCATATGCTGGTGTAGCCTGGCAGACTGTGCCAGGAAGCAGGACCAATGGCCTCTTTATTCTCCCTCCCTGGAGTTGCCCACTCCTTCCTGCCCCATTTGGCACAGATACCTGCAACGCGTCTGCAGGACAGGGAGACCCTGCACAGGCCCCTGAGAGTCATTCATGCAGTTACTCTGTCCCTGGTGCCCTGCCATCCCTGTGGGCAGTATCCTCTGTGGACAAGCCTCTCTGGCTGACACTGTTGGGCATTTTCCTAGTTGGAGATGGACACTCAGGAGACCTTAATTGTTTTTATCAAGTACCTGAATGTAGACAGAAGTTTCTGTTGTCCCCCTCCCACTCCCTGCGGCGTCCCCGCCCTCTCCCTCCCCCCAGGTCCCACAGCCATTCGTTCCTAAGAAACACACAGAGGCTTATATTAACTAAAACCCTTTGGCCTATTAGCTCAGGTTTATTATTACCTAGCTCTTACAACTTAAATTAACCCATAATTCTTGTCTATGTTTAGTCATGTGGCTTGGTACCTTTTCTCAGTGAGACATTCTCATCTTGCTTCCTCTGCGTATGGCTGGTGACTACATATCTCTGTCTTTCCTCTTCCCAGATTTCTCCTAGTCTGGTTGCCCCACCTATACTTCCTGCCTGGCTAGTGGCCAATCAGCGTCTTATTAAACAAATACAAATAACCACTCTTTACAGTGGACAAGATCGTCTATTCACAGCACCTAAAGCGAGAGCAGAAATCCCAGTGTTCCCTCCCCCTGGCCTACCATAGCAGCATGTCCCAACACCAGGACACTGTGACTGAACACTCAAGAATGGATTGGTGGTCACTGTGCCAAGGTTTCCAACCAACTGTTGGCTCTTACCCTCCAGCCACCCTGCCCCGGCACAGTGAAGAAATGCTTAGTCATCACCAAGTTGGCTCACGTCAGTTCCCATGGCCACATGATCACCAAGAGTTGCAAGGGACATCAGTATCCCACAGCCACAGGTCCTCTGAGGGACACGGGCATGATGGCTGACGGGGAAGCCTTGTGAATCAATTATCTTTAAGGGGTGGGACCAAGTAAGGGTGTGGCTTTTTGGGACCTAGAGAAAAAAAGTGTGCGACCCAGGTACACTCCCTCTGTGTGTGGTTTCCTCATATGGATAACAAAAGCAGAAAACAATGTCTTCTGGAAGTGTGTGTTCATGAAAGAGGCTGGCTTAGAGCTGTGAATGGAAAATCCTCAGGCATACGTCGTCAGATCTAGAGGGTTAGGAGGAAGTGTCTTGGTTTTGAGGGCTGGTATATTCCTGTTGCCTTGCTGGCATCCCAAGGAAGAAGAGAAGCAGTGGTGAGAGGAATCCCACCAGCTGGGTGGCAGTGGTGGCACACGCCTTTAATCCCAGCACTCAGGAGGCAAGGCAGGTGGTTCTCTGTGAGTTTGAGGCCAACCTGGTCTACAAGAGCGAGTTCCAGGACTGGCTCCAACGCTACAGAGAAACCCTGTCTCGAAAATCCAAAATAAATAAATAAATAAAGAGAGGACTCCCACTGACTGCTCTGTCCAGAGCACACACGGCCTGAGTAGACCTCGTCTTCCCTCTCCTGACGAGGCCAGTAAGCTATCCAGCAAACCGTGCAGTGACTCTCCTGTTCATGTTGGCAAGCTTCCACTGCTGGCCAGCTGTTGGGTCTGACCAGGCTTTTATTAAAACAAGCCCAGGCTGGGGAAAGGATTTATCATGAGCCTTTTCTGAACTAATATTTGGTGAATCGAGCATTTTCTATGTACCAGACGCTGGCCGTCGTCCTGAGTTTGCTCAGGCTTTTTGAGGGGGCCACGAGTAACCCAACCTACAGGAAGTCAACAGGACAGCTAAGCTTGGGGCAGGAGGATGTGGCAGGGCTGGGATTAGATTCTAGGCAGCATGCTCTCCACAGCTGGTTAGCTTCGACAGCACCAGAGAACCCGAAAACCGTGAACCCACAGTCCAGGCCGGATGGGTAGTTTTCTGTCGAGTGTCAGGAACCCTATGTTGGGCTCAGTCAGCTGGGCTATGTGTCAACGGGTCCTGGACAGGGTGGTGATGGCGCCTCATTCACGATCCGGACAGTTTGAACGAAGAACGCACAGACCAAGCTACTGTGCTAGGTCTGCCCTCTGAGTCCAGCCTGAGGCAGCGGAAGGACCCAGAAGCTTCCTTTTTGGAGACACAACCTTCCCTTGCAGTTGCTCAAAGCTGGAGGGGGAATAGGTTTAATACAAGCAAGGCTCTCTAAATAGTGATAAATACCTCAAATTAGCCAGCTAGTTTAAAAGCCTGCAGGCTGCTCTTTTTTTTCCCAGAGCAGGAACAGGCTCCTGATTGTAGCCTGTTAGAATGGAACATTCAGACGAGCCTGGAGTCGGCAGGCAGGGGAGGCGCTGGGGCTGCCCTGGGACACTGGCCCAGCTGGCTGGCCTGGGGACACAGCGGGATTGTGGAGCATGAGCCTACAGAGGAGAGGCTATGGCCAAAGGGAATTGGGGCCGGGGCCTTTCTCTCTTCCTGGGGCCATGCTCCTTCCTATAGAAACGGGGACAGGGCAATGTCAGGGCTGAAATGGCTGCTCTAGAACACGAGAGGCTATTCCGTGTTCTTACAGGAAGAGAACAGCAGTGTCACTGGGGCTGTGGTCCCCCGGACACTACTTCCTCCAAAGCATAGCACCAGGGCTCTCCCTCTTCCATGCAAACCTTGGAGGCTATCGCCATCAGATGAACTGTTCACCCCAGGAGATAATAAAGGGCAGAAAGGCAGGCGATGACAGCAGAAGCACGCTGGGGCCTCTTCCCTTCCGCATTAGACAAGTGATCTCTAGCCGCAGGGACAAGAGGCCTCACTGGTGAGGAATGGATTCCCTCCTTCGTCAGTGTGGTACCCTGCCCTGAGTGTGGAAACCGGACTATGACCCTGTCTACTCCCCCGCGGCTGCAGGAAGACCAGGGAAGAGGGTTACCATCTCAGGAACTTACACGCCTTGGGTCCTATCTTCCCCTCTGGCTTGGCCTTAGCGGGAGCTAAGGAACTCCGTCTTCTTACGGAGATAACAGGGAATGCGTGAGTCCAGACATCGGAATTCTAACCAAACTCCCCAGATTCCAGCTTCTGTGACACAGCCTGGACTGGCTACGCTGCTTCCTGAAGACTCTATGGATCCGGTTTGTTAAGAGTCAGGCACCACAGTCTGGCTGGCCACGCTAGTCACCTCTGGGACTGTACAAGAGCGTGGTTCTCTGAGCCCCGATGCAGACCCTGACATTCAGACCAGTGGTGTCTGGGTGACCTGCTGCATCACCCACAAACCTCTGGGAGCTGGCCGTTGTGTTTACAGCGTGTGGGAGGAATATTTTCATCTGTAGGCAGGTACAAACGAAAAAAATATCATTTTCCTCAAGAAAACCTGTGAAAATCACATGGCCTTATCTTAACAAAATCTCACTTTTACATGGCAAGATTGGAGGCAGGGGTTGAAGTCCGCCGTGCTCCATAGCAGCTGCTGGCCGCCTACACACACTTTGAAGACAAAAGTCTCATGTTTGTTTATTTGTTTGTTTGTTTATTTTAAGACAGAATTTCTCTATGTTACAGTCCTGGCTGTCCTAGAACTCACTCTGTAGACCAGGCTGGCCTATAAACTCACAGAGATCTACCTGCCTCTGCCTCTCGAGTGTTGGGATTAAAGGTGTGCGCCACCATCGCCCAGCTTGATTATTTTTTTTAAAGACCAGGTTTCATAGACCTTAGGCATGCAGGCCTCAGATTTTCTATGTAGCTGAAGACGACTCTGAACTCTGACCTGGTTGCCCCAACCCCCAACAGCTGGGACTACAGACATGCAAGAATCCCCCGTTGTTGGCCCCCTCAAACTTGAACTACTGGGGTAGGTTTGAAGAAATGGTGTGTGTGCGGGGAATCTGTATTTGTGGCAGTGTCAGAGTGTTAACAGAAGCTGCGACCGGCAGCAAGGTAAACACGGGTCGCACTCCCTGTCCATCCATGTTGGTCTAACTGTGAAGGGGACCTCAGAAACACGAGACTCTCTCCGTCTTCAGAGAAAATTCCAGAAGAGGAAACAGGTCAGCAGGCATCCATCCATCCAGCTGCAGTTCTCCTGGGAGTGCGGCCCCAGAATCTGCGCTGGCAACCTAGCACCTACTAACCTGTACACAGACGATGATATTCTTCTTTACTGTCTATGTCCTCCTCTCTTCACTTAACGTTCTATTTCCCCAAACCTTGAGATACTGCGTTTTACAAATGCAGAGAGAAGCCCAGGGTGGGGCGGTAACTCTGCCAGGGCCACACAGCTAATAACCACAGTGACAGAGAGCCAGGCCTCCGGTCAGGCCTTTCCATCTGTACTGTATTCTGGAAAACAAAATTCATGACTTTATTGAAAAAAAAAAGTTTTGAAGACAGGTTCTTATTACCCCACATTAGCGGGTCTTGAATTCGCCATGCGGCCAATTCCAGCTTATTTCCGTTCATCTCTGTCGTTCCTAGACAGAGTGGGGGAAGATGAAGCTGAGAGAGCCTGTGGAATGAGAATCCATTTCGGTGGCATGCCCTACGGAAGGTTCTAGTCATCCGCGCAAAGCAGGGAGCTGCTGTCTGACGATTGTTAGAATCGACCTTCCACATCTGCCTCGCGGATGACACTATTAAACGTGACTTTGGTATTTTAAATAAAGCTCTCACAGTGTCATAAATATCATAAACGGCTCTAAGTTGGTGACACCAAAATGTTTCCATGAAACCATTTTTTTTTGGCAATTTCATAAACTTTAGGGCGCCACTAAGGCCTGTTTGGTAGACTCTGTTTCCTTATAAACCTGTGACAGCCTTGGGAAGTCAGAATGGCGCAGTAAAAAGAAAGTCGCCCACTTCTCGGGCAAGTGCAGGCCGCTCATACTTCCCTGGCAGGCTCTGCTGCGGGCGGACTGAGGTAACGTCCTCCGTTACTGGGCTGTACGTTCACTGGCAGAAGAATAAATCTCACTTCTCACTTGAAGCTGTGGCCCTCTCGAACAAACCACGAGGGCAGGAATCACGGCCAAGTCTGAACAGAACAGCCTTGCTTTCTCTCCCCGACCTAAGGAGACTGCACGTAGAGTAACACCTTAAATATTATCTGCTGTCACCGTCGCCATCACAGCCGTGTTGAAAAATGACTTTTAGAAAAAGCGTTGTGGCCCTTCGCCCTCAGCTGTGGGTCAGGCTACAGGGCAGTTGATATTTGGGGATTTCCAGACAAGAGGTGGTAGCAAACTCTACGCTTGAGGCACCTCCACTGGAAGGGAGGAGCGGTCACCGGCTGACTCAGCCGCTGAAGAGATCAATGAACAGTAAGATGGAGCGAGGGCAGATTCAGAGGAGCTGACAGAGCCGGCGCTCAGAGCACACATCACCACACCTTCAGCGTACACACAACGCCCGGCACAGCAGGGATGTTCAGCATCAGTGATGGGCGGGTGAGTGGGTGGCTGGGTGTGTGGATGGGCGGATAGATGGATGAGTGATTTGATGGGTTGGTGCATAGATAGATAGACAGGTGGATGAGGGGGCAGATGGATGGATACGTGCATGGATAGGTGAATGAGGGACAGATGGATGGGTAGGTGGATACGTGCATGGATGGGAGGATGAGGGGACAGATGATTGGATAAGTGCATGGACGGGTGGATGAGGGACAGATGGATGGGTAGGTGGATAAGTGAATGGATGGGAGGATGAGGGACAGATGGATGGGTAGGTGGATAAAGTGGGTGAGAGGTTGGATGGATGGACTGACAGAGAGGCAGACAGGTAGATGGAAGGGTAAATGGGTAGAGGATTGATACAAGAATAGGTAGCTGGGTAGATGGATAGATGACAGAAAAAGTGGAGGTTAAGGAGGGAGAAAGAACCAAGTGACCATTAGCAATTTGATAAAAATGATTCCTGGCCTGGTGAGGTGGCTGTGGGTAATGAACTCAAGGCAGAGCCAGAGTACAAGCCCTGAAACATGGAGGAGAGAGAACCAGCTCCCAAAGGTTGTCTTCAGACCTCCAGATGTGTGTCATGGCATAAATGCAACCCCCTTCATCCCCAATCCAAAAACAGAGAAAAAAAGATCCTTAACTGGGCTAAAAAAGAGGGGCAAGATATCCACACTAGCCGGCAGCCTTGAGATGATGCTGAGGACACCCGGACGACGGTGCTGAGGACAACAACCCAGACGGTGCTGAGGACACCCAGACGGTGCTGAGGACACCCAGACGGTGCTGAGGACACCCAGACGGTGCTGAGGACACCCAGATGGTGCTGAGGACACCCAAATGATGCTGAGGACGACCGAGGCAGAAACGTTTCCCAACAGCCACTTTCTCTGCTGGGGCAGATCCTGTTTATTAGGATTGGCCATGTGGCTCCTGGAGCACCTGCCCAGCAAAGCCACAGACACCACAAAGAACACTGCGATAATATTACCAAATAAGTGGTTCCAACTCGGTAAGAGACAAAAATGGATACCCAAAGAGACAGGCTGGACGGGGCCTCGTCACGGCAAGTTATACTAGTGAGTCTGCTGGGGATTGCAAACTATCTGATGGATGTGTGCGTTTGATGTTCTGTGTAACATAAGTCTATTATTATTATTATTATTGGCTTTTCGAGACAGGGTTTCTCTGTGTAGCTTTAGAGCCTGTCCTGGAACTTGCTCTTGTAGACCAGCCTGGCCTCAAACTCACAGAGATCCTCCTGCCTCTGCCTCCTGAGTGCTGGGATTAAAGGCTTGCACCACCACTGCCCGGCTATAAATCCACTTTTAAAAATCTGATTAGAACAGTGTTGGGGACAGGACTTGGGACTCTGCGCATGCCAGGGCTGTGCTCTGCTCTTCCCTGTGCGGCCAACCCCTCTCTCTGAAGCTCTACTGCGTTTTTGTTTCGTTTTCTTGCAGCGCTGGGCTCAAACCCAGGACCCCCTTGCGCACTAAGCAAGCACTCTATCCAACCACAACCCCTGTCTGCACGTTCTCTTTCACACTAGGACAGCGTGTTCTTTTTTCCTAGTTTGAGAAAGTCTGTTTCAGACGAGCAAAAGTGCAGCTACGTCCCCCACCACTCACTGAGTTCTGTATCTGGACTCCTGATACAGATTGTGCACTGAAAACACTCTGAGGGGGGAAAATACAGTGTCTATACTAAACACATCAGGACTTTCATTTTCATAGGCTTATCCTGTCACCGAGGCTCCAGAACTACACATTACACTGATGCCCAGACAGACAGTGGAACGTGAATTAGCATTAGTCTTTTACTTTGAGCATTCTTATTCTACATCCTTGGAAGGATGGAGTCCTGGAATCTGTTCCTTGCCCCTATCAAGTGGCAACGGATAAAGCAAAATAATCCGATCGGAATCTCTCAGCCAAACCACACACTCAATAGAGAACTGTGGGTTGGGAGCAAGGTGAGGTGAGCATCAGTTTGTGAGTCGATTGGAGATGCTGAGGCAGAGGGATGACGAGGCTGAAGCCAGCCTTGGCTACATACTGAGACAGTCTTGAACTTGGATAATCTCTTCCTGCCACATGAACACACAAATCACAACGGACTCTCACACATGGAGCCTTGTTACTGCCCAACCCAGGCCAGGTTGACCCCAAGCTTCGTGAGGCTCTTGCCAACGCCCTGGGCAGCCCCTGCTTGCAGAGTGAACAGTGGGTATCTGTCTTCTCGGCTGCAGAGAGAACAGCCGGACAACTTAAATCACAGTAAATAAACCAGTGGCCCCTCGTGGGCTCTGTGGCATAATCCTGACTCCATACAATGCCTCCAGTTTTGCTACTTCAGCTAAATCATTTCTCCATCCCTTCTCGGGAGTTTGTAAATGTCGCCATCTGGGACCGTAAACATTAAAATAAGGAGCCGTAAAAAAAAATATCAGTAAACCAATTAAAAGCTCAAGCAGCAGTAAGCCTTCCTTGCATCACATCTGAAAAACAGCGGACCCCTCCCCTGAGCTAAGTCAGCATCCTGGATCAGTGGTTTCCACAGATTTTACTTCTTATTTCTCACAAGACTCAGGAGCAGCCATCTGGAGCCCAGGCGAGCTGGAGATCATACAACACTCCGCCATGGGGCACAATGGATGGGAAACCCCATTGCCTCTGACCCCAGAGAGCGAATGTCATCAATACTGATTGCAAGAGTAAAGCAATGACCTAGAAACTGGACCATTCAGAAAACAACACACACACACACACAAAAACATAACTAAACTTGAGTCATAGCTGGGAACCGACATATTTACTTAAATCAAACTTCAAAGATACAAACTGTTATCCACAAGAACACAGGGGAATCTGCCGCTGAGGATGGGGTTTTTGCCACACACAAAGCTCTTCCATTGGGTTATTCAAGTTGCAAATGACCCTATGAAGAAAGTGTAATTGTGATCATTTCCAACTTTTAAAGATAAGAAATCTGGGGCTCAGAGATGTTACACGGGCTTCATGAGGACACACAACACACAAGAGGCAGCGCCAACAACCTGACCTCTGATCTTGGGACTCAGTTCATCTCTTTGCTCTATGACCTACTTCAGTCATGATGCCAAAGCCAAGGGATGAACATACGTGGAGACACCGTGCGTGCCAGGTGCCCTTCTAGCAATGTGGATCCCTGACTTTAGTTAACCTAGCGATCATCTGAGTTTGTGTTTCTACGAACATGCTTCCTGCTTTCCGGTACCTCCACCCATATGGAGCTCACTGATTCATCCTAGAAGGGAAGGAGACTCAGGATGTTTAATTAAAAGTAACATCTTCTGCTGCCAAGATTCCGTGTTCTAATCCTGACACAAATAGAAAGAGCAGGTGGTTTCCAAGAAGGCCAGAAAGTACAAACACTAGTAACCTCCAACTCCGAGAAGCCCCATCCGCGGTCCTTGTGTTCCTGGGGTGCCGTGCGACTGTGGTAAGAATTGACTTGCTGAAAAGCTCGGTGGCTGTCTCCCACATCCTGTTGAGGGAACTCACGCTGTAGGGGGCCAGGCAGGGAGCTTGGGATGGAGGGACAAAGCTCAGGCAGAGAAGAGGAGGATCCGGTGCTCTGCTTCCTGTGAACAAGGCATCGGGCAGATAGAGCATCCTTCCAGTCTATATGTGGGTTAACGGAAGCTCAGTGAAGTTGTCATGATTAGGTAATGCTGTGTTGGGATGTGGGGGACTGGTGATAACTGACATCTCCTGTCCTATGTCCTATGTCCAGTTCTGGCATTCTGGTCCATAGAAGAGCGAACAGCGAGGCCCAGGTGTGAACAGGAGACAGTGGGGTGGGGTACACTAGGAATCTCACTGCCATGATGGCTTCTCCTGAGTGCTGACCCCTTCCAGCCGTGGAAATATCACAGAGCGGCAAGAACCCCAGATGGTCACACGAAGGGGATTAGACTTGAGGTCTATCCCCGTCCCACGACTCTCCGGCATCCATGGGCTGGAACTCCTCACGCGGTGTGCTCGCCAGCAGACTCAAACCTTGGGATAGGCCACGGTTGCAGGTGGAGCTAGACTCTGCTTCCATGAGAGCTCAAGTTAAAGAGGAATGTTAGACGGGCATCCCCTGTCAGGAGTGAGGGTGGCATGAAAGGACGTGGTATGGATGGGGCAGAGGGATAAAAGAAGTCTTTTTATCTTTACCGGGTGCTGTGTGTGGTGCTAAACCCAACACAGACCTTGTGCTTAGTGAAAATTTCCTCCAGGCCTTTCTCTCCTACTGGGTGTGGCTCTTCCACCAGCTTCCTATGGCCTATGAAATGACCTACCCTGTCTTCCATCCAAACCTGGTATCTCTAACACACTGGCAACAAAGAAACTTGTGAAGCCATGTTACCTCTTGGGCAAAAAAGTCAGGCTGTCTCCACCCCTTAATGGGGCAAGAGGCTAGCCCTAAACTCCCTTCAGCCCTTACCCCTCGTGCACTGTGAGGGACCGAATGCTGCCAATACCTAGGGAGCCACAGGCTGCTGACCCCTTAAGTCCTGGGGCCAAGCAGCAGCTTGGTGCCCAGCAGACCTTCCAGGTCTAAGAGCAGAACAGCTGTTATCATCAAAACTGTACCACCTGGAAATGTTCTGGTAGCGTCTACAGCATGTGGTTCTCAACCTGCAGGTCATGACCCCCTTGGTCACAGGGGGACGCCCTAAGATCATGGGAAAACACAAGTGTTTACACAACAAACTCGTAACAGTTGCAAAATTAGAGTTATGAAGAAGCAATTAGAATAATTTTATGGCTGGGAGGTGGTCAGCATAACATGAGGAACTGTATTAAAGGGCCACAGCATAGGAAGGTTGAGAGCCACCGATCTACAGGAACAAGGCCTGGGACAAGGCTGGGACATGGCGGTGAGCAAGAAGAGTGGCCTGGCCAGCCACTCTCTTGTCCAGATCACACGGTCCCAGGGGAGCAGAACGGAACCATGCATGGGACTTAAAACTTCCAAAAGACATGTTTGAAAAGAGCGAAGCTGTCTAGTAACCAATCTTTTCCCAATACCTAGTCAACAGAAAATGCCAATGAGATCATTATTTGCACCCAAGTTTTCAGCCCCGGTGTACATTCAGTCCTGACGACAGTTCCTGAGGCCGAGTCGCTGTGCTTCGGTACTCAGAGGGGCCGGGGCCACCACACTGTGATGCAGATTGTGAGGGCAGATGATGAGGGGACAGCAGCGCTCCTGGGGGAAACGATGTCACATCCTACACGTAGTAACACAGTGGTCGGCTTTTCCTGCCACCCTCTGCAAACCCTTCTAAGACACTGGCATCATCACTCAGGGTGAGGAAAGGGTGCATTGCTTCCTTGGAATCACACAGCGGGCATACGATGGCCAACAGATAACACAGAACTCAGATCCTGGGTCCTCGTGTAGTGTGCGTCCCTGGTCCTGGAACTCAAAGGCAGTCAGGGCCCTTCTTCAGCCCTTCTGATGCAGCCTCTTTATAGTGGAGGTCAATGGACAATGTACCCGGAGTCCTCTGTAAGCCGGGGAGGGACTCATGGTGGATACTAAGGCTACTAAGTAAAAGGAAGTGGTTTATAATGTATCCGAAGGCATCCAGCCCAACTGGGTTCCAATCCTGGCTCCACTACTTCCTGGCTGTGTACCTTCATGTAGGTTACTTAGTCTCTCTGTGCCTCTGCTCCCTGGTGTGTACGATGGGGGTAATGACAACCAGCCTGGGGTGCCACAGTGAGACCCGCAGTGAGACCCGCAGTGAGACCCGCAGTGAGACCCGCGGTGAGACCCGCAGTGAGACCTGCAGTGAGACCCGCAGTGAGACCTGCAGTGAGACCTGCGGTGAGACCTGCAGGAGCTCATAAGCTAACATGTCTGAGCACATCTACTGGGAACAGCTCTCACGCCCAGGGGGGTGTAAGCAGGACCCATGTGTGGGGTGGGGCTCTGAAGAGTTCACCCAGGTCCCAGGCCTGCACTCCATCACCTGTGGACCAGCCTATGAGGTACAGGGTGTGTACAAATGAGACTATTTGAGACAGAACCTTTTAAGAAGACTCCAGTAAAGTCGTGCTTTAGGGTGGCCTTTCTTATAATTCTATAAGACCCGCATCCTGTACGAAATACCATAATATCGTACAGTGAGACAGCTGAGGAGGAGGATGGTAACATGGGCATGGGCTAGCCAAGAAAGCAGGCTGGGAGCACCGCCTTCTCTCACTGCCCTCAGAGTGGACTGAGAGACCAACCCTACCTGTGTCCTCAGCTTGAATTTCTAGACCCAGAAAAGGTCTGTTGTTCCGGCCCAGTCTGTGGCCTTTTGTTCCGCAGCCAGCAGACACATCCCTGCTCATCTCCCCCTGGGAGATTCTGAGTCTCTGTGGCAGAGACCCAGGCAGGGACTTCCCCAGTGCCCCTCCACGGTGCTTGTAAAACCTGCTCCAAGGCCAGAGCATGCCACTGCCACAGGGCTGTCGCGGTGGAAAAGTACTAGGGAAGGTGGGCAGCTCCCCAAACACTAGGACTCTGTTCTCCTGCTACCTTCAGAGAGCCCCTCTGTGAGCTTAAAGGGAAAGAAAGCCTGCCTTTATTCTAGGCCAGCCTCTCTTGGACACCGTGCTGTGGGCTGGGCCAAGGCAGACAAGCAGTCACTCATGGAGCCAGGTCCGCCGCCACTCCGGAGCCCCGGGACCCGCAGAGGCATTTGCGGCCACTGGAGACCAGGAGACCTGAGGTGAAGGCAAGTGGAGCTCAGGTGACCCAGCCTGTTTATTCAAACACGCGAGTACCTGGAAATTAAAGAAAAACGTCTTCCAAACTCTAGCAGTTCGAGACAAGGACTGCTAATTTTCCAAGCTGTGCAATTCAACGTGTGTATTATTTACACGCTACTCACAGAGGGAACGTGGGAGATGACCTGCCTGCCACAGATTCTGGGAGTTTTTTGGGTTTTTGCTTTGTTTTGTTTTCTTATCTGTGGTGGAAGAAACAAGGGGCTGTCACTCCCGGACCAATTCTCTGTTCAAGAAAACTGTCACTTGAGAGGCAGGTCCTGAAGACCCTACTCTCTCTTCCAGGTGGCTTTCAATCTCTAATCAATCACGCCTGTCAGCCAGAAGAAACGGCGAAACACAGCAAGCCCTGTGCTGGCTGACTGTTCCCCTTCAACCTCAGCCTGAAATGGAAAATTCTAGGAAGGATTTTCAAACTGGCACTGTTGTGAGCAGGGTGACGGGATCTAGGGCCGTTCTGCCCAGGCTGCAGATGGTCCCTCTGTCCGCTGAAGGCTAGAGGTCTCTACCTGCCGGCCATAGACCGACCACTCAGCGTCTGCCTTAGCCACTGGGTCAGCTGTCACCGTGCTACACCTACGCTCAAATAACCTCTGTTTGATGTCTGATTGTTCTGCCTTTCCACTGTTGTTAATGCCTAACTATGCCTAATGTATGAGTTAAACTTATAAGGTACAGGCTATACAGGGTGGGTGGCAGCTGCGGATCTGGCTGACAGTCTCAGACACGCTGCCATGGATAAGTAGGACCGCAGATCACTGGCAACGCACGTGGCCACATGCTCCTGAGGCGAGAGGACTCGAAACACTTGTACTTTGTATTTCTCTCTTGAACAAGAGAAAGACCTGCACAGAGATAATTAAAGACAAATTGTAGACCAAGGAAAGAATTTTGTCAGATTTTTGATGGTGGTGGTATTTGTTGTTGTTGTTTGTTTGTTTTAGTTTACTTTGGTTATTTAGTGCAGGGTCTTGCTACATTGCCCGGGTTAAGATCAAATTCATGATCCTCCTGACTCAGCCTCCTGAGCGCTGCAAATACAGGTATTCACCACCACATCTGACTACGGAAACTGTCAGATAACTGGGAAAAAATGGAGAAAATGATCTAGTGCCCACAGCCTGAAGCCCAGAGCTGACCTCAGCAACACTGCCGGATTCTGTGTAGCTTTAAGTGACTCGGAAGCCCCATGCCACACTTCCTTCATCAACTAAAAGTGATGCACTTGTGTGTGTGTGGGTGGGTGTGGGTGCACACCTTTAATCCCAGCACTCGGGAGGCAGAGGCAGGCAGATGTCTGTGAATTTGAGGCCAGCCTGGTCTACAGAGCGAGTTCCAGGACAGCCAGGGCTACACAGAGAAACCCTGTCTCGAAAAACAACAAAACAGAAAAACCAACCCACAAAAACAAAGAAAAGCGATGTACTTGACGAAGCAGTGTCTGAGGGCTACTCCGGTGTGCTGCCGTTTGAAGAACTCTCTATGACACACAAGGCAGCGGCCTGAGCTGGGTGTTAGCACAGTCACGTGCTCCAGAGACTTAGCAGGGGCAGGAGTAAAGACTGAACAGAAGGACTGGAAATCAGCACCAACATGAAACAAGGCGCTGCCTTCTCTCCTCCACCGCCTCCCCTCCAGCCTGGCAGTTGTTCTGGGCCATGGTGATGGCTTATCTCTGCGTGTGGCTCTTTATCTCCCTGGAGCAATATCTGAATGCCCCACAAAAGGGTTGGCAGTGCCAATAGTATCTCAGAATAACTGGTAAAAATAACTGTGAGGAGGAGGTGGCACCCTCGAACCCCAGAGATGGCCTCAGGGGCGTTAACTGAGTTGATAGAGATGGAGCCACAGAGCATGACCGAGGCCCCTTGACCCTGGAACTCTGGGTCAGGCCTGGATCAAAGGCATTCCCTATGGTCCCGGGAGACAGATCGTGGAATCTCCATCCCAGGATAAACACACTTCAGTCCAGCGTCCCTTCTGTCCCTCACCTGGGGGGAACAACTGCTTTGATTGGGAGTAGACACTGATCTGCCAATCTTCCCAGCAGGGGCTAAGAACACGCTCTGTCCAGCAGAAAATAAGCAGAGAGCCCACAGGGACTGCCCAGAGCATCCTGCTTTCTGGGCATGGTGACGGGCAGTACGACACACAGCATAGAACCGTGGGGGACAGCAAACTACAAAACCAGCAAAGCAAGTCAGAGTCCCCAGTGCCGCCATTTAGAAGTGCAGCGTAAGCCTATTCTTAATTCCATGCTCCCCGCAAGAGGGGACAGCTGTGAGTTTATAGACTCTGGGGCCCGGGTGAAGGACCCTCAGTTACATCCGGAAGAGACTGCTGTGGTTTCCTAAGAGAACAGCAACCCCACGGCACTGCAGACACAAGTCTGCAACCTGCAACTCATGGGCTCTGCACAGAGAATGTGTCCAATATAAAATCAGAAACCTACCTAAGATGTTATGAGTTGTTTTGTGTGTCTCATATTATTTTTCTGTTACTCAATCACGCTCATGAACTTTGTAGATGATGTCAACATTGTATCATCACGCCAAAGGGTTTTTATGAGCATCCCAATATGCTCATCTGGTTCAAAATTATTTTATTTCCTATCTTTTTTTAACTCTCCACTTCATGTAACACTTTTTCTGTTAAACTGACTTTCTGGTATATTTCGTCTCAACAACAGGAGCGCAAGTGAGGACACCTGGCCTTTGCTAGGAAATCTGGCCCGGAAAGGCCTGCTCTTCTCAGATGAGTCAAAAGAGGGACCCAGCCTGATCTCCAGCCTCAGGGGGCTCTGATGGGGCCTGAGGGATCCGAAGGAACTGAAAACAGAACAGGATCTGTCCCCAGGCGCCCTGCCGAGCCTGGCCTCCACCCTGGCATCTCTTCCATCAATCCGGAAACAGCAGAATAGGAGAAGCAGGAAAAGCAGCCTAAGTCAGCACTAGGTCACGCAGATCCGCAGGGACAGGGAAGCCTGTGGGGAGAGCTACACATTGGTCACCACCCAGACGCCCACGGAGGGCTCGGCACTGTCCTGGCAGCCCAACAAAGCCCCCTCTCATGCCCGTCCCTGGTTCCTGGATGCAGACAAACTTATTCGGCACTTGCAGGTCATGTCTCGGAATTCCAGGAAGGTGACACAGATGAGTTCTGCTACAAAAGCCACACTTGGATGGAAGGGAGAGAGCGGAGGGTGAGCAGGCTCCGTGGCTGCTATCCTGGGCTGCTCCTCCAGGACACCTCTCTGAGATTGTGGCCTTTACTGTGGAAGACGAGGGGGTGTGGTTCTAGGGCGCAGAGGGAAGCTGATCGTGGACCTAAACATGGAAGGACGGGTGTTGTATGGCTCTCTGACTTCATCAGACTGGAGGCTGGCTTCCTTCTGGAAGTGACCTCTTCACACTAGCTAGACATAGTCTCCACTCCCTTCTTCTGGGAAGGGACAGGCCAGAGGGCATCGGGCTGGGGCAGGGGGAGAGCAGGAGTCATCCACCCCCACCCTGACCCCCACCCTCACCACAGGAATGACACAAGGCACCAGTGGACTGGCAGCTCCTTCTCTGGATTCTGACCCAGGGCAGTACCTCTACCTGGGAGGAAGAGGACACGTGCAGCCAGGAGTCAGGCACCCACTCGGGCATACTTCAGGTGTTTCCTGGTTTGTGGTCCTCACACACCTCCCCGAATCCCTTGCCATTCCCTGCTTTGCCTAAGGAAGTCCCGTTTATGAATCTCTCCATGACCCCACCGTAAAGAACCCAGGGGCTTTGCCACCCTTGCCCTCTATCTTCTCATAACTCCACAGAAACTCTGCTGGGCAAGTCTTCGGGTTCACCAGGTGCCAGCAAGACCCGGATGGTTCTGGATACTGGAGCTGCTCCTTTGAGACTCCAGCGAGGGCCAGGACATGGCAAAGCTGATAGAGTCCTTGTTCAGAGCATGCACAAAGCTCCGAGTTCGATCCTCGGCACAAAGCAGGCACGGTGGCACCTGTCTGTAATCCCAGCACTTGGGCAGGAGGATCAGAAGCTCAAGGATCCTTGCCCAGCTCTGTAGCAAGTTTGAGGCCGGCTTGGGATAGCTGAAATTCCGGCTCAAATATGTATATAGGGGGAGCGGCTCTGGTGCGTGCCAGCAGCTGGGAAGTCCCAGCCACACCTTCAGAAGGTTCTGTCCTCCAAAGGCAAGGTACCGCTCTCTGGACCCCCTCTGCACACCAGCATTTGGGTTGCACATCTCTCTGCCTCTGGGAAAAAACAACTTAGAGGAGGACATGTGTACTTGGCTCATGGTTTCAGAGGTTCCACGGCTCCTGGGCTCTGTTATTTCTGGAGCACACAATGGCACAGCACCATGGTATGCCAGAGCAAACCTGCTCACCTCACTACAGCCAGGAAAGGAAGCCAGGATGGGAGGGGGAAGGGCAGACCTCCTTCAAGGACACCTACCCTGCAGTCTACTTTATCCAAGAGGATGTATCTCCTCACAGCTCATGAAGCTATGAATTCATAGATGGGTTACTCCATTGATAAGCAATGGTAATTGGTTTTCATATTCGACCACGTGCCTTCAAGATGAAAAAGGGCTGGAATGGGCTCTCTGTAGATGCCCAGGGCACTGCATACAAACAGAGGCAACCTCAGGCTGACCACCCGGTTGCTGCTTAGGGCTCTCAGACCCCTTGTCTGCTACCTCTTTTGTTTGTTCATTCGTTTTGTTTTTCCAGGTATGGGGATGGAACCAGAGCCATGTGCATGCTAGGCATATGTTCTACCACTAAACTACATTCTTAGAACACGCGTTCTTATGTGTATTCTACCACAATTAAAATATAAAAGGGGCTAGAAAAATTGCCTGGTGGGTAAAGGCGCCTGCCTCCAAGTCTGAGGACTCAAGTTCCTTCCTTGGGACTTACATGGTGGAGAGAGAATGACTACTGCAAGTTGTGTGCACACACACACATATACACACACACACATACATACACATATGCACACACACATATACATACATACACAAACGCACACACATACACACATACAACACACACATGTATGCACACACATACATGCACATACACACGCACACAAATACACACACATGCATGCACACATATACATACATACACACATGCACATGCACACATGTGCACACACACAGGGGAGGGTAAATAAAGGGAACTGTATCCTTAAAATTCTGACGCTCACTAGGCATGGGGCACAGCAGGCTGTCTAAAGTGGGGGAAGCCGGCCGACTCCCTAAGTGTGGGTGCATTGCCAGCCACTGTTTTCACCATACCCTGTGGTCACCTCCCCAGCTGTGGTGCAGCCCTTCCCCAGCTGGGCTGGCAGATGGTGCCCAGGAGGCCAGACTCTGAGTTTCCTGCGTAGCTCAGTGAGCAAGCAGCAGCCCTGAGCTGTTTTCTAGACAACGGTGGCAGTGGCTCTGCGCACTGTACTCTTCGGTCACTCGGGCAAAACACCCACTGCGGCCCTGAGCTGCCTCCCTGGGGATATTCTAGTCAAAGGTGGGCTTCCTGCACTTCTCTGGCAACTTCCCGTGGTCTTGTGCCCACCTGTGACGGGACATGCCTTTTCTTCATGTAATACTCTCCGTCACCTGGCTATCCCCAGCCCCCGCCCTGTGACAGTTTAGTTAAATGGCTGGTAGGTTTTTTTTTTTTGGCGGGGGTGGGGGGGGAGGGTGTTTGTTTTGGGCTTTTGAGACCGGGTCCAGGCCTGAAGCCAGGAGGGGTCAGGAAGCAATATAAAGAACAGGCTATTTTTTATTTTAGAGAGAAGAGAAATTAAACAAGAAAGAACTAACAGTAACAAGTTGAAGCCATGGACCATGGATTCATTTCCCCAGAACCTTCCAGAATGGCTCTGAATCAGTGACATCCTCTAAGCTCTCTCCAAAGCAAAGAGGGGTAGCCAGGGCCCAAGCATCAGGCTGGCCCTCGGTGACAGAGACGAGAGGAGCTGTTCGGGGTGTCTCTCCTGTCCCCTGGGTTGGGGACAGTCTCTTGCTGGGGCTCCCAGGCAATGTTTCATCTTCGGCGATGGGGACAGCATAGCAGAGTAGGGACAGTGTGCTGACCTGTCCCTAAGCCTTCTCTGGAAGATGGGAAGAGCGGCCCGGCCCACTCCTGGCCCACAGGGAATTTGAGAAAAGAAGCCACAGACTGTTTCCATGTGAGTGGGGGCCTAACGGCAAATCGGGCTTCGTGAATATAGCGTTCCATTTCTTAATGCAAATAAGCAAAGATAACGAGACTCTAGAATCACTCAGAAACGCGTCCGACGGCGGCTTTCAACTAAGAGAGGAACTGAGCCCTTGGCCACCAAGCGGGCTGAAAAAAAAAATCCCCACATAAAAGGTCAGACTAGCTATTTGAAAATGGGTCTAAAATTGAAGAAGACTCATGAATAATAAATGTCTCTTGCTCAGATAGGTATCCCTGATCCAAAACGCTTGGGGTTTCATCCCTTGCTATTCATCTGCTAGAAAGACTGTGTACCCGTGAGACAGCAGAGAGGCTGGGACCTGGGAACACGGGATCCATTCTGTCTTACATCTACATTACAGGCATAGCCTGCAGCCACTTCAGCTTCTAATATTTTTAATTTTATGTGTGTATTTTTGTATGTACACACACACTTGCGTGCGGTGCCCACGGAGGTCAGAAGAGGGTGTGGGGTGCCGCAGAACTGGAGTTACTGGCAGTTGTGAGCTGCCATGCAGGTGCATCAGATCCAACCCAAGTCCTCTGCAAGAGCAACACATGAGCTCTTGACCACAGAGCCAGCTCTGCAGCACAGCCTGAAGACGCTTTAAAAGATACTTTTAGCAAGTTGGACTGCTATCACATGAGGCCAGCTGTGAGCCTTTCCCCTTGTGACGTCAGAAATGGTCAGGTTTTGGTGCACTTTGGGTCTTTTGACTTTTCTGGTAAAGCAAGACAATTATTATTTGAGTTTCTGTGGTCACAGAGTACAGGATCCAAACGTCAGATATGGGACTCCTGGACCCTGCATCTTAACCACGTTAGAGCGCCTAGGCTCTCTACAGTGTTTCATCCGGGCACTCGGGAGGCAGAGTAAGGCGGATCTCTGTGAGTTCAAGGCCAGCCTGGTCTACAGAGTGAGTTCCAGGACAGCCAGCGCTACACATGAAATCCTGTCTCGAAAAATTAAAACAAAACAACAACCCCCCCAAAACACCTACTGTGTGCAGAACCCCAGGTCAAAGCCCTTCTACACTTCTCGTGTTTGAGTCAGACCCAGTTCCAGTCCACAGGGAATCACCCTGTTGGCAGGGTCGCTGGCCACCTCTGCTCTGCTCTGCAGCCTAGAAAGATGTCACACCATTCTCTTTCCTTCTGAGCCCCGTCCATTCCCCCCAACACTGGCCTGATTTCCCAAAGCCAATGAGCAGTGTGTCTGAGTGACCCTCAGGACAGGGACTTCAATCAGAGGCCAACACTTTTAGCGCTGGATAAGGCTCACACAGAGACGCCTGTGGTCCCCGGGACCTTACTGCACGGGTCTGGTCATAAGACTCACGCAGACACCT
>JABTXL010005037.1:2235453-2267081 GCA_025134845.1 Neodon shergylaensis
GAGGAGAGGAGAGGAGAGGAGAGGAGAGGAGAGGAGAGCGGGGCCAGGGTGACGAGGATGGAAAATGCGGTTTCTGCCCCTGCACCAATGTTGGCAGCATTCCGAATGTGACCACTGGAAAGGTCCCAGGATGCTGTGGCTTGGGAAAAGTGCTGGAAGGCACACGTCGCTGTCACAAGCCAAGCCCCCTCCAAGAAGCCATCTGCTGAAGTGACCATGCTAGCCAGTGTGACCATGGTCACCAGGAGGGCCGGTGAAGAGGAGCTGGGAGGGAGGCCACCTGCTGGATGCCTGGTCTGGGCTGCAAGAAGCATGTTGCTTCAGGATGGAGACCTGGGCTGGGTGACCTCACTTGCTTTGGGGGCTGTATTTTCTCCCCCACCCCATTCACTTGGGGTTTGTTTATCTTCTCATTTCCTAGTTTAATTTCCTTTCAATAAAGCTCTAATCTTATCTTGGCTCACCTCATGGGAAAAGGGATTAGTCAGTGTGGCCAGCAGGAGAGGTCTTAAAGGAAGGGCTGGGCCCCAGAGGCCCAGGCCTAGGAGGGTGCAGAAGCCTCCAGAACCCAGGAGGGCAGACAGAAACTCCAACTGTGGTCACTTCTTCCCCAATGGAACCCGAGGCTGGAGCCCCAGGCCCAGGGTAGAACCCTAACCCGGGTTGGGTAGGTGCAATCACTTCTTGCGGCCTCGGTTTCCTCACTGGAATGACGGGGATACAAGTTGAGACAGGCCCCGAGGATTACTGCAAGTCCCTGCCTGAAGTGTGTAAGTGGAAATCAAGTGAGTATTACTGGCCGTTTAAAATACAAAAGCTTTGCTTTGGTGGATGAGCCCTCGCGCCCTCGGGATAACAGGCCCCAGCACCAGGGGACAGTCCTTCAAACCGCTCCTGCAAACTTTGTCTCCACACTGTGTCCTAGACACGAGCCTCCACCTACATCAGGGGCTAGCTGTGCTGGGCGGCAGTCATTCTTCTCAACACGGCTGGGTCGGTCCTGCCATCACTGCTGGACAGAGGGAGTCACCCGCGAGGACTCTGAGGCCAAGGCCAGAACTGTCAGTTACTAATGGCAGGCCCAGGGTTCAGTCCCAACCCGGAGTCATGGCCTCTCCCCTCTTCTTAGGGTGCTGGGAGGCCTTTAAATTCGAAGCAGGATAGGAACACTAAAAGGACAGCCTCCAGGCTTGGCAAGATGCCCGGGAAGAGAGATGCCAGCTGCGGAAGCCCAGGTGTGTTCTGCAGATGGCAGCGGAACTGTGTTGGCTTTGAAGGAAGAAGGCTGGCTGTACGGCAGGCACTGCAAGCTGGACTTAGACTCCAGCCTTGATGAGAAATGGAGATGGGCGGGGAGCCGCTCAGAGAATGACAAGAAGACCCTGGCAGGGAGGATGGTGCATGTCACAGGGAAGAAGAGTCAAAGGCAATCTCAAAGAAAATGCAGTGTTTTTTGGCTTTTTTCTCCTTTCTTTCTTTCTTTCTTTCTTTCTTTCTTTCTCTCTTTCTTTCTTTCGACAAGGCCTCTAGTTCAGGTTGGCCTCCAATGCACTCTGTAGCTGAGGCTGACCTTGAACTCCAAGTGTGGAGTTTTATTAGTGTTGGGATAAACCAGGTTTGTGCAGTGTTGGGAACTGAACCCAAGGTTTTGTATATGCTACTCAAACACATTGCCAACTTCATTATAACCCCAGCCCCCAATGTAATTTTGCCCAGATGCCTTTAAAGTGTGTATTTGGAACTGTCTGGAGATGCCATGGACAGATATTAAAGGGAGGCCCTCTGTCTGGGGGTAGCTGTGGGATGCACGTCCCATCAGTGTCGAGACAGTCGCAGCTCCATGCAGACACCCTCAAAGCTAGCAACTGTCATGGCAGTCAAGACGAGAAGAACCAAGGCCCCTCCTTTTGCAAATGACACCCCTAAACCCCAATGGGAATAAGACACAGCTTGCTTCTTCTGGGCATCATAGAACTAAAAGCCCCAAGAAGCATGAGCGATTGTGAGAACCCCACCTTCCCAGAGCCCCTGCGTCGAGAGAATTTTCAGGCCCCTCACTCCTCAGCTGACATTTCTAGGAAAGACATCCTCAGCTTGGCAGCCAGGAACAAGCCGCGTGCACAGCTCTCTGGATCCGCACCTGCCACTGGCATTCAGGGTTTGTTAAGCTCAAAGCCTGCACTCTTTGAAGACGCTGGAATCTTCCTGGCTTTAGGAAGCTCAGACGCTGGAAACAAGTGTCAGCCAATTACCGGGGCTTCAGGGCAGGGGCAGGAGATTATTTCACACGCTGGGCTGTGTGACTGACACCAGGGTGATGCAGGATTAGCAACGGGGCTAAACGAGGCCCAGGTGACCAGGCCAGAAGGTCACTGAAAAGGTTATCCCACCCGTAAGTTTGCACTGACCTTGCCCTGCCCAAGCTTCAAACTCCTCAACAGGCTTCTTTTAGCTGAGTGCCTCTGATAAGATTGCCCATTCTGGTAGCTGCAGCGTGTCAGCCTGGGCAGACAGTGAACCCAACCCTCCTCCCACTGCTAAAGTCACCACATTGCACACAGGTGGCTTTCTGATACTTCAGCCTATGGTGACAATATCTTGTAGAGCAGGCCTTTGGATCGCAGATTTTATATCTGGAGATGTCATTTGCAGAACAAAAGTGTCTGGGAAAACCCTCATCTGTACTCAAGGAGCTCTGGCACAGTTATTCCTGGGTCAGGTCATCGCCCAGCTCCGTCCACCCTGGGTAGGTGTGCAGGCTGCAGCAGCACCATGAGAGGCAAGGTTCGGGGAAACATGACCAAGCAAGTTTCTAAGGGAAGCCAGGGAATCTGGGCAGGGTGCCAGCCAGTTCTGCTCCTGCTGTCAATAAATGACTCGAGTTGGATTATTAGACGCCACATTTGAGCAGTCGGGAAATGGGAATGACTTGCCTGGGACCTGACTGAGAAGTCGGTGAGGAGAGCTGTGGTCTCCCCACCTGCTGTGCCCACTCCTGTGGGACCCACCCTGTAGAGGCTTCCTCGGCTTGTGACGGGCATAGGACTCAGCAGCATATTGAAGCCTAGAGTGCTGAGAGAGTTTGCTCTGGGGGTTGGCTCCTAGGCTGCCCCTTTGACTGTGGCACAGAGATGAGCAGTTGGTATCCCTGGAGGCCTCGGAGATGTCCCATGCTAGACTCCCTGGAACCCGGCAGAACCCGGGAACTCCCTGGAACATCCCCACAAGCAGACGGCAAGTGAGAGAGATCCAGCTCATTCTGTCTGTTCCAGATAATACCAGTTGTTTGTTATTTTAAAGGACAGGGTCTCACACAGCCCAGGCTAGCTGCAAGCTCACTGTATAGCAAAGGAGGAAGAGAATTTCTGATCCTCCTGTCTTCACCTCCCAAGTACTGGGACTCAGAGGCATGGCCACCATTTGTTTCATATAGCGTTGGGGACCGAACCCAGGATTTCATGTGTGTGCTAGCAAAGCACTCTACCAAGGGAGCACTCTACCAATGGAGCACTCTACCAACTGAGCACTCCACCAAAGGAGCACTCCACCAAAGGAGCACTCTATCAACTGAGCACTCCACCAAGGGAGCACTCTACCAATGGAGCACTCTACCAATGGAGCACTCCACCAAGGGAGCACTCTATCAACTGAGTACTCCACCAACGGAGCACTCCACCAACGGAGCTACATTTGCAGCCCCTGCTGAGGCCCATCTCGATTATAATCCCTGACAGAAGACTTCTAATCCATCCACCAAGACAAGTCATTGTCTGCTCTGAGGTATCTCAATGGCAAGAACTGAAGCAGGGCACCCCCCCACACTTATCCACAGTGCTAGTGGGTAATTCCACACCACACTCTGTTGGCACTGACACTAGCGAGGCTCTTTCACGATACCCAGGTGGCCAGACTCCTCAAGACTCGGCCGCTCCCCTTCCCACGTCTTCGGATCCCACTTTCCAGCTGGTGGATCCAGTTCTGGGATCCAGGCACGGGGGCCGGGCTGCCTCAGAACTTACCACCTGTCCGAAATGGCTGGCGTACTACCTGCACTCCCCCTACCAGGAGCTGCCTTAGGAACATCTCATGAACTAACTCATTTAATCCTTACAACAAACCCCAGCAGCAGGACACAGAGAGGTGAAACAACTCACCCTAGGCCACACAGCGAGAATCCTAAGTGGAGCCCTGGGGTTCCTTCCCTGTGCCTGCTGCCCTGGAGGCTGAGATAGAAAGGGCTATCACTGTGTTTGCTATTTGTGACCCAGTCCCTGAAAACGTAAGTGAACTCATTCCGTGATTAGCTGTGCTAATCAGGAAAACGTGCGTCATGAGTGGCTCCAGCTAACCAGGCAACAATCCTTCACGAGCTCTGAACTCCTCGGGGCTCAGAGAGAGGAGAGTCCTGGGCCTGAAGCAGCTTGCTGCTGTGAGTTCTACCACTAGAAAGAAATGACTCTACCAACAGCCATGTGGGGTTGGAAGATTCCACAGTTCAGAGGAGGTGGTGCCCCATGTGGCCTGGCCCACTGAGACTGTGAGCAGACCACAGGACCCTGAGACACACACTAAGATTGTGCCCACCCTGCCCTGGTGCACTTTTTGATACTGTAAGAGAATGCCTGAGGTTGGGGGAGTTATAAAGGGTTAGCTTAGTTCATCATCTTGGAGACGGGAAATATGAGATTTGCCTGGCTTCTGGGCAGGCTCGTGCGCTGTTTCAGCTGGTGGCAGGAAGCAGGATCAGAGCACGTGTGAGGGGGCCGTCTCCTAGCAACCGACACTCTCGGGGGCTAACATGATCCCCCAAGAGTTGGAACTCCCCAGGAAATGGTACTGATGTACTCAGAAAGACTGCAGGGTCACTGGGGACCCAGTATCAGCAGGACTCCTGGTGGAGACCAGCCACCTTCTAACCATAACGCTGCTCATGAAAACTAGGAAAATAAAAAAAATCTGGATTCTGGGAATAGCCAGGTTGTCATTTGTTTCACAGACACAAATGTGGCTCCCGAGGGTCTGGGCTGGGACATACCTGGGTAGCCTGACTGCGGAGGGTCCCTCAGCCCGTGCCTTGCAGGTCAGATCTTAAAAAAGAAAGGCCAGAGGGCTCAGTCACAAAACTTGGGGTTCCAAGTTGCCAGCCTGTCTACCCATCCGGCTCCAGTGGCTTTCCTAGACCATACCAGGCACACAGGTGGGTGGTGTGACAGCCTCCAGCATGGAAGAGGGCATGAAACAGAGATGAAAAGAATACTAGACCTGAGCCTGCTGAGGAGAGGTGAGGCTGGGTGCAAAGGCCCGGGGCTAGGAGGCAAAGACAGACCCAGAAAGAGGCTGAAGAGTGAGGGAGGGACCTGCCATTTACAGCAGGGAAGATAAAGCCAAGGCTCTGTTACCCTGGACAACAGAAGCATGCTTCACGGAGCATCCATGGCCCGGAGTCAAAATCCCTGCCTTCTGAGAAGGAGCTGGAAGCCCAGGGAGCCTTGATAGCTCTTGTTGTGCCTGACAGCCGAGAATAGATAACTTTGCCCTTTTCTTTTCCTGAACAAACGTGGAAAACAACCCTAGGCAGTTCTCTGGGTGTGAGTGGCTGCTGGGGGCTGTGGGTGTCAGCATTAAGGTAACTAGAGGAGAGGAGGCTGAATGGAGGAGGACAATGGAAGCCTCCTGTCTCCTGACTTCTCGCACCTTCTGTCTTAGTTTTGTGTCCTGGTGCCGTGAAAAAAGCCCTCACAAAGGCAACTTAAGGGAGAAAGGCTTTATCAGGCCCACGCTTCCAGGCTATGGTCTGTCACTGTGGAGGGGTTGAGGTGTCAGAAGTCGGTTACTCCACAGCCACAGTCAAGAGCAGAGAGCAGTAAGCATGCGTGCTAGTGCCGGGCTGGCTCTCTCTGCTTCCTAGGGAACGGTGCCTCCCACAGTGGACGAGTCTTCCTACCTTAGCTAACAAACATCATAATCTAGCCCTCAGAGACAGCACGCCCACAGGCCAACCAGACCTAGACAACCTCTCACTGGGACTCTCCCCTAGTATCAACAGTTAAACCCCCTTCCTTCTTTTCTCCTTCCCTTCCTCCCAGGGCCGTGGGAATGCTAGACAGTCTATCTCTGCTCTATCCCCTTAGCCCCCCACTTTTATCTTTTATTTTTTGAGTTAGGGTCTCACTAAGTTGCCCAGGCTAGCCATATAACCTATGGTCCCTCCTGCTTCGGCCTCCCAAGCCTGAGATCACAGATGTAAGGGCCTCCCCCAGACCCCAGTTTTTCAATGAGTGCTGAAGTCCCAAGACATCGCCACACGCGCCCTATGCCACCTAAGAACCCCGGCAGATCATCATTTAGCCTGTTGTGTTTGGCGGCAGACAAGGAGCTATGGGCTTAAGTGGCTGAGGGTCATGACCTGTGACAGTCCAGGGAAGGCTGTGTGACTCAAAGCAAGTTCTTAACCTCTCTGAACTTCGCCTTTCTCAGTTGCCTACTGGAATTCATCAGTTGGCTTCTCCTCCTCCTGTGACTGAACACACAGCACACACAATGTAAAAGCAGAGAGGATTTCCTTTGGTTCACGTTCTCAAAGGATCCAGTCAGAGGTCCTGGGTCTATCACCTGGGCAGACCTCATACTGGTGGGAGCACGTGGCAGGGAGATTCTCCACCTCATGATGGCCAGGATCCAGGCAGAATCTTCACAGGTCTGCCTCCGGCTGTCTACTCTCCCCATCTCACAAGGGTCCCCAAACGCCAGCTGGGAACCAAGCACTCAGTATCAGAGCCTGCGGTGGTCAGATCTGGTTCAAATCAGAACAGGGAACGTCCGCCTTGCTGGGCTGGGAAGTCTGAACGCAGGAGCAAAGCTGGGCACGGTAAGGCTACCGCCACCACCATGGCTGCTGAGGCAACCAATGCCGACCCTGTCGTCAGCAGCACATCGCTGGGGATCTTCCCTAACCTTCCGAGTCAGAGAGGCATTAAACAGCCAGAGGCATAACACAGCAGCGGCATCCACGCATAACAACAGCGGCAGGGTCACATTCGGAGGGCAGAGTGCAGAGGCAATCACTAGGCTCCACCCCTAACTAGGGAGCTATTGGTAGTCATGGCTACTATGGGCAAATCACTCTTCCGGGGGTGTGGCCAACGCTAGGCTGCCCATACTTCACTGTATGGCCCCATATCCGTGCATACATGGGCAGCGTTAAATGAACTTAAGAAAGAGGAGGAGGAGGAGGTAGACATATTTGGGAAGACTGGGGGAGTGGCATGATGCGACTTCATTGCAAACATGTATGAAGTTCTCAGAGTAAAAAAGGAAATCTGGGTGTGGTCATGTACACCTGTCACCCCTGTACTTGGGAACAAAGGGCTGAGGCAGGAGGGTCACACCGGTACTTGCTGGCCTCCCGCCAGCCTAGCTCCAGGCTCAGTGAGAGGCCCTGCTTCATGCGGACAAGGTACAGAGGTGCAGAGGGCACCTGACATCCTCCTTTGGCCTCCGCACGCACGCGCACGCATACATACACGCACGCACGCAAGCACGCACAGGCTTACTCCTGAGAACCAAGTCCCACAGTGCGGCAGGCCATGCATGGCCTGGGGATTCTCCCCAAAAGGCCAGCCTGTATCCACAGACCCCAGAGATGCAGCCCAGTGAAACCAGCAAGGAACCTGCTCCCCCAGCCAACGGGACTCCTTCCTGTCCCTGCTCTGCCTGACCCTATAAAGTCTCAGCTTGCCTGGTGCTCAGAGGTTCCATGAATGCCTCTTTTACGGGTCAAATGAATAGACAAAGGTCCCGCTCTTTGAGAAGGAAGTTTTTAGTGACATAATTGTAAGAGGGGATGCTGTTAGGCGGGGCTGCACAGAAAGTTTTACGAGGCTCCGAGAGAGCTTTTTCTTATTAAAATCATTATAAATCTTTCCCCAAAATAGCTCCAGCTAACTTGGGAGAAAGCCAGTCATAATTAGTGGGAAACCTGAAATGCAGGATATTTCTTTTTTAAAAAAATGCATTTTTTCATACTTTAAGCCCTCACAGTAGAAGAGACCCTAAGAAAGAGACGGTCTCACGAACAAACAGGGCATCGTGTGTTCAGCCAATGTCCTTACAGAGGGTCAAGGCTCTGCCGTGTGATGTGTGTGTTTAAGGGAATCGCAGGCCCTCGCTGGGGAGAGGGTTGGCCGCTCTGGGTGCCTCCAGCTCCGCCGCATTCCCTGATTACGTTCTCACTAGTCACCTCACATCCCTGGTCCCTCTGCAGTGGAACACGGAGGGAATGCTATATTCTGAACGCACGGAGGACAAGCTAATGAGATTTTCACTGTCTTCGGGGCAAGATTTGGAGATGGGATGGGAAAGACGATGGAAAAATAAATGAGATCCCACAGTGCTGCGCTGGCCACAGACTTGGGTTCCCATGGCATCGGCTGAAGAGTCCTCCAGAAGACGGTCCAGGAACCGGACTTTCTTAGAAAAAGTAACCAACCTATTATCTACCAGGAGAGACCCAGGAGGGCCCTGGGAGCCCCGAGGGCATGGTCAGGACATTTTATTATATATCTTTAGACATTCATCTTTGCTCTGGAACCCTGGCCCCTCTGGTTTCTCATCTAAGGGAAGGTCATTTTTGTGGATTCAGTGGTATTCATACAGATGCTTAGGGACAAGGCCAGAAAGGCGGACTTTAAAAGCTAACTTTGATCTGTCTGTTGTTGGGGCGTGAGCAGCATCCTCTCTTCCAGTGTGTGTGTGTGTGTCTGTGTGTGTGTGTGTGGTGTGCTCACACATGTGTGCACCAGGGTCAGATCTCATGCTCTGTTGTTCTCCAAAAGTTTTTTTTTTCCTTTTGAAATGGGGTCTCCCACTAAACCTAGAGTTGCGGATTTGACTAGGCGAGCTAGTCAGTGAGCTCAAGGGATTCTCCCGTCTCCAGATCTCCCGCCATGGCTGGTTTTCACGTGTTGGGGAAACTCTGGTCTTCCTTACACACCAAGCGCTTTACCCAATGAGCCCTTGCTCCAGCCCCAGAGGCGGTGCTTTTAAAGGTCTGATTAAGATGAGCGGAGTCACAAAGGCCAGGCCCTGTCCGGCTGTGCTAAGTCTAGAAGGGACACCAGATTTGTGCTACCACAGGACACAGCTGGACGAAATCCTCGTGGGAAACCAGACCTGGTGCTCAGCCTTTCAGCTTCCAGAAGCAGGCGGAAGCAGGTCTCCTGTGGACGCCAGCCAGCCAGCCTGCGGCATCTTGTCAGGGCAGTCAAAGCTGAATGACATACCTGAAAATGTCACAGGAACTTCATCTCAAGCGGACTGAGGTCTGCTGCCAGGCTCTGCCTGCCCAGTCCTCACACGCATCGTACGAGAAGGCACAATCATTACCTTTGTTTTATACGCGTTCCTGCCGTAACTCATTCATTCATTCCCTCCCTCCTTTCATTCGTCCATCAGGTAAAGAGGTGACAGGTACCAACTGCCTCATGCATTCATTCAACAGAGAGGTCCCGAGTATCACACAGCTTTCTCCCGAGCCCCTTTGATCACAAGAACGCCAAAGGCAGCACCCAGAAGGCCCATGTGGGATCCAGAGACCACCCACGCTTGACCTCCTCGGGATCTGAGGAAGGGGTCTGGCCCTTGGATCTCAGGCTCCCTGGCAGTGACAGCCACTTAAATACCTATTGTTCCAGGCCATCTCTTTCCTTTTCTCCTCCTGCCAATTACGCAGTGACCCCCTTTCAAGCTTCAAAATTGAGGTTTGAATGTAATTGCTCCAACAATTCCCCAGCAGTTGCACTAGAACACAGTGCATGTTAATGAGACGCAGGCCGCTCTGTTTCAAGGCTTTCCTCGCCAGCTCTCATCCACTCTGCCTGGCAGCCTGTTTCCCACCGTCTTCTGTAGGCAGGGCCCAGCTTCCAACCACAGCGAGCAAATGTCCTACGCTGGGGGCCCTCGCTCATCAGTCTTCCTGTTTGCTTGCCATTTTCAGAATGGAGACAGACTCGGATAAGTGAGGCGCCGTGGACTGAGCCGCAGCTCACGGCGGCCACAGAGGGAAGCGGACAGAGGCCAATCTCTCCATCCCAGAAGATGAGCAGGACCAAAATTAAACAACCCTCCCTGACTTCACTTTTCAACCCCGGCAGCAGGACCGACAAACCGGTGTCCAGTATTTTATTCATAGACACAGCAGGCTCTGACTAGGTCTAGAATAGACAGAAAAACACCACTAACCAGATCGGGCACGGCACGCTACAGTTTGCCAGCAGCTACCCACGGCTTACAACTTTGGGAGAGGGCACTGTTAGTTTTAGAGTCCCAGAAGCCTTCTATCCAGCTTTCTCTTAGAGACGCCACCTCCCATCACTGTAGACCACACTTCTAACCATGATACACGGGGATGCACATAACTGAACCATGGCATGCACCTGCCGCCCTCATGGAACTGCATCCCAGTGGGGCTGGCCTTGTCAATACTCTGTGACCCTGGGATGCTACAACACTGTGATAAAACAAGTCTTAACAAATCTTACTGGGGATTGGCACAGGGTTCATTTTTTTTCTCTCTCTCTGTTTCCTTTCCCTCCTCTCCCTTCTCCATTGCTGCCTCTCTGTCTGTCTCTGTCTCCCTTCCTTTCTCCCTCTCTCTCTCTTTCTCCCCTCCCCCTCTGTCTGTCTCTATCTCCCTCCCCCTCTCTCCCTTCCTCCCCCCTCTCTCCCCTCCCCCCTCTGTCTGTCTCTGTTCCCTGCCCCCTCCCCACACTTGCAGTGGTGGTACCCCCATCTGCAGGACCTATCTACAGAGGAGCAAGTAAACTGGAATCTCAGCTCTGTTCTGGCAGACACCACAGATGCTCCATCTGTCTCCTCCTGGCTGTTCCCTGGAGATGCGTAAGTGGTGAGGAGCCAGTGGGCGGGTCACCTGTGGGGCAAGGCCCACCCTTGGCTTTGCTATGCCTTTTCCCATAACCTCACAGTCCTCTCTGACGGAGACAGGAGGATTCCCTCTGTGGTCAGCAGGACAGAAAGCCTCTGACTTGTTTCCACCCAGAAGTTCTCCTCTTTGGAGGGAGCTTTGGGACATAAACCCATTCACACACCCGAAGGCATCTGCAGTCCCATTTTCTAGACTCAATGGGGTGGGGGACTCTGCTCATCTGAGATCACAGGCCTGCAACCCCCCAGGCTTCCTTTGGACCTTACATGAAGGGAAGTGTCCTTTAGTTCCTACTACAAAAGTATGTGGGCATATTAGGGTTCTGCTGCTGCTGCAGTTGGTCACCCCAAATTCAGTAGTTTAAAACACTATGACTCTTGTGGGGTTCTGGTGGCCAAAATCCTAAAGTTAAGGTACAGGCAATATAGACTCCTCTGTTAGGCACTCAGGAAAAATCCACTCTGCCTTTTCCTGCATTTATTTACTTTCTTACTTACTTTTGAGGCAGGATCTCAGATAGCACTGGCTGGCCTCGTACCCGCGTGTGGGTGGCGGAGGATGACCTTGAACTCCTGACCCTCCTACACCAACGCCTGGAGCGCTGGGATTATAGGCGTTGCATTATCAAATTGCATTTCCACGACACTAGGGATCAAATTCAAGCTTTAACGCATCTGTACCGAATGAGCTGCAATTCCAGCCTAGTCAGTCAGTCAGTCCATCTGTCTGTCTGTCTGCAACAGCCTTGCCTCTGTCTGATGGCTTATGATACAAAAGTGAATCTCCCAAGAGAGTCCAGACAATCTGACCTTAAAACTCTTCACTGTGGCTGCACGGTCCCCTCTGTCACATAAGGCAGCAGACTCCCACGATCTGGGGGAGCACTCTGCCCCCCACAGCGTAGGAACTACAGGTTCTAATGGCCGGAGTCAAGGTCAACGCAGCACCACAGAGGGGCACTGCCTGCCTCCCATCGTCTCAAATGGCTTTAGCAGCCCAGCATTCCCGAATGCCATCACGGCTTTCACTGTTCCCAAGATCCTTTGCCGGAGCCTTGATGCCGTGGTCTCACACACGAGTGGAAACCGTGAGGTCAGGTGTGACAGGGCTTTCCAAAGTTTGTGCTGGATCTAGACAAGGATGTTAAAGTGGAAGGGGGTCCCGGAAGGCGGTCCCGGAAGAGCCAGGGTTTCCTGAGGTACAGGAGACCACGCCTGCACGTTAATTGGATGACAAATGGCCGCGATCTGCCAGTGCTGCTTCTGGCAAGGCCTTATCATTCCACGATGCTAATCCTGCCTTCCTCTGTGATTGAGTTACGTCATCAGATCCTGGAGAGAGATCTCACAGATAATTCCTCCACTCATCTAGTGCCTGCTCTGACTCCAAGAAAATCCAAGCTTGAATTTCCGTAATGTGCATGTGTGTATGCGTGTATGCGTGTGCGTACGTGTGCGTGCTTGGTTTATTTACTCTAAAGTAGGATCTCAAGTAGCCCAGGCTACCTCAAACAAACTTTGTAGCCAAGGATGACCCTGAACTCATTCTGCAGCCGCCACCTCCCAAGTGCTGGGCTTACTCAATGTGCCTCACTTTATATGTAGTGTTGGGTGCATACTAGGTGCAAACTCAAAGCTTGGTGCACACTAGGCCAGCGGTCTACCCATTAATAGCCCCTTCCTCTTATTATTAGGAAAATGAATATCGCACTGGAATATGCTGCTTCCTCAGAACTCAAACAACTATTTTCTTGCTCAAGGAAAAAAAATGACACTTTATTACGGGCAGTAAAATGAATGAATGAATTCGCAAGGCAGTAGATAAACAAAGGCTTTCTGTTTCTCGGGCTGGTCCTCATTAAGAAAACGGTGGGCAGCTCGCTGACTGCACAGCGCTCCGAGGACAGCAATGCGCCAGCCCGTGCCTTGGCGTGCTGAGGGTATGTGGGAAGTAGGGCCACTCACTGAGGAGCCGGCCAGGAGCCTATCTGAGATCTCAGCTTCTCGTTCAGTCTGCTTCCCCCATGACCAGGAATAATTGGATGTCAGCTGCGTGTGAACTCCCCAGCTCCTTTAAAGGAGCCCTGCTTCCCAGAGACCAGCTCATCTATCCTGTCACATGAAAGAAAACTCACAGAGATGCAACTGGCTTTCTGAACCGAGATGTACCATCCGGGGGATGTGAATCCCAAGCATGGTGAGCAGGAGACGGAGGAGGCAGGGGTACAGTGGAATGGTATGCTAGTCTATGCTTTTGAAGGACGAGCCTCCAGACAGACTTCAAGCCTCCTCATTTTCAAACCATCATCCCGGCATGCAACCTCCCTAAAAATCAGCATGTGACTGGCAAGCAAGCCCATCAGTCCTGGAATATAGGTCCTTGGGAATGTCAATCACAGAAGTGCTGAGATGGCGGCTGAGTACACGGCTAGGCTCGCATAGTTGTGAGACGGAGTCTTCTCCAGTTCATGTCTGCTCCTACTCAGTGGCTGTACAGTGTTCCTTCTTGCCAGTCTTTCTGCTTGAAAAAGAGAAACCAGAATGCTCCATTGGCAAATACCATCGGCCTGTGTTTTTCCAATTCTTCTCCTGGGGAACAAACGGACTTTCTGCTTGATTTATGTCATCTGTGTACATGTCACGTGTGTGTGAGCACACGTGTGTTGGGGTGTGCGCGAGCATATTTGCGTGTGCATGTGGAGGCCGGTGGTTGCTATCGGGAACCTTCTCCTGGTATTCTCTACCTTACTATTTATTTGTTGATTTACTTATTCACTTTGAAACAGTACACTCACTAAACCTAAAGCCCACGTATTCTGTAAGACTGCTGGCCAGTGAGTTTCAGGGACCCTCCTGGGACTGCCTCCCCAGAGTTGGCGTTACGGTGCAGGACACCACCCCAAACACCAGCTTTTTAATTTTCTCTTAAATATGTGCACTGGGGATGTGAACTCAGTTGCCCCATGCTCGTGCAGGAGACACTGACCAAGCCATCTCCAACCCTGTTTGTTTTTAATTAATTTATTTTTTTATGTACATTGGTGTGTTGCCTGAATGTATATCTGTGTGAGGGTGTCTTCAGGACTGGAGTTACAGACAGCCTTGAACTGCCATGTGGATACTGGGAATTAAACCAGGGTCCTCCACCACTGAGCCATCTCTTCAGCCCCACTGACTGATTTTGACATAGGGTCTCATCTAGCCTAGGCTGGCCTTAAATTCGATAACTTTGAATTTCTGGTTCTTTGCTTACACCTTCCAAGTGCTGGTATTTTTCCAAGTCTGCACCACTGTGCTATGGTGGACGCTGCGCTGGGAACTAAACCCAAGGCTCTGTGCGTTTTCAAGGTGGGTTAACCTTGTCCTCCATTCCCCCAGCTGGCATCTGTGCCCGGCTCTGGAGCCAGCACTTCCGCCAATAGAAACCCTGCGAGGCCAGGGCTAATTAGCGCCACCGCGACCATCACCACCGATCCTCGCTGAATGGGCAGCTCGAGGCCTGCCCTGCCGAGAGCCTGCTTGTGCTTGCTCTCGCTGGCTTAGGCCTCTGGTAATCAGAAGAATGATCCGGAACCAGCCGCACTCCTCTTTGAACACCAGTACTTGGTGGAGCTCCGGCAAGCGGATGAAAGATGGCTGCCAAACCGTCTCCACCGAAATCCGCGGGCAAGGAGCATGAATAGAAGGGAAATTTACACATGGTTACTATGTCTGGGCAGGAACACTCAAAAAGGAACATCTAAAAACAGCTGCCTGGCATCTTTCTTCTTCTTCTTCTTCTTTTTTTTTTAAAGAAATAAAAATGAAGTTCCAAAGCCACAGAAGTGCCAGCTTCCTGAGTCAGACATGGTCTCCAGCCTCAGCACACGCAGTCTTGGCTTGGGAGTGTTCTGCCTGGCTCTAAGTGCCTGTGTGAGTCTGGGGGAGAGGTGGCCCGGCCGGGAAGGGGACTGTAGTTACAGGCACAGGATGCCCTGCTCCCATTTCCCTGAACCCACCCACTGGGACCAGAGGTATTCTAAGAACCCTATGAGAAAGACTTAAGGCTGGAAATAGTAAGGAAAAATGGTTGCAATACGTGGGTGTCATGTCGTCGTTTGGACACTTCAAATAAGTCAGCACATTTCATTTTGGAACCCAAAGACCTAGAAACTGACAGTATCCCCCACTTTACAGATTAAGAAACTGGGGCAATACTCCAAATTCTCTTACCAGTGAGTACAGATTTGACCCTGAGGATCTTAACTCTAAGGACCCCAAGTCTTAACTGTTATGTTGTAGTTAGTGAGGTTAAGTATGCCACTCCCACTTTCCAGATGGGGGAATCGAACCCCCAAGATAGTGGATTTCTTCCCAAAGGTGGCCCTGCCAGTTCGTGGAAGGCATAGACTCTGAACTCACGACTTAGGGCTCCTTCATTTACCCTGTGCTGTTGGAGAGCTGACACACTGTAGGGTGAGGTGGGTGGCCGGATGGGGAGAGAGAGGGCTGACATACTCTGGGTACCTGCACTTAGGTTCTTAGGAAGCCTGTGAGGGGGGTGGGATGCAGAGGCACCGGCCTGGAGCAAAGAAGGAACTCTTCTTCCCTGAACTTCCCTGTGCTGGCTTGTGTTATGTCAACTTGACACAAGCTAGAGTCATCAGAGAGGAGGGAGCCTCAGCTGAGAAAATGCTTTTCTAAGTTCTGGCAGCAGGCAAGCCTGTAGGGCATTTTCTTAATTAGTGATTGATTGGGGGAGGGCCCAGCCCAATGTAGGTGGCTCCATCCCTGGGCAAGTGGTCCTGGGTTCTGTAAGAAAGCAGGCTGAGCAAGCCAGAAGGAGCAAGCCAGTAAGCAGCACCCCTCCATGGCCTCGCTTCAGCTTCCATGTTCTTGTTTTGTTTGAATTCCTGTCCTGACTTCCGTTGATGACAAACTGTGGTGTGGAAGTATAAGTTGAATAAACTGTTTCCTCCCCAAGTTTCATTGGTTATGGAGTCTGATCACAGCAACAGTACCGTAACTAAGATACCTAGGAACCCGTCCGTGGTGAAGTCTGGCTGTTTCTGGCTCTGGGGAGTGAAGTCGGCCCAGCACTGAGCTCGCAGGGTCCAGGAAAAAGTGACTGAGTTCACAGCCTCCGCACCTCATGGTAGGTTTTGACTGCGAAGTGTACCCAACAGACCCCCGTGTTGGAGCACTTGGTCCCCAGCTGGTGGCACTATTGTGAGGGGGGTCTTTGGAAGTTTTAGGAGGTGGGACCTAGCTGGAAGAGACTGGTTTGCTGGACGGTGGGTCTTGAGGGTATTTTCTGTCTGACACCCTGGTATGATAAGCCAGTGGCCACTCCACTTGCCAGGCCTTCCCTGCCGTGATAGGCAGTGTCCTAAATCATTAGTTAGAATAAATGAGAAAGGAATCCAATACAATGCACACCCGGCCAGTCCCTGCCTGTGGCTGCCTAGAAAACCAGCCAGGTACCCCAGACTCATGAGACACGGCCCCTACCCGCTAAAGGGCTTCTCACCTAGAAAAGCCAGCATGAATGAACCAAGGACACACCTGCAGTTAAGCACTGATAGTGAGGGCCATTTTAAGGGCCACACCATCCAGTATGGTAGCCAGAGGCCAAATAAAGACAGACATGCTTTTGGGGTCAAACGCAATCCTGTACTCCAGACGGTATATGAAAAAGATAACATAGGATATCTTAGTGGTTTAAAGAAAAAAAAAACAATGACACATAGAAATGATCATATTTTGAATGCATTGGGTTGGATAAAATACCTTATCAAAATTTATTTCACCTGTTCATGTTTTACCTGTCAGTGGCTACCAGAAAATTCCCAGAGGAAGAGAAGCAGGGAGTGCTCCCCAGAGGAGTGCTCCCCAGAGGAGGGCTCCTCTGCATTAACAACAACAATAAAACAACAATCAGCAACAACAACTCAGCCGGGCTTGTCTGTTGCGCGCCTAGACTGCTATATATTTTCAAATGAAATTCTGAAAAAGCCAAAACCTTTGTATTTTGTATTCCTGTTTTATAGGCAAGGTCTCCAGTGCTGAAAACGTTCAGCCTTTTGCCTGAGATCTACAGTGACCGGTATGTATATGGAGGGGAGGATGGACAAGACCCCTCCCCTCCTCCCCAAAGCAGCGTCCAAAGAGTTGACAGCAATCCAGGCTCTGGCACGCTCTCGTCACCGGATAAGGTCAAATTCCAATTGGCCGCAAAGCAGCTTGAGTTGTGTAATTTACAGAAAGATCAAATTATGAAGAGGCCGCCCCTAATTGAGGGTAATTCAGGAAATAACTTTCGGTAAATGGCGGCTTGTCCAGCTGTGTTACCGTTCAGCGATTGCTGAGGTCACTTCTGTCACCCCGACGCTTCTTCTCCCACTGAAATGCATCAGAATCTGTTCACACAGACTCCCCTGGAGGAACCCCATTAGTTCCCACAATTCCTCTCCACATTTCCACATATCGAGCCTACAGAGGCAGCCAGAGTTAGCCATGAACTCAAAGGCTCATGGTCACCCCGAAGAGGGCTTACTTAACACCCCCATTCCTAAGGCGGTCACAGAGTTATGAAGGGGCTCGGAGCAGACACAACCACGGGAGTCACTGTGTCTGCTTGCTGTCTAGGGCCCGCGTGCAGTGAACATGTACATGGAGATAGCACCTGTGGGCTTGCAAATGGGGGTCTAGCTCACACAGAGCCTGAGATCTGACATAAACCAAAACGAACTGTGTTCTCTTAGTTTGACTCCTAACTTGGTCCTGATGACTGGCAATCCCTGACCAACAAAGTTTGACCTTCACAGTGCCCTCAGAGCCAGCAAGCCCCAGAGATGCCCGTCTGTGCACCCTGAGTTCTGGGATGGCCCCGCCTTCTGTGTGAGTGATGGGGTAGAACCCTCTGTGTGTGAAGCAAGCCCTTTCCTGAATGAGCAGTTTCTCCGCTCAGTCTTGGGTAGGTGATGCCTTCAATTCTCCTCTGATTCTCTTCGAGTGAAATGGCCCCAGGTCACATGACTGGGTTAGGTGCCCTCACTTCAAATATCCACTCCTCTCCTGTGACCTGAATTGCATCTCACTCCAGGTCTCCACCTGTCCTAGCCTGATTGGAAATCTGACCAGGGTAGCTTTCTGCTTGAGTACAATGGAGCTGCTAACCACGGCCCAAAACGGCAGCCCAACTGTGCCTGGCTTTGCGACGATCCTCGCTGGCCTAATGTCACTCGTCATGAATAGTGAATGCGGCACTCAGGAGGACGGTATAGGTAGGGCGGGTTCATGTACTATTTCGTCTTGGCCGGCCAGCTGCCATTCTGCCGGGCCAACTATCGGTAACAGCTCTGCGTAAGAAACCAGACTACAACTACATCCATCCCTCTCTGGCTGGTGGACAGCTGTTGGGTCAAAGGAAGCTAATGAGACAGGCGCACCATTGACCAGGTGGTTGGTAATGAAGGGATTGATGCGGCAGAGCCAGGGCTGAACAAGAGCTGCCCTTTCTGGCTTTTCCTGCCAGGTACTAACCCCAACATTCTTCCCAGACAGCAACCACAAAAGCAGACAGCCTTCCTCCTTGTTGATTATTTGGCAGGTGCAACTGATCCCCGGGAACCTCATCTGATTGGTGGCCGGCCTTATTGTACATTCTTCCCTTCTTCTCACAGGAGAGCTCAGGGATCCCTTTCGGAGGGATCTTGTCCCAATCTGTTATCTGGGGCACCTCTTCTGGGGAGCTACAGGGAGCAAGAACCCTCCTACCCTTGGGAAAACATTGCCTTCATATCAGAAGTCTGAAGTCTCTTTTGATCACAAAAGCAGGAGCACAAGATGGCCTGTGTTAGACTCAAAGAAAGGTGTCTGCAAATGAAGACCTGGAGGGCCCTTCAGCCCTGTGCTTCTGAACTCTGAAGCCCATAACAAAACCCCCAGAAGCTCCGGAACCCATTGACACGCTGGCAAAATTCCAGACCAGATCAAATCAGCCACTAAGGGAATGGCGTAGGCTCTGTATCTCAGGGGCGGCTAAAGCTGGGAGCCACCAGTGAATCACAACACCGTCACTTTAAAGGCAGTGGTGATGAGGCCAAAAATTGGGGAGCCTCCTGTTTTAGAGAAGCGGCTGAGTCAGAGGTACAGCTGCTTCTTCGTGAGCCAAGTGTCTCCCAGGGACCCTGCTGTCCACCCACCTTAACTACCACTCAATCTTCCTGGGACTGAAGGCTTCTCCCATCCCTTCCAACGGGGCCCCAGCACAGCAGCATCCTGACTGCAGGCCATTCCCGTCCTCTAAATGTGAATGACCCTGGCCCCACCCCCTGCTGTTTGTCCTTGTTGTCTGCAATGCTGTAAGCTTCTGATGTCTGCTGTGTCTTCAAAGGTCTGACTCAAGGGTGACCTCCTCTGTAGTGCCCCCACTGTGCACAGGACTTGGGGGAAGGGTGCTCATCCACACCATTCCCCTCATCCTCTGTGGGAGTTCTCTGCCATGGGATTTTCCAGCTATCTCTCTTCTGGGGCCCTTTCTCTCTCTGTTTATTCTTCTGTGGAACCAGCAAAATGTGCTGAGCATGGCTGAAGATGCCACCCAGGTGGAAGCGAGGAAGACTTCCACCCCCCCTCTGAAAGAACAGGGTTATCAGAGATCTTAACCGGAGAGGGTTGTAAAGGTTTGGTGATGGCTGCGCCGTGGCTCCGTGGTAGGGAAAATGGCAGTTCAGGATGTGCAGAGCCCTGGGTTCCATCCCCACCAGGACGACGGCGAGATCACACTTGGAAAATGTCTAGAGTGGTCACAGATGTGTATGACATGTTCCGTGAACACTGACTCCTTCCTCCCCTTCCTCCCTTCACTCCACCCTTAGTCCTGTGTTACCCTGGAGGAGGAGAAAGCTCACTGTAGCACACCAAGAGGCCGTCCCGTAACAGAGGTAATGGGACCTCAGACCTCAGGATTTCAGCAACACTCAGCAACACATGATCCTCTTTTCTCTACAACAGGTCCTCTAGAACACTACCGGATCCCCAAACACCAGGATACAGGAACCCTCGGAAGCCTGCCGCCCACGCGATCTGCCACGCCCCGCGCAGGCTTAGCTGGGCTGCTTCTACACTTATGGTCAGCTCTGAGCCACGCATCCTGCCCCCTGAAATACTCTAATGACAGGGCAGGCACACACGCTAAAGAAAGTGGCAGCCGGGCAGGGCTGAGCCGCGTGAACGATGTTGCAAGGACTTCCGCGTACCCACGAGAGGCCAGGAGGTGGGGAGGCAGGAGGACAAGCTGTCTCGCCCTCACTGGCATTCAGGGACAATTACAGCCTCTTGCCCAGCTGAGAGCAGTGCTCTGCCCTGTGGGTCTGCACTGAGCTGGGGCGGCCCGCAGATGGCTCGGCCCACGAGGATGTGGTTGGCAACTCCTGAACTTTGGGTGACTCGGTGCCAGCTGATCCGATCAGCAATTATGTTTTATTTTGGGGCCAGGGAGACAGCAGCGAACCAGGAAAATTATAAGACGCTACAGTGCTATTTTGCTAAGAATATCAACTGCAAAGTTGGTGTTGTTCTTTTTTTTTTTTTTTTTCTTTAACCAATTGTCCTTCGGATGGTTTGGGGTTTTTCAATGTACTAAAAATAAAACCCTGGATACAGAAGTCAGATTAGAGCCAACTGTCCCAGGGCTTATTTGGGTCTTGACCCAGTGAAAACCTCGCTGGTTGTGCAGCTGTTTGGGGGAGGGTGGCTCCCACTGAGGGCGTGTCGATGGCGACAGTAACTAGTATAAGTCACTAGTGATAGTGTGTCCCATGTACCCAGACTGGTGGAGTTCCTTCCATACACAGCTAGGAGCTCCAGTTCCCTATCCATGAAAGGAGCAGGACCATCTAGGCCAGAGTTCACATGCAGATCCAATGAGACAAATCCTCGATCCAGAAAGCATCTGGCCAAGGGCATGTGTCTAAGGTTACGAAGAAGTTAAGTTTCTCATCATAAAAAATAAACAGTCTCTGTTAACCCATCCTGGATTAAGCCCACATAGACAATCAGCAAAAACAAAGACGTGAATAGCATTTCTGGGGACAGTTTGGGGTGGAGCCAGCACAGAGTTTGTCACTTGCCTTGGTGACTACGCCATTCCAGGCTCGGCAGCTTTTCGGTAGGAAAATATGAGAGAACGCAGGGGAGCTCAATCCAGTGTTGAGCAGAGATGACTCAGGAAGGAGGTGCTGTTTATGCTCCTCGGAGCTCTTGGCCCCTCCTTTCAGTTCCACAGCCCACCGCTAAGCAGGGCTGCTTCTCCAAAAACAAAGCCCTGCTTAAGGACTTCGTGCGGGATTGGGTATAACTGCCACTTGTAAAGGAAGCTAGACCCAGAAAAAAAATCCCCAGACTACATCCCCAGGAACTGGGGTGATCTTCCTGAAACAATGTTTGCCTGCATGGGCTGCAGAGGCCCAGACAATGTGCTCAGGACGTCCTTGAAGGGCAGCGAGTCATCTACCAATGCCCTCCCCTGTGACGGTCAGGGCCACCTCCCCGCCATACTAAGGTTTAGGTCAAGGTTAAATGTATCTCACTAAAACAACACTCGCACCCCTGTGAGGAGGGGGGGTGACGTCACCTCTTCCGACTGTCTGTCGAGATGCCATACAGGGTCATGCACACCAGTCCTGGAGCAGTGCAAGTAACCAACACAGAAGCCTCACCACCCTCTAAGCCCAGCGTGTCACATGGCAGAGGGCCAGGGAGTGACCGGAGCAGGAGGACAGGCAGCAGCAGGTCACCGCCTCCCCAAACCAGCACTTGGTATTAGTCTTGGTGTATTATAAAAGAGGGACGCAGTCTCGGAGTGGTCACGTCGCTAGGACATGGTGACGCCGAGTCTGACTCTGAAGTCAAGGGAAGCGACAAACCCCAGATGGTGCTGTCCTCCCAGCATTTCAGAGCGGGGTTCAGACGGGGAACTGTCACCTGGGTGAGGACTCTTCATACCTTCCAGCTGGTACAGCTGGAGACGCGGGGAGTGGGAACTGAAATCTCACAGATATTCGGGGACCCCTGACATCAGCCAGGTCTAGTGTTGGGCACTGGGGATAAACAGTAGGCAAGATACAGCCCGCGGCCTTTCTGCCCAGAGGGTTGGTTACAGTGGAAGTGACTCTGCCCACGCGTCCTGTGCAGCTCATCAACATAGGATGGAGAGCGAGCAAGTGAGAGAAAGAGAGAGAGAGAGAGAGAGAGAGAGAGAGAGAGAGAGAGGATGGATTGTGACAGAGTAGTCTGGGTGGCTTTCAATACAGCACGCCAGAAACCCTCCGTGTGACCAAAGCCTGACTTGATCTCTTCATGAAGATGACAGTGTAGAAAGGCTAGGACACTTAGGATGGCCAGGTCACTGAGGGCACCAAAGGAAACCCAAATATCAAATCCCTGCTGAGTCTCTGCAGAGGGCAGCAGGGAACAACTCAGGAGACATTCTGCTTGCAATCACCTGTCTGCTCTGTCCAAGTCACACCTGGAGCCCCGGGACGGAGCAGGGAGAGGGGCATCTCTGGACGCCATGAGGCCACCAGGAGTGCCTGGACTCTAGTCATTTTTTGTCCTCCGGAACAGAGCACAGGTGGTAGGCGAGAGAGTGGACAGAGATCTCGGGTTCAGGCCTCTGTGATGACTCCGAGAGTTTGTCATCTTCTCCCACCAGGCAGCATGGACTACGGAAATACAAAACTGGGAATTCAGCACTGAACAAAGCCCTGAGGTTACGACCAGGCCATCGCTCCCCTGACACACATTTCTCGGCAGTTACTTATTAAAGTCCGTCAGCATTGGCTTAGCTGCTCAAGCATCAGCTCTCGGCTCCAGAAAACAGTTAGCTAGGTGATACTTCCTCAGGGTGACCAGACCAAGAGTCTCCATGTTCACCCTTAAGTGACTTGTAGCTATTGCCAAGGTGACCAGGCCTCCTGACTGCCCCTCGCTTCCCATGAAAGGCAAGTTCCCCCAAGTCCAGCTTCCTATTCTCCTCAAGGTCACTGGCACCATCCTTGCCACCTTGTTAAACTAACGAGCCAGAAAGACAGCGACAGTCGCTTCACGCCCACACCCCAGCCAGAGACTCTTCTGTCGACAGTGTGGCATGTAGGCCACTGCCGGGTCTCAGTAATCCCACGTGGGGTGTGGGTGGCAAGTTTATCCACGATCATGTCTTTCTTGGAGTGCCAGCAAGGGGCTTCACAAGCCTGGAGGCTCTTGAAGTTCAGAGTCCCATAGATACTAGGACTAGTCACCTACTGAGACTAGGTGAACTCAGAGGCCCAAACCCCAGGAAGGTCAAAAGCTCCATCCTGCACAAATCCTCCACATGTCTCCAAACTGCTTTTTCTACAACTTCTAAAATGTTCCTGGGTTACACTGTCAAAATGCTCGAGACAAGAAATGGTTCAGATCTGTGTCCCCCTCCCCAGATCTCTGGAATATTTGTACACACTAGTGAGATACCTTGGGATAGGATCCAAGTCTAAACACAAGGTTCATTTGTATTTCATATGTATCTTACACACAGAGCCCGGGGATAGCGTTATAGAGGATCTCCGTGCATCTGCACTGTCACTGGGACCCACTGTGTAAGGTCAGACACGGAATTTCCCACTTTGTGGTGCCACACTGCTGCTCCAAAAGTTTCAGGCTGGGGAGTATCTTGGACTTCAGACTAAGGATGCTAAACACGAAGGCAACCACTGGAGGCAGAATGTCAGGATGGAGGACACACCCGATCCCCAGAGCACACCACAGCAGAGAGGTCCGGGGTCCTACCTGGATGGGGTTGTAGAGCTCCTGCAGCGGACTTCGCGAGCCCTTCCGGCAGCAGATGTCCATCCCGAAGGGATTTCTCCGCATGACTGGAGAGAGAAAGTGGAGTTCATCAGAAAATAGTTACAAAGGTTTGTTGACTAAGAGAGGGAAAGACATCTGGGGGGGGGGGGGGGGGGCAAAGCAGGAAAGCCTGGCTCCTGCCAGAGAAAGCCCACTGCTGTCCCCGACTGCAAGAGCACCGCGCTTTTCTGTCCCCAGCATTCGTGTGCCCATACCCCAACATCATGGACCACACAAAATCGCTTCCCATAGCACATGAGAAAATAAGACAGGCGTCAAAGCTCACTGAGACACAGACCCTCCGGACTGTCTCTGTTCTTCATGGTTCAGTCTGCTTTCTTATACCACCCAGGTTCCGCTGCCCAGGGGTGGCACTGCCCACAGTAAGCTGGGCCTCTGTCACCAATCGGCAACCAAGAAAATGTCCCACAGGCATTTCAGGCGAATCGGAAGAGGCAGACCCTCAACCGAGGCCTCCTCTAGCAAGTGTGTCAGGCTGACAGCTGAGTTATTAGGGCATCCTCGTAAGAAGAAATACATTCTAAAATGACAATAGAAACTGGAGGACATAGATACAGACCAGTAACACAGCTGCTCACACTGTCTGCTGTCGCATCTGTACCTGATGGGACATGATGAGCTCTTACAGAACCGTGGTGCAGTATGTGGGCTTATCCCAGTGCCACTGAAGACCCGGGAATGGCTCGCTGTAGCAGCTCTGTGACATTTCCATGGCAATGGTGTCACTATGGTAGGAACCTTTATCTCCACCATACCCTCACATGGTTCGATGCTGACCTTATCCCAACCATGCAGTGTGCAGGCAACACCCCAGACAATGGCTCTTCCTCCAGGCACCTAGGACCTGGGCTCCTGAGAACGGGGTGGACCATTTCCTAGGGGTCCCTCCTCAGTAAGTCAGAAGCCCTGTCTTTCCCAAGTCTTCGACAATTTGCATTTCCATTAAAATGTCAATCTGAGGCAGAGAGTTTCTAGAGAGACGCAGCACTTATGACCGATAGGAGAATTAGAACTCCTTTTACCGGTCAGCAGCGAGGGGGCCAAGAACCCTTGTCAACAGAAATGAGCCCTGTCTTCATTTTTCCCATTCATGAAACACCCGAAAACCATGCACTTCCAACACTAACACCTTACTACAGACAGAGGGAGGGAGAGGAGAAAGGAAAAGAGAGAAGGAGGGAGGGAGGGAGGGAGGGAGGGAGGGAGGGAGGGAAGGAGAGAGGAAGGAGGAAGAGATAGAAGGAGGGAGGGAGGAAGGGAGGAGGGGAGGGAGGGAGGGAGGAAGGGATGAGGGGAGGGAGGGAGGGAGGAAGAAGATAAGGAGGGAGAAGAGGGAGGAAAGGAAAAAGAGAACAAGGGGAGGAAGCGGAGATGCAGGTGGAGGAAGAACAGATGAACATGGGCTTTGTTCAAATATCAAATAGTTCGTTAAGGAGTATTACCGTAATGAAGATGAAAGGAACAAGACCAGCAGAGGCTCCCGGAAGCCCAGAGAATACCCAGTGTGTGGGGTTTGGGAGATGGCTCATTTGGCAATGGTGGCCAAGGGCACAGTCCGCCATCCCCTGGAACAGATAGCCTGGGTTTGAACCATGGCTCTAACCATACGCCAGCTGTGCGACCTTAGGCAAACCATCTATTCCCTCTGTCTGCCCCTCACCTGGGTAAGGAAGAGGGCGGAAAGAGAACCTCTCTGGGCTGGTTGCGAAGGTTGAGTTACACAGACTGTTTAAAAAGTGCTTGGCGAATAGGCAAGCTCGAAGTTCTTGAAGCTGTTCCAGAGAATCCACTAGATTTGCACATGGCCTATCATCAACGTTTGCTCGGCTCCTGGTATAAAGACGGGAATACCTTTCCTCCTGAAGTAGCATGTGGGCTGAGAGGGAGCTGGCCACCCTCCAATCAGAATATAGTCAAGAGACTAAGAGGGCTGATGAGGGGGCTGTGCAGGTGCCAACCCGAGGAGGTCAGAAAGTGAAGAGGCTGGGGCTTCGGAGATGGTTTGTTGCGAAGCCATTGCCATGGAAGCATGCAGGACTGAGTTTTGATACCCAGAAGCCACATTTGAAAAACAGGTATAGTGTCACATGTCCACAAGGGGGTCACCCCAGCTCTGGAGAAACAGAGGGGGAGAACTCTGGAGCTCCCTAGCCAACTGACCTAGCTGAAACGCTAAGTTCCAGGTTCAAAGAAAGTTCAAAGAAGGAGATGCTTGACAGCAACCTCTGACTTTGCATGTGCATTCATGTGTGCACACGCACACACACACAGGTGTGCACACACACGCGAAGAGTAATTTTCACAAGCAACAGGTAACTTCTGGAAGGTTTCCAGGGGAACCAACTCCCTCGCTTGACTTCTCCCTTTGAGCCCACAGAAACCCTGAGGGGAGAGCATCCATTCCTGGTAGGAGAGGCCACGTGTCCTCTCTCCCTTTCCCTGCCTTCCTCAGGGGAGGCTGGCAAGCTTTTTCTGGAAAGGGCAAGTAGCACTTAGCCATGTGTCATCAAAGAACAATAGGCAGACAAAGAGGAAGGCCTGCATGGCGGCCAGCTAGCGGGGTCCCTTTAGGAACAGGAATCGGACGCTCACTGAATCTTCCTGTGTTAGGAAATACGTTTCTTCTGTTGTTTTGTTTTAATGGCTTAACAAAAATAGGGAGTAGGCAGAGTTTGACCCTGAGGCTGGAGTTTGGTGATCCCTGTCCTGGAGCCTGGTGCTCCAATACAAGAGCTGCACACACCCTGCAAGTCCCGCAGCTTTCTCACGGGAGGAGGGATCTATGAGCAAAGTCAACACATAAAAGCCGCTAGAATTTGATTAGGCTGTTCAGAAAAACACTGGCTCGTTGTTCCTCCACGGCTGCCCCAGGAAAGTGAGGGAGAAACTCTACTTTGTGTTTTTCTTTAATTTATGACTTCATTTTTCATTTCCACCAAAAAGGAGGCAAACCGTTGAGGGCACGCAGGTCCTCCGTCTGCACAATGGCATACAGGCGCTTGGACCGGAGAACATGGCCATAAAACGTGTGAAACCGTGCCCGTGCCATACAAGACTGAAGTCCCCGTATGGCAGCAGACAAGCTCATCGGGACCTGCCACACTGAACACTCCACGGTGGAACCCATTGAAAGCCTTCTTTTACAGGGGGCAGTATTATTTAATTGGCTTATTTTCCTAAAACAAGGTCTTTAAGAAGCCTGGACGTGTGGGGCCTGCAGCTCAGGCCCTTTACCTGTGACTTCATGGGGCACCACATAAACTGACTTTGGTACCCCAGGCCACAAAAGCCAAAGGGGCCTTTGTGCTATTTATAAGGGTGGCAACAAGCAAGCCTACCCCGTGCAGAAGGTCCTGCGTGTGCGGAGAACACAAAACCTTTTGGGGGGGGGGCATCACAGTGCTCTGAACATTTCACAGTTTGGATGCTCAGATTTCAGACTTTTTGGGTGAAGAACAAGCAACAGGTTCAGCAAGATGGTTCAGCGGATAGAGGCATACGCTGTCTGGCCTGAAGACAAGATGGTTCAGCGGATAGAGGCATACGCTGTCTGGCCTGAAGACAAGATGGTTCAGCGGATAGAGGCATACGCTGTCAGGCCTGAAGATCTGAGCTCGATCCCTGCGAACCCACACAGTGGGAGGAGAGAACAGACTCATGCAATTTGCCCTCTGATATTCACAGGTACATATGCTCACACACGCGCATGTGTGCACACGTTTGCATAATTAACTGGTTTTCAGGAGAATGAAAGACAACCCAGCTCATAGTCTGGGCAAATATCCAAACGGAACCGACTGTCCTAGGCGTCCTAGGCGCCCATGAATGTGAGCGGTAAACCCCCATCCGTACTCAGGCCACCAACAATAGGAACGTCCCCAGAGACCCATGGTATGGGAAGTCCTTCTGTATCTGTGTTGCTTTTATCGGTTAATAAATAAAGAAGCTGCTTTTGGCCAGTGGCTTAACAGAACATAGTCAGGCTGGAATATATATATATATATATATATATATATATATATATATATATAGAGAGAGAGAGAGAGAGAGAGAGAGAGAGAGAGAGAGAGAATATGTTAAGGGGAGGCCTAAAACAAACAGGCAAAAACATCAAGAAAAGTTAACCTGAAAAGATGCCCCAGTACCGCAGTGAATGTCCAAATGACTCCACAAATGCCTAATACACACGAACCTGATCGCCTTCCCTCCTCAGGGTGCACAGATCTGGGAAAAGTCCAAGCGTTTATTACAGTCAGTTCCCATATCGGTACCCATTAGTATTTAAGGTCATAAAGCCAGGACCACCCTGAATAGAACTTTCAGCTTCTGAAGGTGGAGGACATAAATCTCAGGATTCAGTAAATGTTCCCGCATCGCGGGAAAGACACACAACAGCATTTATCTAAGAAATGGGAGGTTCACTGACCCGGAAGCCTTCCCCAGGGGCTCCAGTACCCAGCGTGGAAGAACAGACTTGCTCATTCAAACACTCACAGCAGATAAGAATGACCACTGAATGGATTCCTCAGAAACAATGCCGCTTCTGCAATCCCCTCCCCCAGGCCTGGGGATTCTGGTCCCTTGCCGTAATACGAGCAAGTGTCTACTTGCCGTGTCTACTTCAAAACGCAAAGTCCGGCCCAAGGAAAACCACTTGTTAAAGCCTTAAATCAGGGAGGGGGTGGGTGCGGGGACAAGGAGGGAGTCCCAGAAAAAGTCACCGGTGAGGTCACTTCCATGCCAGCACAGGGGTAGACAGGAAGGGCTGAGAAAGTCTTCAGAATGAGGGAGTGAAGGAGTCAAACTGTCAGGGGGGAAAGCACAATAGGAAGAATTTTTGTACCCCCCCCCAACACACACAGATTCCTACATTGAAAGTTGGGGGGGGGCATTCGGAAGGTGATTCAGTCATGGGGACAGAGCCTTTAGAGTAGGGTTATTGTCTGAATCAAAGTCACATTTTACCCCTGGAGGGCATAGAAGACACACGCCCATGAGACCAGAAGTAGAGGTCCAGCAGACGCTAACCTGTCAGTACTCTAACCTGCAGGAAATGCATTTCTGTTGTTCAGATGTCACACGGCCTGCGGTTGGTTAATACGGAAGGCGGAACAGACTGAGACACATGGCTCAGAAAGTGGCCTGGCTGGTGGCGTACGCCTGTCACCCACAGAGAGCACAGCGGAGGGGAGGGGAAAGGAGACAGCAGACATTAAGGAGGGGTACCCATTAAGGAATGGATGCCCAGGGGACACCGTCCATAAGCTATGGCTAGAATCATGGTTTCTCGAGTTCTACCGGGAAAAGCAGATGGCCACCTCGGAGTGGCTAAGTAGAACAGGCTGGACCCATCAGGTCTCTCCTGAGCATCACAGTGTGTGAGCCTGAAAGACAGGCCAAGGATCGGCGAGGTGGGACTGGTCCTGGGTGGGAATAAGTGTGACCTGGTCAGCCAGTGACTCAAGCTCTGTTATCACCTGCAAAAGTCCTACTCAAACTGAGTTCAGCCCTGAGAAAAGGACATCAGGCCGGTGGGACCATGACTCACAGAACGGCCTCAAAAGGTGACTCCAAAATGACCTAAAATACTTAAAACCAAGGATGGTTTCAAATGATGAGAGATTATATGTGTGCAAAAGAAGCAAATCTCCAGCCACAGAAAATGGATCTGTGTCTACATGAGGCCAGGGCTGGGGACCAGGAGCGACAGTAGAGACGTGGGTTTCTTTTTAGCATCATGGAGAATGGGGGGGGGGGAGGAGAGGTGTGCATAGCTCTGTCAATGTGGCCTGATCCATAGAACACTATACTTGAACGAAGCAAAATTTATTCATAAATTCAAAGCTCAATAAAACTACCTCCAAAAAGAATGTTTTCAGCAGAAGACTGGCAGTATTAATATTTCCAAGATTATGCAGCAATACCAACGTGTAAGATTTAATTGAACAGTATTTTCGTCCTGGTAAAAGTTAAAATTCTTTCTAAATTTGAACTATCAGGTTTATATTATTTAGATGTTAGCTTCTTCGGGGAAGTGAAGTATTCAAAAAAGACTTTAAAATTTAAACATAATTTCAATTATTACAAGTCAGTTAAAAAGTTTCTTAAAGGCTAAATATTAATCAAAGGCCATTCTAGACGTTAGCCAGTAGTTTATTGAGAGTCTTAGAGGTAGGCTGTGGGATTTGGGACTTTAATTTCTTAGAAGCCTTCTCTGTACAAAACGACCAGCCTCTTGCTAATGGAAGTGACAGGGCTTGGCTACTTTAGGCTGACCATAAAACAGGGAGCACAACTCACTGGGGCAAAGGGCAGCAGCCCATATCCCAACCGAGAGTGTTCAGTGTTCGTGAAACCCACAGCAGGGGAATCTCATAGTTGAGAAACGCAAGTCTCTGTGGAAAAGCGGTTCAAAGGACCAGAGCTGGCAGCTGACCCGGGAGAGGCCCTATAAATTTACTTTATGTCCCTTCTGAGGAGACTATACAGACAGCGCTGTGACACTCGTCTTGCATCCGCCATGCAGAAGTCGTCCCCAGCCTTGAGTGCTGGGGAACTGACCCCCCCTCCCCGGCCGCCCTGCAGTTTCCTGGAACGCTTATGAATATATTTTGCAGGTTGCAGATAACACGCCAGCATACTTTCATCCTGGTGTCTGGTGCTCCAAGTTTGACTCTCCAACTTGGACACGTCGGTGTCTGCCTCTGGGGTTCCCCCCACACTCACAGACAAGTGACGCAGCTCTTGGAGATAAGAAGCCCTTTGGGTCAACTTTGCAGTGAGGTCCAAACCCCCTGCTCCCTGTATTCATCCCTGCACAGGGCAGCTGCGTGTTAGTTAAAACGGAGCAAGCTAACGTCTGCATGCTAATGTCTCACTCAGGACACCAGCCCCTCCTGCCACACAGCCCCTGTGAACATCAAAGACCACTTAGGAAGACCCTGAGTCCCCCAGCCTTCTCCTCTCTCCTTTGTCTCTACCTATCCTAGAAGGCAGGAAACAAGGCACTGTGGGCAGAATTGTGCCTCACCCCCAATTCGTATCACAAGAACCTTAAGCTGCAGCTTTATTTGAAGATAGAGTGTTTGCTAAGGCAATTATAGTTACATGGGGAGGAGGTCACACTGGATGAGGGTGGGGCTCAAGCCACATAGCTGGTGTCCTAATGAGAGGAGAAGAGGACACACACACACAGGGACAAAAGAAGATGGCCAAAGGCACCGGAAAGTTGCAATGATAAGACAAGGAATGCCAAGGTTGCCAAAAGCTGCCAGAAGCTGGGGTGCAGGGTGGAGCAAAGATTCTCCCCTAGGGAAGCCTTCAAAGGGAACACAGCCAACTTGCCCCTTGATTTTGCATGTCAGTTTTCCAGAGCGTGGGAGAACATATTTCTGTTGCTTTAAGCCACCCAGTTTGTCATCTGTCACAAAAGCCTAGCACACTAACATACATGAGTTCACAGGAGTTCACAAGCTATGTGCCTCCTGTCCTAAGGTGGCCGTGAACCCGAAATAAAGCATCCCAGGCAAAGGTAAGTCAAGGCCCGGGTCCAGCAAAGTGTTGCACGACAGACAATTGAGCATGATTCCTGGTGTGGTTTGGGAAAACAAAATAAGAAGACAGGGAACAATCTTTTGAATCACTTACCTGTCTGGTATAACACTGCTTGAAAAACATGGCCACATGTGCCATGTCCCTGGAGCCAGGAAGGCGTTAAAATCCCTCAAACCTCCCGGCTTTCCTCTGGGAAAATGACATCAAGTGTTGTGAGGGTAAAGATGCTTGCTGCAGGAGAC
>JABTXL010005037.1:2275257-2292966 GCA_025134845.1 Neodon shergylaensis
GGGGCATTCTCTCGGGTGGGGCATTCTCTCGGGTGGGGCATTCTCTCGGGTCGACGGTGCACAGTACCGTCTCTGGAAGACCAATTAAGGAGGAAGAGACTCTGGTCACTCATAGTCCCTATCCAATAGGGTATTTTATTATCGTACCAGAGCTGCCTGCCCTCTCTGTTCCTCTAAACAAATCCAACAGTTTCTAGTTATTGCGTGCCCTTTGAGGGACTCGGCAAGTTCAGGTGAGTTCTTCCTATGATCTCTTCCAGAGGCCTATAAGGTTTAAAGTCGGGAACAATGAGTTACAAAGTTCAAAGGATTACCTTTGCAACAAATGGAGGAAAGGGTTGTGTTGGGGGGCGGGGGTAGCTGTGTGGGTGTTGAACAAATCCCCTGAACGTCACACCCAAAGCTCCCTGAAAGCTGCAGGCCCACAGGTGGCCTTGGTGCAGTTTCTCCTCAGCCCAAAAACCTGACGGGATGAGGAATGACTTCCCAGCATGAAAAAACAAGTATTTCTACACAGCCGTTGAGTCACAGTAATAATGGCTGTGAGAGTCTAGAATTATTTCCAGTCTGAGAAGCTTTCATTTTCTAGACAAATCACCTCTGTGCAATTCAAAAAAAAAAAATGAGAATTTCACACAAGAGACAGCAATGGCTGCTAAGGTGTTGGAGACAGAACTTAGGGGAGGGATGAGAACAGGAAGCCGTTCACCAACATCAGGGAGCCTTGGGTTCTCGCCTCCATTTCTGCCTCCTCGCGGTGTGCCCAGCCCAGGGACCAGCCTCACTGGCTCCAGGAAAAGACCTCAGGGAATAAGGAGAATAAGGCACTGATGGCTGCATCATGGCTAACTATGCCACAGCTACTACACTTTCTGTGCCCGTCTTCTGAGGGCTCCTCTAGCCCTGACGATGGGGGCTGCTGGGGCTTCCTGCGCCTTTGGCGATTTCACGTCAATCTATAAAGTCTCAGAAAACACAGAGGCCTCGGAGGCCACCTCGAAGAACATCCCAGGATGGAAGTTGAGTGGCATCTGCGACTGGGGGCTACTCCTACCACCTCCTGCCACCAGAAGCCTTTAGCTCTGCTTTGGTCCGCCATCATGAACTCTAACCTTCGGGAACCATAAGCTCAATTCAACAGTGTTGTAGAAGTTGCCCCAGTTGGTCAGGGGGCTTTATCCTGGTAGTAGAAAGGTAAGTAAGACAGCACTGAGACCCTACAGGATCCACCCCTCATTCGCTTCCCGCACTGCAATCTAGTCCCACCCTTCCCTCAGCGTGCTGAACTCACTCCCGCTTACAGGCTACACGCTGGCCTACCCTTCACCTACTTAGTCCCTGCTTCAAAACTACCTCTTCAGAGAGGGCTTCCTCTGCTAACCCTTCTAAGGCAATCTTCCCGCCGTCACTAACACTGGCAATGGTACTCTTACCCCAGCAAAAGTCAGGTTACACACCGGGAAAGTGCTAACTTACAAAGCTGACTTCCCCTCAGAGACGGAAGTTCTCTGGAACAGAGTTTTGTCCGTTTATCACACTGTTACCTCCTCAGAGCCTGAGGTGGACCTGGCCACGGGGGTCAAGTGCCCAAGAAACAAGAGGCAGAATTACTCATTTGTGAGGCGCTTGCTACGTGTCAACTACCGTGCCAGGTTCTGAGGACACAGATTCAAAAGAAAAAATATCAACAAACCAGAAATAGAACCACACACACACACACACACACACACACACACACACACACACACACACACACACACGAAAGCCCTTGAGTACACAGTTGAGGGAGCGAGCACTGCAGGTGTTGGGAGCGCTAAGAGAGAGGGTGTCCACAGCATCACAGAAGCCCAGCAGGCCACTTTCCGAGAACCACCAACTCCTCCCTCCCACTGAGGACACAGGATTCGGGACTCCAGCCTACCCCCAGAAACTGCCACCAGATCTGGTCCCAGCCAAAAGCCTGGATGGAGAACATCCCCGCATGTTATGAGGGTTCGTGACTAACTACTCATCTGAAGAAGAGTCGCCCACAGAGAAGCCTTGAATCATCTGGAACCCGAGGACAAGGAGTCAGGCATTTCCATTTGAAGAGCCCAAAGGACAACCACACAATAGAGCTCCTTCCGTCACTCTCCAGGGGTGAGCCATGAAGGCCCCCACTCTAAAGGAAATGACAGCCTGGCTTCTCTCAAAGAACTGGGAACCCTTAGCCCCTCCACCTTTTCCTTGAAAAACAAACCATGTGACAAGAGCAGAAGAGGGGACAAGGAAGGGGCTTCAGAAGCTTGGTCCTAAGACGTCTTGTTTATCTGAAGTTACAAGGGGTGCACGTGCCTCGCCTGGCGTGGCCACCGCTGGAGGACATCTCTCCCACTCTGTTTACCACGGACGATGGAGAAGGTGCAGGGACCCAGGGGCACTTTGTGAAGGTAGAAATTGAAATACTGGCAAGGAATGCTTGCATGGGTATCTACTAGAGCAGTGGCTACAACCCCCAGAGAAGGTTACCAAGGCCCATCAAAGCTGGCCCCATGGTAGCCTGGATGGAGTCACACTGCACGTCCGCTCTGGCCTCCACATCAGCCATCCCTGCTCTGAAATCCCCTCCCTGTCGAAAAGGAGACCTCCTTTTGACACGTATGACCAACCTCTCCCATGAGTCCTCGAGGCGGTCTGCACTGAGCTGGAATCCCAGAAACAGGACTTAGAGCGGGTGAATGCTTCAAGAGAAATGGATCCACTTAACTCCCTAGGAAGCATCTGGAAGAAGAACCCAGAGTCCCCAGACGGTGTGACCTGGGTCCTACACCTCTCCTGGCCCTTGCCCCCGATCTCTCGGCTCCTTCCTTGGAAGGGCGAACCAGCTTCTTCACTCTATGAACTCTCTATGCCCTGCACAAAAGATGCCCCCTTCCTTCCGGAAGAAGCTCCACCCACTCCACCACTGAAGTCCTTTGAAGTCACCTCAGCTGGCAGTGGTCCAGGGCAGGTCGTGCTTACCTCACTTCTAAACCTCCACATAACCCTCACAACGGTTCCGGCCCCTCTTGCCCACAGCCCACCATCCACATTCTGCCGTCACCATGCACTTCTGACCTCCACACCACTACTTCAGCACGTCTACCATCTACTCCTCTTCCCCCCACTTCCTGATCTCCTCTGGTCTTCCCACTCAGCCTCCCCTCTGCTTCCTTCACAAGTCCTCCCTGCCTCAAGGGCTCATCCTCCTCCTTCTATTCCTATTACTTCTCTTTACCATGTGCCTGCGTGTTCCAAGGACAACTTGGTAGGGTCAGTGTTTGCCTCCCACCTCTGTGCAGGTCCCATGGGTGGAACTCAGACTGTCAAGTCCTGTTTATGTGGTGGGTGCTTTTACCAGTTGAGCCGCGCGCATGCACACATACGCACACGCTCACTTAAATCTAGGCGCCACATAAATGAGAAAAAATCTGCAGTATTTATCTTTTTGGGTCTGACACATTTTCCTTCGTGCAAGTGATCACCAGTTGTATCCATTTTCTTGCAGTTTTCCCAATTTCATTTCTCCTCGCCGCAGAATAAAATCCACTGAGCCTCTGAGCTACGTTCTCTTTTCTGTTGTTCACCTTTAGGTGGAAATCTAGGTTCATTCTATTTCTCAGCTGCTGTGCATAGTACAGCAATAAGCAGGGATGCTCAAACATCTCTGGGGCATTACCGACTTAGAATCCTTCAGGTATATAACCGGGAATGGCCATTCCCACTCTTGAACGGTGTGTCCCTGAGACGCTGTCTTCATGTGTTTCTCAGGACCTACGTGTGCAGCTTTATTCGATAACAAGCACTGTTCACTGTAAATGGAATCTAACTAAGATACAGTCATACTGAGGAGCAGGGAGGGGAGCGCTTATTTAACGACTGGCATCTTTGTGGGCAGAGGGAGATTGGGACACAGAGGCGTCAGTCGTGTGAGGAGACAATGTTGCTAGGGCTCCCCGGCTGCATTTTCTAAAGAGCACTGGCTCTCCGTTGGTCCTGCAGATGCCCGGTGGGCAGCTCACCTCAGGACCAAAGCTTGGCATCTGGTTCTATTACTATGGCAAACTTTGGGTCAGAAGCCTGCTCAACTTTGCTTGTAGATGTAGTCTGTAGCTCGGGAGCTGGTACCCTTCCCTTTCGAGGCTGGAGACGCAAAAATAAGAGATGCTGGAGAACTTTGTCTTTTTGTTGTTTCTTCAGTTTGTTATTGTCTTGTTTGAGACAGGATGACTAGCCCAGTGCGCTACATAACCTAACCCTATGTATATAACACTATACTAGCACTACATAATCCTAAACACTATGGAGTTTAGTGTGCTTGAACCCCTAACCCTCCTGCTCTACCTCCAAAGGCTGCAACCTTAGGCATGTGTTACGATGCTTGGTTTCTGCGGTGCTGGGGAATGGGGCCCTCGTGAATACTAGGCAAACACTCTACGACGTCACTCTATCCATGGTGGGAGACTTTCAAGGTTTCCAGGGACATCATCATTCTGGTTGTCCACCACAAGGACACGCCCAGAAGCCTCCAGCCATTGCCCTGAGCCAACGGCCTAATCAGCTCCATCCTTTTTGCCTTGCCCTTTGCTTCAAAGTCACTGTCTCCTACAGTTCTCATGGATTCCAGAGAGAGCTGGCTCCTGGATAAACATCAAAAAACAAGGTTCAAAACAAGATCCTGGGCAGCAGCAACATGTGGCCATGAGGTGCTTCCACCTGGCCAATGTGGCCAGCGACACAAGCCCGCGTCCCTTGCTGTATAAGCCGTGACTATCGCTAGCCCCTCTGGGCTGCTCGGCTCCTCCCCAGTGTGAACACAGCGAGAATCAACTTCCTTCCTGCCTCCACCATCAGTAAATCTTTGGGGATGGCGAGGCCTGGCTCACTGTGGCAAGTATGGCTAGGCTCTGACCTAGTACATACATCGGTGACAGCATCACATCGGGCCATGGGACGGCAGAGGCAGAACTAGGAGGGCGTCTACAAGCCAAGACATACCAATGAGTGCCGGCATCCAGCAAGGGCTGGGAATGAGGTGTTCTTTCTCAGAGCCTAAGGAGGAGCCAGGCTTTAACAGTCTACCCTCCAGAACCATGAGAGACATCCTCTGTGTGGCTCTGGAAAGTGGGAGACCCCACCTGCCTCTCCCCCCGCCCTAAGTCATGGAGAAGCCCCTTCTCATTTGCCCCCTCACAGGGCGCAGAAGGAAGGAAGACTTTGCAAACAGAGTAGCAAATCACAGCTCCATCCCTTTCCAAGTTGTCACGGGGAATAGGGTCTCTTGAGTTCTCAGTGGAAGGGGTTTCGCACCACTCTGGTGCTATCGGTAACACTAGCTCACGAAAACCAGAGGGAAACAGGCACTGGCCATGGGCTGGGGATGTCACCCAGTCGGTAGGCTGCCTGCCCAGATGGCATAGGGAAGTCCTGGGTTAATGCCCTAGTCGTGGCAGCACTGGATATAACCCCAGCATTTGTGAGGTAAACGCAGAGAGATCAGAAGTTCAAGGCTGGGGCTGGAGGCATAGCTCAGTGGTTCAGAGCACCTGTTCCTCTTCCAGAGGACCCAAGTTCAGATCCCAGCACCCACACTGGATGGCTCACGACTGTCTGCAACGCTAGCTCCAGGGGACCTGACATCTTCTTCTCTTCTGGCCTCTTTGGGCAGGTGTGCTAACACACACACACACTTACAAACACATAAATTTTTTTAAAAAATTAAAGGAAGTTCAAAGTCATTCTCAGTTAATGGCAAATCTGAAGCCAGCCCAGGTTTCCTGAGGGCCTGTCTTGAGCCCCTTCTTTCAGGAAGGCCTTTCTTATCCTTGCAAAACACATCGGTGTCCATCACCCAGCCTCAGCAGCACTGGGATCCCAGGGAGTGGAGCCACCAGTGAGTGCTGTCAAGGGCTCTAGTTTCTGACTATGGTGGAGTTTTATCCCACCACCATTCCTGGGATTCCCTGCCCTCAGCTCACAGTAGGCACCGCCCCCCCCTTCCTGCCCATCAGGACCCCCTACCCAGCCAGCAACTGGGGAGTAGACTCCCAGAGGCTGTCTTTGTGGGACTGCCAGCACTCCACCTGTAGCTCCGAAGGACAGGCTTCCTGCCAGTTCCATCTGCCTGAGGGACAAGCTGTTCAGTGGAGTGAGAGCTGGCTCTGGGGAAGACAGGCGTTTTAATGCTATCTGTCACAGCTTGAGATAGAACCCAGGCTCTCCCGCACAGCTGCAGGGGACTCAGGGTGGCTGAGTAACCCCTTCCAGAGCTCATTGGCTAGGAGCAATTAGGCCAAGACTCAAACCAGCTGTTGCTCTGAGTCCTCCGTCTTCGTCCGTTACATCAACCACACAGCTCAGAAATCAGATTTTCCCTCTATTTTTTCCATCCTTCCATTCTTGTGGCTCCCATTCCGCCCCACACATCTACTGATTCCCCCCCCCTTTTTTTTACTGCATGCATTCATCACATGTATGTGTGTATATGCTTGCATGTATCAGTGTGGACATGCACACGCCTCGGCCCACACCTGTACATCGGAAGACAGCCCTGGGAAGTAGGTTCTCTCCTTCTGCCACGTGGGTCCCAAGGATCAAATTCAGGTTGTCAGGTGTAAGAGCAGACACCGTGACCTGCCTGAGGAGCCATCTTCTCAGCCAGAATCTGGGTTTTCTATTAGCCTAGTTACCCCACCTCAGCCCACCCCAAAGCCCAGTGCTGCCTCAAGCTCCCTTTTCCTCTGGTTCTGTGGGGAACAGTGGACAGACTGGGGATCTGCACTGCGTTGTTTGCTGTTACTTTAACAGGATATCCGGAGCCGACTACCTCAAGAAAAGTCACTCATTCGGCTTGAAATCCTGAAAGATAAAAGCCAGGGACCGAACGGCTCCATCCCTTTGGCCTCTAGCGGACCACATAAAGCTGGCAGGAATGAATGCAGAAGCTGGCAGGTTTCCTCCATCCGACCACGTGATGATGTCTTTAGTTACCAGGCAGAAAGGCCTTTGCCATCATCACATGCCGGATGGCACCGCGTGCTCTTGGATTCAGCCTTCAGAAACATGAGCTGCATAAACTTCTTTATAAGTTACCCAGTCTCAGGGATTTTGTTATAGCAACATCAACAAAATGATAATAAAATAAATAGATAAATGGCCAAACACTGAGAAAAGTCAAAAACAAAAACAAAAACAAAAAAAACAAAAAACAGGCCATCGGGGAGCTACTTTAAATTTGGAAGGAAAAGTTTTTCTGTGGCATTGGCAGTTCTGAGATATGAATGAAACAGAGAAAGCTAAGCAAAAAGCCAGCGGGAAAATGGGGGAGCAAGGCCTAAGGCAAGAACACGCCCCTATTTTCATCTTGTCACGCCAAAGTGGCGTGACATCTCGGATCTCGTAACTCAAGTGTGGCCGGCCGCTGGGAGCAGCAGCAGCGCCTAAGGAGCAACTCAGCAACGCTGAGGCTCAGCCAAGCCCAGATCCACCTACCCAGCATCCACCGCTTAGCAGACGGCCCAACGAGGCAGGCATTCCACAAGAAAGTTAGACACACTCTCGCCCCCACGCCAAAACGCTTGTCGAATGGATGAATGAATGAATGAATGAATAAGAGAACTAATGCTTCGCACAGCAGGTTTTCAATTCTATCCCCTTTTAACAACCAGGCGTCCGGGGGCCTCCTGTGCCAGACAGGCAAGGTGTCAGTCATAAAGCCGCTGACTGGCAGCTATCACAAGGCGAAGGAGAAGGTGGGTCTCCTTCAGCACCAAATGGCCCCTCAGTTGTTAACACCCAAGAGCTCCCAGCCTGAGCTGTTCCATCCTTCATGGCTTCCCCGCAGCCTCCCATGAACCTCCAGAGTCCATTACAAGTCCCTAAGTGGCTATCGACCCTACAGAGCGTGGCTAAAAATACTCTTCTCACTTGCGAGGTCTCCCCACCACCGGATCACTTCGAGGAATCAAGACAGCCGAGATTAGCAGAATATGTAAATCCTGCCTCTTCATCGAGCCTGGCTGCATCACGCTGGCGGGGCACGGGCCAAGGAGGAGGAGGGCGCGAAGAAGCTCATCGCGTTTGAAAGATATAAGATTGATTGAATCTGGGCATCCCAGCTACAAGAGCAGCGCTTCTAGCTCCTGAAGCTTCACGACTCACACCGCATGCCCATTTCATGGTTCTGAACGCAGGCAGCCACAGGATGCTCGGTGAAGGACAGCCCGCCTCCACGCACTCCCCTCCCCACCTAGAATAACACTACCAGTGCTTGGAGACCTTGATCTTGCAATGGGGTCTAAGACCAGTCATCCTGATCCCACACTTCCTCTGGGAAATCCCATCTGTCAAGCTGGAAAGTACTTTCCTTTTGTAATAGAGCCGTGCCAGTCTAGGTGGACAGGCTACAGGAGAGCAACCCACACTACAGCGCTACAGTAGGTAGCTAGAGCCATGCCCACGGTCTTGGAAAGCAGGCCACATATGGAGGGAGCTGGAGTAGGCAGCCTTTGAATAAGACCAGACCCTAAAAGCTCCTAAGAAATACGCTGAGCTTGTCTCAGCTGGGACCACGAACATTCACTTTCTCTCCTCTCCTCTTCTTTCTTTCTCCCCTCAGACGGTTAGAAAGAAGAAATTGGGGAAGTAAGGCCCAATAAAGACTCAGGGCCAGCTAAGCTACCATAAAAGACACCCGCTACAATAACAGAGAAACCAAAGGGCAAGCCATCGGGCGTGTACATATAACACATACACAAAAACCTTCTCTGCCTCCTTTACCCCTTGGCTAGCTCACTATCACAGGAGAAAGGGTATGCTGTCCCTCTAACTCCCAATTCTGACTTCAGAGAGACGTATCTTTCAGCAAAGCAATGTGCTAAAATTCAAAACACGTTATGATCAATATTTCATTCCACCTACAACCGCTAGACACCAACAGCGACATACAATGGCCTGAGGGCAGATCGCCCCTGCTGCCTGCTTCTGCAAACAGCATCTCTGGACAGCATCTTCCATGTTTGCTCTTTGATGTACGGCTACAGCTGAGCAGAACCTGGGAAGTGCACAACCCGGTCCTCCAAGAAAAACTCACGCCCCATCTCCCTCCAGCCTGGGTGACAATAGCCACAGAACTGGCAAACACTTAGGAGTCTGCATAAAGATCAAACTATCTGCATAAAGATCAGATTGAAAACCCGTACATACAACACAAAGTTATGTGTTGTGTCAAGTCCACGTGGGGACATGGGCAGTGGAGGAAAAGGTGTGAGCCTGTGTTTCTCTGGCCTCACTTCAGAACGGCTGTGAAAACGCCTTCAAACTGGGTCTGACAAACAGCTCTAAGGGTCAAAGGGGGGATGACCTTTAGGGAGAGATTACACAGGAGGAACCCCACCCTCTTATCCTCCGCCCTTCACTCTGATCACAAGCACCTAGGAGGCAGGTGGGCTGGCACAGTCCAGGCCACACTTGGATTTGCACAAGGAATGCCCATGTTTGTGTTTCTGGATGCTTGCTGCAATCTTGTTCTGCCAAACTGCTTATCGTCCCTTCTTCCTGCCTCCTTCATCACTGCAGCTGGGATCTGTTTGCACGAGAAAACGGGCCATTCTCAGGGGCCAGGTCTGTTTACCCTATCTACAGTGGAAGCCACAGAAACGGAGGAAGGCAGGTGGAGGTTTCATCACACTGGTTAACAGTGGGACTCATTAGCTTGACAAGGAAAGGCAATTTTGAGGTTGAAAAACAGCCTATGAACAGCTGGGTCTTTTAGACTCTTGGTTGCTCAAGCAACAGCCCTTTCCTTGGCTAGCAGGAATCTGCTTGTGTTCAGGGACACAGGGGGTCCTCTCCTGAGCCACGACACACTGAGGGTCTAACCAAAGGGGTCCTATCCTGAACAATGACACACTGAGGGTCTAACAAGTCATGGCACCGTTGCTCCCTGTTTGCAAACTTTCCTTGCAGCTAGCGAAGGTCAGAAGATCCACTTCTGGCCAGCAGAATACTAGGAGGGACTCGGGGCAGAATCCAAGCTCTCAATAAACCCTGTGGTTGCCATTGTCATCATAAATGCTCAACGGACTGGCTCTTCCTTCCCTCTTATGCCTTCACCCATCAGGACTAAGTGGGACCTGGCTTGTCCTAGAACTACCGTGTGTACTGCATCCCAACGCCGAGCACAACACGGTAGAAATATTTACACCATGAAAATTGGCAAAACTGGCATTTAAAAAAAGCAGATTATTGTTTTCCTGGAGCGCTAGTTGTAAAACCTCTGCCACCACATCACCTCTATTCACTTGCTTCCCCTCTTTCAACTACCCATAGTCCCCTCAAAAAACAAAAATCACGGAAGACCTACTGTGTGCAATGCATCTGAAGGTCTGCAGGGGAGCAGCCTCCAGTGAGTTCCCACCCTAGCAACACAGCAGCATTGAGATGCATGGGTTATAAGGAATAGACAGTGAACCGTCAGTGGTTCAGTTAAGAAAGTCTAGTCAGGCATGGTGGTCCAAGCCTGTAACCCTGGGAGCCTTGAGTAGGAGGACCATATTCAAGGGTAACCTGGACTACATGGTGAGTTCCAAGCCCACCTGGGCTACCCACTGAGACTACTCCAAGGAGGAGATAAAGAGTTTGCCACCCCCATCCCCAGCAAGGATCCCGACAGTCCCAGCGCCTACCTCTCTTTCCATCACAACCACAGGACTTTGCCCTACATGCAGAAGCAGGAGCAGGCTTTCTCTTTTCATCTGGGAACAATTCAATCCACATAATGACTGCATGAGACACATATTCAGCTACTCTCCTTTTACAGATATGGAAATGAAACCCAGAGATGATTCAACCATGTGCTTACAGCCACCAAGCTTGGACTGCTGGAATACAACCCGAGCATGGGAAAGCCGGCAGTGCTGACCTAGGGACGCTTAGCGCCCTCCTCCGACCTGTACCCGCCTGTAGGAACCTCTGGTCTCTGCAGCCACCACTCATGCTAAGACTGTTCACTACTCCAAGAACAAGAGAGACATTGGATCATATGCCTATGCCCTCCCACCCACTCGCGACAGCTGGCAGGAGACTCACCCCCGTGCACCCACCTCCTCTCTCAGACTGTCCAACCCGAAAGGAAAAGAAATCTCGGTGCTCCTGGCGCCAGCAGGCCAGAGCCTGGCTCCTGCCTGTTCCAATTCTCCACATGAAAACCTGAAGACCCGGCTCCCATCCACTTGGCAGACAGACCATCTCCTTGGCCCGTACGCCTGTGTAACTGCACACCTCCCTTTCAGACTTGCGTTTCTCTTTACCGCACCCTCGCCTGGGAAGTTGCTCCCCCATCAAAGGAAACCCCAACCTCACTGGCGTCCTGCTATAAACTGCCATTGCCCCTAGATCTGGCTAGAGAAAAAAAAAAAGTATTGGCTTAAGTAGCCAAAGGACTTGAGCAACGTATTATTTATGTTTTTTTTAATAGAAAAAGTAAGTTCTTAAAAAAAAAAAACAAAAACAAAACAATGTCTGGCCTAGAAGTCCAAGTTCCACTTAGATGATGCTCTGATGGACGAAGTCCCAGAAGGCGTAGCTGGGGACTCGATTTGCCCTGGCAAGTTTGGGCTGATGCTCTGAGCACGCCCCAGCCATCCCGAGGAACACACACAGCAGGTCCCATCACCGCCCCATTTGGCTTTTGATTTTGGATTTTCATTTTTTGCTTTGTTTGGGTTTTGTCCAAGGCAGAAAGGAGGTGGATGGACCAAGGCAGCCACAGGCACTTAAGGGGGAAGCAGCCTGTCTCAAGGGAATTTCCCTCTCATCACCAGGTGCTACACAGGTAAAAGACCACAAACCCTTTCAAGATTCCAGGCTCCATCCCCGCCCCCCACACCCCCCCACACCCCTTTGAATACGGATTAAAGCAAAATCCAAAATTTCCAGAGGGCACTCTGGGCTGCCCAGGGCACCTTTATTATGTAAGCTAAGAACAGAGGAAGAAAAGTCCAACCCACTGATTAGCCCCAACCAATCCAAAATAATGAGAAACAGAATCCACTGCCTAGAGTCTCATGACCTTGAATTGTCCTCACCCGGGGCAGTCTCTCCCCAGAGCCTTAGCTGGAATCCCCAGTGGGGTGGGAGGAGTAGGAGGTGGAGCCTGTAGGTTAGGAGGTGATGAGGTTGTGATGGTAGAGTTGTCAGGAACGAGTCAGGGTCGTGGACAACAGACCCTGGAGCAGGCTGGAGCTCGTTCTACCCCATGAGAAGACAGAATGGCTGTCTGCAAGCAGAAGAGCAGCCTCACCAGAAGCCACCCAGGATGGCTGGCTGTGCCAGCTCCCAGGCTTTTAGCCTCCAGAACCAGGACTAAGTTTCTACTGCAGCCAGCGTTGGCTAAGATCTCTTCTCCTATATGGAAGCTTAGGGAGCAGGTAAGGGGAAGGTGCTTGACTCCTAGTGTTCCCAGCTCAGGGAAAACCAGCTCAACAGCAGTAAATTCCCTCCACCTTGTCCATCACAACACTCACTTGAACAAGCTTCACGGCAGAATACGGTAAAGACTGAGCAAGACCAAGGGTCATGACACTAGTCCCTCTGAGAAACCTGGCTTGCAGGCAGCTGTGTAGATGCCCAGAAGCAGCTCACTGTGCCACAGGCAGGGCAGGGAGGGCGGCCTCTACCCACAGAGAGTCCCTCAAGAAACCTCAGAGCATGGAACAATGCATAGAAACTTCAAGAAGGCAAAACAAACGAAAGAAAACTCCACTTTGGTTGCTCAGTTTGTAAGGAACTCGCCTTGCGTCTTCTCTTTCTCCCTGTCACTGTGGGCTAAGAACAAGGTATTCGGGGAAGAGGTATCCCTGGCTCTGGGAACATTCATTCTCGCTCCAGGGAGGACCAGGACCACAGGTCACCACGGGCAGTTTAGAGGCCTGGAGCAGCCAGCTGCTCTCCTCACCCTTTTCTCTCTCCATCAGGGAGTAGTGCTTGGGTTTCGTCGTTGTGTGGAATATCACCTCTCAAATATGCTCAAGCATGCTCTCACTGTTTTCTGAGAAGGGGGTGCTCAGTAAACCAGTCAGCCAACCCCTCTTTAGAATTTCTTCAAAGTCATATATACTGTGCTGGTATTGACTGGTGTTGTCGTGGTCTGTGTGTGTGTATATGTTGTGGAACATTTGTTTAATGATGCAAAGATGGGTTGCATTCTTTTATCCTGCATTTGTTTAACTCTGGGACCCTGTGTCACTATGCCTGTCTAAAACACCTGATTGGTTTAATAAAGAGCTGAACGGCCGGTAGCGAGGCAGGAGAATGGACAGGAGGGGCTGGCAGCAGAGGAAAGAGAGAGAGATCAGAGAAGGAGAAATTTGGGAGCAGAGGAAGAGCTTAGGTTGTCAGGCTTGCCCAGCGGCTGATGTGCACACCGAGCCATCTTTCCTGCTTCAGCATGTTCTTACGCAGTGGCCAGAATGAGGCGAAGGAAAGGCACGGAGAAAGAGGTGTGGGGGAGGCACAAAGTGACTCTCAACCACCACACGTCACAACGCCACTGAGACAGACGCCAAGCTCCAGGCAGGAGCCAACTCAATGGGTAATTACCCTGGATTTACGCTTCCCTAGCCAGGAAGAGTCAGGGAATGCAGGGAAAAATATCGCAGTCCTCAGCGGAGAGATGCCGACAGGATCAAAGGCTTCGATGACAGGACCAGTCGTCTCCCTGAGTCAGAAGCAAGTGGAGACACACACACAAGATATGGCATGGTGCCAGAAATACCTGCCCAGGGAGTAGAAAAAACAAGACTGTGAACTTCCTGGTGAACCATGTCTCTGTGTCGCTGTCTCCTGTTCAGCTGGCCACCCATGATTCACTGTGACCACTGAGAGGTAGGGAGGTTCCCACGCTCTGCAGGGGAAAAACTCTTCCATGGCTCCAAAAGGAATGTGCAATTACGTCTATCAATATTATTTATTTTATATTTGTATCTTCACAGTCATCGACTCTAACCGGCTTTATTTTTTAATAGCTAATGAACATGCACATTGGTACAAACACCAGTGGGCACCAACAGTGAAAAATAACCTTCCCTTTCACCCCCTCGCCTAGCCTAGGAACCACGGTCTTGCCACAAATGCATCAAGAATACAGACACCATGCAAAAAGACAGGAATGGGGGCGCCCTTGACTCTGTACTGATTTACTTGAGCACATACCAGCACCCTAAGTGTCCTTCTCAAAATGGTCTGTTGGTTTGTTTTCTGAGACAGGGTTTCTCTGCAAGCCTCGGTTTCCTGGAACTCGCTCTGTAGACCAGGCTGGCCTCGAACTCGTAAAGATCCCGCCTCTTCCTCCAGACTGCTGGGATTAAAGGCGTGATCCACCACACCAGGCTTGTGGTCTGGGTTTATAACAACATGTGGGTGCATGTATCTGTGTCTATGAACTTGTTGAAAAAATCGTCAGCTTGGATCAAACTCAGGTTGTCTGGCTTTGGGGCACTGTTATGAACTGAGCCACCTTGATAACCCCACTGCTTACACTTTGAAGTGCACACTTGGGTGACACTAAATGTAAAAACACTGTTGTACAATTGTACAATCATCTGCTTTTGGCCAAATGAGCCACCATCCCCATAAAAGAGTAACTCCCCACGTCCCCTCTTTTCAAAGCGTTCTCTTTCTGTGCTTGTGAATCTGGCTGTGCCAGGATTAGCAAAGACATGAATCACGCAGCGCGCTCCTTCCTTGTCTGGCTTATTTCTCTTAGCATGACATCCTCGCAGCTTGCCCACGTGGCAGGATGTGTCAGGCATTCTTTTTGGTTTTGTTTCTGAGACAGGGTTTCGTGTGTCCCAGCCAGGCCTTTAATGTGCCAGGTAGCCAAAAGGTGAGTTTGACCTGCTCCTCTGGCCTCTACCTCCTGAATGCTGGGGTTGCAGGTATGCCCCCCCATGCCAGTTTTATGGGGTACTGGGGATGGATCTCAGAGTCTGAGCATGTGAATAATGCTGCTTTAATTTGCGTGTATATAAGTCACTTCTGGTTCATGCTTTTGGTATAGTTATACTCACTCTGCTTGTATGTAAGCCTGAGAAGTGGATGCCAGCCCTTGGGATAATCTTGTGCTTAATTTTTTGAGGAATAAGCACACTGTTCCAACAATCATATGTGGTTTTTTTAATAACGGTTGTTTTATTTTTATTTTATGTGTACGGGTGTCTGGCTTGCATGCATGTATGTGTATGCACCACGTGTGCTCCTGGTTCCTTTGGAGGCCACAAGAGGACATTGGGTCCCCTGAAACTTGAGTTACAGATGGTTGTGAGCTGCCATGCGGGTGCTGGGACTCAAACCCCATGGAAATCTAACACTTTGCACAATGGACCAGCTCTAGTATTTAATGGCACACCATATTTCTCCCAAGGAAAGACGAAGTCAGCTGTTAATCTCAACTCGGTCCTAGAAACCCAGATTTTGAAAACAAAAGCGGACATGAAAATGGGGAGACAGGAAACAAGCATCCCCCAGGATCCCGCAGGGCCTACCAGCAGGCATCTGCACTCTGGGGCCCACGTCTCTCAGACCAGCTGCCCAGAAACAACACGACACTCAGAGCCCTTCTCTCCCCTCATTCCCAGGTCCCCTGGGAAAGGAGTCAAGAGCGGGTGGCCCTAGAATCCAGATGGATGCATTCCGAGTAAATACTCCTATCCAGGGCCTAGACGACTTGAGCAAACGGTGACAGCTAAAATTCCATTTGAATGTTTAACCATTAGAGAGCATTGTGTACACCTCAGATAAGGAAGTTAGCGAACTGTAGTGAGAACCCACTGCTAACAAGACAACTACACAGATCGTAAGACGAGCTGAACACAATCTAGGTTGTTGTCGTCAGTGGTATTTTTTTCTTCCTCCTCCTCCTTCTGATACTGAAGATGGAACTAGGGGCCTTGGACATGCCATGCAAGTGCCGTATCACCGAAGTAAATGTCCAACCCCATAGCAGCTTAAGGAGAGGATCATCTTGTGTATACACACACACAGAGAGAGAGAGAGAGATCAAGCCAGATTGTCATTTATCATGCTAACCTCAAAGATACAAGATGTTGACACAATTCCTGGCGGGTCACCTCAAGGATCTTCGTATCTCTAGGGCAAAGTCAAAGCCATTCACCAGAGAAGAAAATGGCATGAGCGAGGCCAACACAACATTCTCTGGAGTAAAAGCCTAAGTATCACGTGCATGTGGATCTTTCAGGAGATCCGGGCTACAAGTGATCTAAAAGCCTTTTGCCTTTTGTGATTTAAACACTGCAGAGCTGATGGGAAAATAGCGTTTTTCTGACCTGACTTCAATCTTAACTCGGGAAGTCACAGCTTAGATAGAAAGCTCATTTTCCATAGACTCCTTCATGGAGCGCACACGGGAACACTCATGAGAGTGAGCGCGCGCACACAAAATGTTCCCAGGAGAAGACACATGAGGAGAGGACCACATCGGGGCAAATTACAGCTCCCTGACTCGCCAAAGCTATCTGAGGCCCTGGCTTCCATCTCTCATTCGCTTTGTAATTGGAGCGGCTGGAGCTTGGCCATTCCCGGATCTACCAACACTACAGTTTTCACCCTCTGGCGACTGTCCGCCGTGGTCTCTGACACATGGACAATTGATTTGATTTTGCTGAGGCATAAATGTGAATGAAACTCACCCAGGTGAAGGCTAGCAAGGACAGGAAAGGGGCCACAGGTCACACCAGCAATCTGCCTGAGATCTAAAGTCCGGGTCCCCAACTCACACACACACAAGTGCTAACTAGTACTCCTCTTCACAAGAAAATAACACAGCTCTCCCCCAATGCCACCTGCTAGTGCTATTAAAAGAAGTAAAGATAAATGTGAAACTCTAGAAATTAATAACTCTATTAAAAAAAAGAAGCATTTCTCCCTAAGTCTAAGATGCTACCTCCATTCCTACATGACTCCTAAATTATAGTTAAAAAAAAATTGCAGGGATGTGGTGGCTCCTACCTGTAATCTCAGGACTTGGAAGCCTGAGGCAGGAAGACTGTAGCGTTTGAGGCTAGTCTGGGCTACAAAGTGAGATCTGTCACAAAGAAAACACAAAAATCTTGACCGCATAAGCCAACCCAACAGCAGCCTATTTACTGATTTCATTTATGATCTCGAGTCTCGGATTTCAATAAGCGTTAAGAAGCCTGCAAAGACAGCAAGTCTTCTCGGCCAACGCCATGGTGCACACTGTATCATTTCGGTGGAGAGTCTCAGAGCGCGGCACTGCCCTCCTTACCTTTACCCTTCTGCTCATTCTAGCATCAGCAACTTCAGCTTTGACCTGAGTATCCTATAACTCATCTCGGGCATCCTCCGAGAAGGAGGCAATCTCCACCTTTACCGCACTAACTGTCCCCATTGTGCTGTGAGAACCTTCTTATCTGCACTTCCTGGTTTTTAATATGATTGCGCTTGAAGTCACCAGACATCAGGTTGGTGCTTTCTGTGCCTTATTTTATTGAAGCCTCTGGCAGGGTCACTAATATCAATAATCCCACATTGCAAATCCAGAGAGAGCGAGAGATGTCACTAGCCTAGAGTCCCACAGCAGGCCAGCACAAAGCTGGGCATAAACGCATAGCCATGATGCTCCCAAGTCTAAAATGCATAGCCACGATGCTC
>JABTXL010005037.1:2292976-2306543 GCA_025134845.1 Neodon shergylaensis
GCCACGATGCTCCCAAGTCTAAAATGCATAGCCATGATGTTCCCAAGCCTAGAGTCCTGTGCAGGGTAAGGGTGACAAGTGGGACATCAGAGCGTCAAGAAATACGCAGATTAACTCCCGCTCTCAAAATTCCGCTGCCCAGGAGCCAACAAGATAGCCGGGCCAATAAAGGGGCTTGCCAAGGGGGCCTGGTGAACTAGGTGCCATCTTCAGCACCCATGTAAAGTCAGGAGACGCTAACGCCTCAAAGTTGTCCTCTAACCTCAACACACATGCTGAAGCCACACACCCACACATCATGTGCTCACATGTGCACACAATAATAAATTTAAAAATTAATTTTTAATTAAAAAAATCCCAATGGTCCAGCTCTGCAATGCACTATAACTAGGCAATCTGGGCAGGGGCACAGCTCTTCCACGCACACCGCTCTTCCCTGCACACTGCTCTTCCATGCACATGGCTCATCCACACCCACAGCTCTTCCGTGCACGTGGCTCTTCCACGCACACCGCTCTTCCACGCACGCCGCTCTTCCCTGCACACAGCTCTTCCATGCACACGGCTCTTCTGCGCACACGGCTCTTCCGCGCACATGGTTCGTCCGTGCACACGGCTCATCCATGCCCACGGCTCATCCATGCCCACGGCTCATCCGTGCCCACGGCTCTTCCATGCCCATGGCTCTTCCATGCACACGGCTCTTCCGTTTATAATGCTCACACCTCTACTCTCATTATCTGTGAAATGAGGTGGGGACGGTGCTGGTTCAGGGTTGCTGTGTGGGCTGCACGAGTGAACACATACTTCAGGCATGTGCAGTCATCCCTCTGTGAACTCCCAAGGCTCCAGTCGTTCACAACGTGGGAAGCAGACCTAACAAGTGCTCCCCAGGGACAGATGCTGTAACGTGAACTAGGGCAGACACTAGAAACTGGGGGAGCGGATCCCCAAGGTCCAAAATTTTGACCAATTAACCCATATTATTTAGAGAGATGAGCTGAGGCTGTGCCCACAGAGGAAATGTGGTGGAGGACAGAAACACAGCAAGGACCAGCAGGACCTGGAACGCAGAAAGTCCTGGACAAATTTAAGACACGGTTAGATATAGTCCTGAATGTGGTTCTTGGGGTGATTATTTACTACAGCGACTTCCTCCTGGAGTGTGTGGGACAGAGACAGGGGAAGGAAAACCTGACGGACGCCATATCAGGATCCAATGACAGCGAGTACAACTCAGGTGCATCTGGCACAGCAAAAGCCACTCAAAAACAGTGACAACCCACAGGGGGCTAGAGGGCACCCTCTCCATCAGTGGGTCTCAACCTTCCTAATGCTGCAACCCTTCAATACACCTACATTCTCAAATGACATCAGACACTAAGCCAGAAGGACGTGGAACTTCCACAAACAAGTCATGGGACCTGAAAGCTTGCCTGGTGACTACTCCCCAGGGGATGGGCAGACACACTTAAGCTCTCAAGATCAGATCTATCTGGTACTGGGAAGCCTCCAGGGACAAATCCCACTGCAGGGGGTCTGGCTATTTTACTACTTCTGTATCTTATCCTTGTCCTTATCCTTTCCTCGGAGGCTAGCTTCCCAAGTTGATGGGCAAGTGAAGCCTGTGATTTGGGCTCTTTCTCTACTTCATTCCAAAGTGACATGATGCTACAAACCGTTAGCAAACACGTGCTTGGTGACCACCCTTTGCACCCCCCCAACACTCACACAACTGTGTGCAATGTGGTATGTAAGTGAAACTGTACTGGCCTTGCCTAAACACGACAAGAAAGGATCTGTAGGTTTCTAGAACACTCTGTCGTGAAGCTAAGATTTTTAGGGCTTCTGCCTCTGACTCAGCTGAGCTAGCGACGTTATTGTCAGGCAGCTATCCCATCAGCGAGCACACAGAGATGGGTGTGGAGGAGCACAGGGGTGAGCCAGACAGAAGGCCGTACAAAGGGCTGTCAATCAGCAGAGATGCAGGAGACAAACATCACCATAACAACCACCACGTCCTGCCTGGCTGGCTCTGGAAAGAGAATTTTTTATAAATGATCTTAAAATCCCGTGGAGGTTGTTGTTGGTGTCTGCACTCTGCAGAGGAGGGAGATGACGGGGACAGGTGCCAAGGCGAGTGCCTCGCTGTCAGGATCTGAAGAACGTGCGGCACAACCACAGGCTGCAGGGATGAACGGGAGGCATCGTGGTGTGAGTGCTCTCCAGCAGGCAAGGGATTCTGGGGCTCTGACATATCACGCTGTGGGGCTGCTGTGACCGAGGTCCCTTGAGCCACACAATGGGTCAAAGCCTTTCCAGGGTAACCACTGGAGGGGGAAGCTGGTGTCCTGGGTCAGAGGACATAAACACTAAACTTACCCTACAATTTCTCCCAAAGGTGTCGGAAGAGTCCTGAACTCTGGTCAAAGCATCACCACTCAGCCTTTCTTGTTGCTTAGCATATATCTTATTTTGGGTGTGTATATATCTAAGTGTGCACCACTGTGAGCCCGTGGAGGTCAGAGGACAACCTGAAGGAGTGGTTCTCTCCTTCCACCACGTGCGTCCTAGGATACTGAACTCAGGTTAGCAGCAAGTGCCTTTACCCACTGAGCCGTCTCATGCGAGGCTCAGCCTTTAGGTGCCATTGAGACATTTCTGCACCCCATCTTTGACAGGTCTCTGCCAGTCAGGAGAAATCAATGGGCTTGATAAGCTTTATCACATCACAGCCTCTCTTCCACGTCTCAGGCTCATTCCCTCCGTAATGCAGCTGACCCCACTGCCAGGGAGCTGACCTAACAAATGGCGTAAAAGAAAGTTAATGTCATATAAATAAAAAGGATTGTCCTTCACAATCCATCTGTATACACGGCTCCAGAATGAATCTGCCTAGCATTAACATTGAGCCCAAAGCTGCGGTCTCCTCTAGAAGCCTATGCATAAACATATATATATATATATATATATATATATATATATATATATATATATATATATATATGAATTCTCTATAGCACTCAGTGAGTGCAGGATACTCTCTGGGAAGTAATGGACTGGCTTAGAACTCTGAGGTTACCTCTGGTTCACAGAATGTCATCACAAACACAGAAAGTATTGTGCTCTGTGACCCCGCTAGCCCTCCCATCTGCCTGATGCATCCATCTAGAGTTAAGTTCCCTAGGCATCTAGGAACCTCGGCCATAGAGGAGAGGTGAAGGTATTGTTTTTATTTATTTTTCTTTCTTTTTTTGCTTGTTTTTGTTTTCCAAGGCAGGGTTTCTCTATAGCTTTGGAGCCTGTTCTAGAACTCACTCTGTAGACCTTGAACTCACAGAAATCCGCCTGTCTCTGCCTCCTGGGTGCTGGTATTAAAGGCGTGCTCCACCACCGCCTGACATTTTTTTTTTCTAAAGCACCTACAGTCCAAATGGAGGGTTTACATTCCTGGGGCTCACGTTTTCCCATGATGCTTCTGGAACGCAACTTGCTCAGAATTGAGCAAAGTCTGAGACGTAGCCTAGAGGTCTGAGGACCTGGACCTCAGTGGACAAGCAGATTACAACTCCCAGAGGGCAGAGTGGCTGATAGTCCACGAAACTAGCCCCAGACCTGTCATATTTTTAGTCTGGCAGAGGGGAAATGGGTGACTCCAAGGCCGGCATCATTCATACCAGAAAGTACAAGGTGCCAACCTGGGATTACGTGAGCCTCATCCCTTTCTCCCTAAGGGGAAACAGGAAGGGGACGGTAACTGTCACACTGTCTCAATGGAGTCACTGAAATCCAACACACACACGCACACATCTGTGCACAAGCACACCAACCCTACAACCATCAGGCTAGAAGCTCCGACGTGACAAGATCAAGTTGAAAAGTCACTCAACAGAACAGGTTTGTAGGAACTGTGGGCTACAAACGCCCCGGCCACATGGAGAAGGAGTCTTAAACACATGTTCTTGCCTTCTCCTGGTTCTGAGGGAAGTCAACGCCAAGACCTTGCCATCTTTGACAGGTGGTCCTGGATTCTATAAGAAAGCCATCTAAACAAGCCTTGCAAGCAAGCCGGTAAGCAACACCCCTCCATGGCCTCTGTATCATCTCCTGCCTCCAGGTTCCTGCCCTGCGTGAGTTCCTGTCTTGAAGTCCTTTGATGATGAACAGTGACGTGGAAGTGTAACCCCTTTCCCTCTAACTTGCTTTGGTCATGGTGTTTCACTGCAGCAGAAGAAACCCAAATAAGACACCTACGAAGGCAGGTGGTTGATTCTAGTTTGTTCGAGTGGTTTCAGGTCTGACCCTATAAATTCCAGTACCATACTGACATAAAACGTATTTGGTATCCAGACCATTCTCAGAATATAGTAGCTAGCTACGAGTGGTGGCTCCGGCAACCAGAAACTGCAGCAGGAGATTTGCTCCGAGTTAGAGGCTACCATGGACCACATCATAGTGAATAATGAGCTAGTCCGGAAGTTAGGTACAAACAGAGACAGATAGAGATATACACAAACATGCACACACATACACACAATCCTGGAATGAATTTGAAGAAACCATGAATATACACATATGAGCTAACATTGTGAGTTCTGTCACTATCATCATTGTTGTCTTCTGGGGACAAACCTGTGTGGCACTAACAACACCCCAGGGAGAATCGAGAACTAGCCTCTCTGATGGGGGCATCCCAGGGACAAGAACAGTAGAGACTAAGCCTTATTTAACTGATTCAATGAGTCATTACACCGTGATTCACATCCAGGGGGTGCGACTGGGTGCCTGGGTTGATGTGAAGCAAAGCCTGGACTCCAGGCTCTCTGAAGAATCCAGAAGAATCCACTTGAGTAGGAAGAGGACAAGGGAGAGAGCTGGATGGCGTCAGGGGGACCAAGGGAGCAGCAGGTCCTGGAACCTGGCTTTAAAACGTCTGTCCTTTATCAGGCAAGCAGGAAGACTTCTGCCTTGGACGTGTCGAAAGCAGACAGCACCCAGAGACACAAAGGGCCTCCTGTAACATCCTACAGAGATAGAACTTTATCCCACAGACACAGCAGATCATGTTTGTCCCCTTGCCATATCAGAAGCCATAGACTGGATGGCTTCAACAATAAAGTGATTTTCTCTGAGTCTGGCACCAATGGATACGGTATCATCAGAGTTGGCTTCTCCCAAGGCCACTCAGGCTTCTGCGTGTCCTCATGTGGCCTTCCTGTGTGCAAGGACAATCCCGTATCTCCTTCTCCCCTCTTAGCAGGACACAACACAGGTTGGGGCCAACCTAATGACCTCATGACCCGACCCCATCCTCCCACCCTGGGTACCACTGAGCTACATCCCCAGACCCTAAGCTCATCTGAGCTCGGTCACTTCCATAAGAACCCTGTCTTTTCAAAGACAGCACGATCTGTGGTGTGGGCCCAGGGTGCATGGGAGGCCGAGAGGCACAATCAGTCTGCTAAGACGCCATGGAAGGCCTGGGGAGGAGAGCGACATGAACAGAGCAAGCAGTGGTGTTGAAATCGGAATGCCAGGCTGCTGGGACCCAAGGCAGGAAGGTGGAGACTCCGAGACCCAGGGAAAAGAGAAAACAGAGGGTGTTTACTGGACATTGGCCATTTTTGCTTAACACCAAGCAACGGTTTATGCACTGCACAAACCCTGTTGTGCTCTTCTGGGTGGAGTCCCTGATCTGCCCTCTGGCCTGCTCTCTGGCTGGGCTTGCCTGATCCCACAGAGCTGCCTGGGCCTTGGGAACACCCAGGAGTAAAACAGGCATGGTCCCAAGAGTCAAAACCAAAACAATACAGCAGAGGGATGGAGGTCTGAGAGCCAGCCTGGCAGAGTACAGCTAAGAGGCCCCCGAGGGCCCATCAAGGCTCCTCTAACAAGCACCCATCAAATAAAGCCTGGGCAGGGGGCCCATTAACACTTCAGCAGGGGCAGACCTCAGGTCCTGCAGGAGAAACTTCAAAAGCACCCAGCGGTTCAAAATGTCCCAGTCAGTCAAGCCTACTATCCCAGGAAGCAACCAGCTGAAGTTAAGGAAGGAGGTGGGCCCATAAATTAACCATCCCTTGGTCCCCATATGGGGTTTTATTTATTGCCATTGAAGCCAACTGAGCTCCTTAAATTTAAAAAGGACCATGGCCTCTATAAACAGTATATAGAAATACCTTCCAGAAAAAGAAGAAAAAAAAAACACACCTAGACAAAGTCCCCCTCCCACTCTTAAGGAAATAAAAGAGCCATTCTTGAAAATAATTCCCACGGTACTGAGCTCTTTGCCTAAAGCACTATATAAAATCCAACTCATGGTCAGCCTTTTATTTAAAAAAAAATATAATGTCAGGTATAATTACCAGTTTGCCCTTTGTTGAAATTAATTTTATACATGGATTTCCCCAAGTCAGTGGCCTGCCTAAAAGACAAGCTAGGTAAGTCACGCCAGCCAGAACCCTGTAACACCTGGCTGAGGGGCTGGACGCTGTCCTCCCCCAGACTGAAGCAGACAGTCTCCAGACAGCAGGACACCTGCTGCATGCCCCCAGCACGGGTGAGCACGCAGATCAAGCCTGTGTGAGAGGCACTGGCGTGTCTCAGGGATGATTAGCGGTGTAGTGTCAGGGCCATCAGACACGTTATTTCCACTGACATGGAAAGGCACAGTTTAAAAAGCCCGGCTATCCAAGGCTTCCAACCAGAAGCATTTGGTTTCTCTTTTTCCCCCTTCAAATTTTGGAGTGCCTTCCAAATTGCTATTCGCAATCAAATATCTCGGGCTGGGCCCTAAGTACAAACATGAAATTTGTATTATACACAGAGCCTGAAGAGGGTTTTGTATGATATTTTTAGCGCTCCTGGTGTGGGAGGTCCTTCTGTCTATGTGTTGCTTTTATTGGTTAATGAATAAAGAAACTGCCTTGGCCTGTTGATAGGGCAGAACTTAGGTAGGCGGGGGAAACTAAATGGCATGCTGGGAGAAAGGAGGCAGAGTTAGGAAGAAGCCATGGAGCCACAGGAGACAGACGCTGGGAATTTTACCTGGTAAGTCACAGCCACGTGGCGATACACAGATTAATAGAAATGGGTTAAATTAATAAAAGAGTTAGCCAATAAGAAGTTAGAGCTAATGGGCCAAGCAGTGATTTAATTAATACAATTTCTGTGTGGTTATTTTGGGGCTAAGCTAGCCGTACGGCCAGGACAAACAAGCAGTCCCTCTTCCTACACGCTCCCATGTTTTGTGTTATATTTATTTATTTTGTATGAATGCACACATGTAGGTGCACACATGCCACAGCACATGTGTAGAATTCAAAGGAGAATTTGCCGTAGTCAGTTGTCTCCTTCTACTGTGAGTCCCAGGATTCGAACTCAGTCCTCGGGCTTGGCAGTAGACACCTTTACCATCTCGTTGGCCCTTGCCTGTTTTGAATTCAACCTGTCACGTGAGGTCAGATGTGGAATTTTCTTTTTGTTTGTGTTGAAGAGCTCAGATTTTAGAACATTCTGCATTCCAAAACTTTGGATTCGGATCCTTGTGTGTGGTTGATGTTCCTGTTTTGTTAGCCATCGGACCTCTTTACCTGTACAGGGTGCTGGGACTACCTTCCAGGCCTGTGTTCTCCCATGTCTGAGCTCACGCAATCCGTGCCATGATCCCCTCAGGTCAAGGAGGAAAGACGAAGCTCGGAAAGATTAAGTAACTCACCAAGACTGACCAGGAGAAAAATGGAAAAACAGAGAACAAGGCCCAGAGTTGTGGAACAATACTGCTCATGACTGCTCGTCTGCATGACCTGTCCCTGAACAACTGCAGACATGAGACTATTCCCCAACCGGTCCCATCATGTTTGGAAGGTTTCTGGGGTTCTGGATATGATGTACCCCAAAGTTAAAAAATACGTCTTAACAATTCTAAAGAAGATTCTAAGATATTAACAATCCTAGGATTTGATGCTATTCCCTCATTTCCCTTTCTTCCCTCCTTCCCCCACCCTTAACAAAAAGAAGCATTTACACCATCCAAAGAGTTGGGCAAAACATGAAACCCAACCCTAGAACTCGGACTTATAAAAACACATGAAATATCCTCATGGGTGAGGTGTCTCGCTTTCTCGAATTCAAAAGAGAGAGCAAAACAAAACAAAAATAAGCTTGTGTCAAGTACAAATCCGATTTAAATGCTAGGAAAACATGCTGCGCCCCAGGCTGTAGGCTTCTTGAGGACAGAGGTTCTGTCCATTTTGTCCCAAGAACTAGCATGGAATTGATACACAATAGGGTAGTTGACAGCCATTTGCCAATATGACAGACATGGATGGGTATATGGCTAGATGAAACAACAGGTAAAATGAACAGAGGCCGCTTTTCCCCACAGTTAAACACTGAGCTAACCAAAGAATCCGGCCTCTATCTATTTTGCAGATGTGAGCGGGAGGAGGGGTGATCCTCGTGAAACTGACAGAGGAGAGAATATTTACTTCAACGGTTAAGTAGCGAGAGTTCCTCTAAGGCGCTCATTGCCTGCACATGCCCACATCTGAGTACGCTCTCTGTCCAGACACCTATTTTTAAACACTCTATCCTAGACTCAGATAAAAACATGGCTCAGCCACAGCTCCTGCGAGCTCTGGGACTCCCAGGGTCACATATGGGCTGAACTATTACCTTCCCCAAAGACAGGTCACGATTCTGGCAACTGAGCTCTCAATGACTGTGTGAAAACACACACACACACACACTCTGAATGCAGACAGTCTGTGGAGCGCAGCCCTGTGTGCTGGTACCTACACACATTTATATATAGTCTTCTGCTGGGTCACCCCATTCCCGAGCAACATCTCTTTTCATGAACGACACTTGGGGTCGTTAAGTGCTCTAGAACACACGGCTTCTGTGGTACCATGTGGCTTCAGTTGGGGAGCAAAGAAAAAGTGTGCTCTGGCTTTTGTGAACACCACAGTGGCATAGACACCTCGCCTCCCTCTCACAAGCCAGGCCCAGAGAGCTTCTAAAGATGCCCAAGGCATAGAATGAGAGGGAACAGCCACTCCTTCTGAATGCCTGGGCATTGCCTGGCCCCTCGAGGATTAAAAAGCAAAAGCCCAAATGTAATTATCAGTAATTTTCCTTTTCAAACACACTGATATCAGGTCGACAACCAGCAAAAGGGCAGAGGGGAAACAGAAACACTGTCTCTGGTTTGCACGTGAAAACACTATCACGTTAACTACTCTGCCTGGCAAAGAAGGAGGTCAGTGATGTGGTGAAGTTGGCAGAAGCAGGAAGCGGCAATGGGCATGCTTTGGGGATGGAGGTCTTCTTCCTCCTGCTGATATGTCTGCCTTTGTTCAACAGACACTTCTTGATTCTGGGCAGGAGAGCCAACTCGAACCCAGATAGTTTCCAAACTGGGATCAGAACTCATAGCCATGAAGTTTCCAGCTTTAAAAGGTTTGAAGCCTTCCTGACTCTCAAGGATGGTGGGTCTTCCAGGTGGAAAGAGTTCATCCATTAAGGGGCAGAGGAAAAGGGAGGGAGAAGAAGGCAGAAAACAAACTTTCTTTTCTTCTCTTTCTTTTCTTTTCTTTTAGGTTTTTAAGACAGGGTTTCTCTGTGAAACAGTCCTGTGTAAAAGTCTACAGAACTTGCTTTGCAGCTCAGGCTGACCTCAAACTCACAGAGATCTGCCTGCCTCTGCCTCCCAAGTGCTGGGATCAAAGGTGTGCGCCACCTCCACCTGGCCAAACTTTCCATCTCTAATGGACAGGGTTTCTTGTCAGACAGGGATTTTTTTTCTTTTAAACTAGTATTTGAAGCAGCCCAGACTCGCCTTGGACTTGCTATGCAGCCAAGGATGACGTCAAAAGTAAACTCCACCACACTGGACATGGAACTCCACGGTAAACACGTGCTCCACCCACGGAGCTACATCTCCAACCCCAGAGCATATGTGAATGTGTATGGCTTCTATATACACGTGTGTGCATGTATGGGAGGGGTCCACACACGTATATGTGCAGAGGTGCACGCGCACCTGTGTGTGTGTGTCCAGAAGTGGACACTGGTGTCTTCCTTAATCCCTCCCCACTCTGTTACCAGCTTATCCTGAGGATCCCAGCGCCACCTCCCGAGCACCGGGATTACAAGCAGGCCACTTGCGGGGCTTCTCCTTGGTCCCCAAATCATAACTTTCTCAATTATCTCCTCCCTGCCTCCCCTCCCCCATCCGTCCCACCAACAGAAATAGCATGTTGAGAAACAGACCATACCTCTTAAAAATGACCACCATATTTAAAACCCTCCACATTGCTTATTCTACGCCACTGTTTACACTCTACTGAAGATGATGTAGGCGCGGGGGGGGGGGGGGAGCAGAGGACAAAATAACAAAACAAAACAAAAACCTACACTACAAAAGGTCCCAGATGTGACTGGGAGTCAACCCAGCACTGAGGAGCCACCTAAGGTGACAGGGTGCTGAGCCTACCTCTGGAGATGCAAGTGAGGAGGTGTCTGGGGACCCAGACGCTGGTGCTATTTCTAAGCACCAGAAATCATCATTTGGATAATCAGGCTGCCTGGGAGCTGCAGCAGTGCATGAACGTGAGTCACTGGGGCAAAGGTTGAGAACCTCTCCCTCCCTGTGTATATATCCCCTACTCCATACAGCCTCGTGCAACATCTACAAGGCAGGGCGCACAGAAACCCATAGTTGCAGACAAGAAGAAGGGGGCTCAGTGAGCGATGCTGGTCTGTGGAAGATCATCAACCACGCGGGGTCGGATTCTCAGCTTTCCCAGAAATCGTGCCCCGCGCTCCTAATCTGCACAGAGAAGTCCCCTTCCAAGGAAGAGAAAGCCAAAGCGGAAGCTGTATTACTGAGATAAGTGGATTTGAGAAGCTGGCACCGGGACAAGGAATGTCTTCATTTAATTTCATGTTATTGATGACTGGAACTGGGGAAGGAACACGGTGCAAACAGATGCTCAGTATTCTGAATTCCAGAAGAGACACCGTTTCTGGGCACAGGCACCCTCCTATGTAAGATCTCAGCGCCAGGCAGGAATGAGGCCGACAAATCCATTAGCCTGCAGCTCAGCCTGGCACTGCCTGGCACCGTGCTCAGCAGCGAGCAAAGGGGCCGGAGGCCGGAAATGCCCACTGGCAGGAAAAAAAGATCCAACTCCTCTCCAGGGGCAAGAAAAGGCCTTTTCAGACCGTGGAACGAAACCCAGATCCACTGTCCCCAATACCAAAGACCTCAGAATACCCCCAGATGGCGGGGTGATGCTGTGTCTCCCCAAACAAGGCCTCTCCATCCAACCCCTCTTCCGGGAGTAAAAGGATAGAGCATTTCTTCCCAAGATGCCTTGCAACAGAGGCTAGAGTCATGTTCTTGGAATTAGGCTAGATGTGGAAGTCAAGAAACCTTGGGTGCCCATCTGCCTTGTCCTGACCAGTGTATCTAGGGAAAATGACTTCATGGTGGCCCTGAATTCCTACAACAGAGTTCAGCAAACAGAACGCTGAACCAAAGACAGTAGCCATGCCGAAGGGACGACGTCGCAAGGGCTTCCATCCCAAAAAACTGAACACAGGGAAGACGAGCTGCAGAAACACACACAGAAACACACTGCAGAAACACACACAGCCCACGGCAGAGTGGGTGTACAGAAAGGAAAGGAGGTGAGCCGGAGGAAGGTCTAAAATGCCCTCGAAGGTCAACAGCCGCCTCGTCCCAGCACCCTTCATCTGCTCACTGAATAAATAAATATTAAGCAGCTGAACAGGGAAGAGTTGGAGGCTCTGAGGTCAACTATTATCCCATCATCATCATTATTATTATTTGGTTAAAACAGGCAGAGGAACAAAGACACATCCAATTAAATGACACTGGGAGTCCCTTAGTAGATGAGAAACGGCCGCCAGCAAGATGGTAACATGTTCAGTTCTTTCTGCTATAGACTTGCATAGTTCAAAGGGAGTATCAGATGGTGAACTTCAAAACGAAAGGGTCACAGCCTTCAAGGCCAGAGAACAGAAGGGGTGGATGCATCCTCACACACAAGCACGCACACAGCCAAAGAACAGAATGGGTAGATGCACGCACGCACGCACGCACGCACGCACGGTCAGAGAACAGAAAGGGTAGACTCACGCAAACGCAGAGGCCATGCGTACACCACCTGCCAGTCAGACGGTCTGACCTCCTGAACAGATAGGTCAGAGTGGAAGCAAGGTACGTGGCTCTCCGGGGACGTCCAAGGCTCCCTCCTCCCACACCTTCTGCTAAGGACAGGGACAGATTCAGTCCCACTCACAGGTTTTTGCTGTACTCCACCAGGGCTCACGCCTCAGGAGAAAGGTTGAACAAAAGCTAGTACATGCCCTAAGAATGCCTTCAAGTTGAGCCACGCAAACCCAAGACCCAAGAGGCTCTGGTGTGAGAGACTGACGTGAAATCAAACCTCACAACCATCTGTCATCCTTCAGGTCGGGGGCCATAATAACAGCTCCTTGAGGTTATTTTTTGTGAAAGACAAGGGGCTGGTTGGTGAGACAAACACCGACAGCTGTGGGAGAAAGGCTTTCTGTTTGATTTTCCATGGTGTCCTCACCCAGCCCCCCAAACCATGCCTCTTCGTGAAGGTCAAAGGCCTTGGTGCTGCCGCCCTGCGTGACAGATGTCAGGCCACACAGTGCTGGGCGCACAGTGCTGGGGCAGGGTGCCAGGCAGCTCACTGGGCCCTCCTCTCCTCTTGAATGAAGTCAGCTCTAGATAATATGCTGAGAGGTCTTTCCTTTCAAAACTGCTGGGATTGAACAAGAAAAACACTAGGTTTGTGCCCTTCCGGCGAGGGAGCATCCCGGACGTCCCCTGAAGGCTGTCTATGACTCAGATTGTGGGTACATACACATCACCCTCACGGCACAAGAGCCACCCTGAGCACGGCTCCCCTGCTACATGGCCAGGAACTCGGGTTCACGAGAAGTTCTGAGCCTCCACCTACGGCCAGCTCTTCCCGAGAAGACAAGAGACACCTGCGTACAGCAAACTATGACCATGGGGGTGCCAACCTCATTGTGACATTTTCTCCAACACTGTCACCTGACAGAGAAGAAGAAAGATTAAAAATAGGGGAGATTTTTGAGGAAATGACCTGTCCTGTTAAAGCGTGTAACACTGTTCTTCAAAAGGTATAAGTACTTAAAAAAAATACCCTGGGCCTTAGAATTACAGGTGGCTTTTTTTTCTCTTGTTTAAGGCAAATTAATATCAAATCACAGATTAAAAACAAAAGGCCCTCAGACAGAGAGACAGACAGACAGGCAGGCAGGCGCACGCACACACACACCATCCCTGGCAGATAGAGACCGCCTTCACAATGCAGTTTGGAGAGACCTTGACCTGTGTAGAAGGAGACCTCTTCCATATAATCATCCTTCCTCCCCTGCTAGCTGATTTTAGGTCAACTTGACACAAGCTGGGGTCCTTTTAGAAGAGAGACACTCAGTGCATGATGGTGGCACATGTCTTTTTTTTTTTTTTTTTTTT
>JABTXL010005037.1:2309833-2353494 GCA_025134845.1 Neodon shergylaensis
ATACTCAGAGTAGGGAGGAAAAAACTCACACGCAAAATCTGAGAGTTACTTAGCAATAGTCACTGAACACGGAAAGCAGTACTTTATAATATTCCCCAAACCAATTACAAGCCATGTAATGGAAGGCATGTGTCTGGGAGATATAGCACGTGCACACACACACACACATACACACACACACACACACACAAAGAAGTCCTCAGGTTTCAAATACCAAATCAAGAAATGGTTAACTAGCTGAGCCCACCTCTCTACAGGAACCAGTGAGAGGAGCCACCTTGAACTTCACCCCAGACACCCAAGCACTTAGACCAAGGAACAGCCATGGCCAACTCAGCATCTGACATGGTGGGTCCATTCCACTCTTTCTAAACCTAATGTCCTTACTCTAAGGAATTCTCAAGACAAATATTAAATCCTAAAAGCCAGAGTCTTGATGGAAGCGTCTCAAAGGAGGCAGGCTCCTCAAGTTCTGGAACTGAAGCTGGTGCCTCTCTCCAGAACACTGGCCATGTTTTGCCTAGCCTACTCCTGAATTCCCTCCCTCTGCCTCCTACTCCGGTGGTACGGCTAACCACCAAGCCTGGATCCAGCCTCTTGAGCAATAGCTTTGACTGGCTCCTTCCTGTCCAGAGAATTCAATTAAAGCCTATATTGGTAACAGAGCCATTGATTTCCCAACACAGAATGCTTCAAAAACAACAAAGGGGAGGGATGGCCAAGACGATGGCAGTGAACACCCCAACTACAAAGCCTCGGAGACACAAGGCTCTTGGCTTTCTACGTTAAGCCTCTGTCTTTTTTAGGAAACTGCGCCTAGCATAGGTCCCGAGACACCGAGGTACTCAGTGACGGGCTATTGCGGAATCGAGTCTATAAACCAAGGATCATAGATGGGATCATGGGGTACCATGAATCTGTCTCCAAGGGATCTTAAAGATCAATACAAATTGAGGTCACAGCATCATTGTTCTTGACAATTCTGTCTCATTTTACTTCTGGTCTCACTATGTGGCTCACTGCCCTGGAACTCACTACACAGACCAGGCTGGTCTCTGCCTCCCCTGAATGCTAGCATTAAAGGCATGCTCCACTGTGCCCAACTTTACCCTGGACATTTTCAAAACCTCTCTCCTATGGTGATGTATATCATCATCATCATAATATTACTCCCCATTCACTGTGTTCTACAAACGTGAGCCTAGGCATGTCTCCAACAGTCCTAACACAGAAAGTGATGGGATCCCATTCTCTAAGTGAAGAAACTGAGGCTGCACACGGATGAATAATTCACTTACAGTCAAAGACTCTGCCCAAAGTCATTCTCTTCCATAACTAGAAAACTTACCAGCCAGAACGCTTCAGCGTCAAAGCATTGTTTTTTCAAACCATTTCATGACTGAGACAAACTAGCATAACATTCAGTAAACACTAAAAAGGCCTTGAAATCGACCATGCGTGGACCGGCTGTAGCACTGGCTGTCGGTCTCAATTACCATTCCTTTCTGTGGACTCAAACTGAAGGATCACGAGAAGACCCCATGATAACACTCCACACACAACTCCTTTGAAGGCAGAAATCGGCATCTTTTAAGAAAAGATTAGCTCCCATTACATAATTATGTCTATATGTGGGTCAAAGCGCCTCAGTTTCCCCTGAAGCTGGACTCGCAGGCAGTTGTGAGCAATCCAGATGTGAGTACTGGAATCCCAACGCAATTCTCTATTCTCAGTGAGCGCCGTAAGTAACTGCTGAACCGTTCCCCCAGCCCCAGATACTAGCATCTTGATGTCTGAGCTTCAAGTCAGTTTTGCTAAGCAACACTCTCCGACATCCTCACAAGTGGTACCCACAGACATAATTTCCTACAACACCCCATTTTCCTGATAGGCAAAGCGGAAGACACAGGAGGAGGAGGAGGAGGGGAGGGGGAAGGGGAGGAGGAGGGGGAAGGGGAGGAGGAGGGGGAGGGGGAGGAGGGGGAGGGGGAGGAGGAGGAGGACGTGCTTTTATTAAAGACAACAGGCAAAAGCTTGCGTTTAAAGAGGAAACAGAATTTAGGCTACAATCTTCCTGAGAGTGGACCAGACTCAAACAGGGGTTGTTCCCGGCCTCCCAGGCCTTGTTCTGCAAAGTTCTTCACAGAAGGTCTAGAAGATACATCTCCCATGATGCTTTGATGCATGGTCATTTCAAACAAAGAGGGTAAAAAAAAGATAGGTGTTTAGAGGCCTCCCTCACACCTACCTATTTAAAAGCACATATAAATTTCCCTGAGTCTATAAAATCATGACTCTCATGAGCATATTCCTCAAATTACAAGCAACCAAAGCACTTTACAATCACACGACAGACTGCTGACTCTCTTTTAAAAGGAGAACCAGCTTCCTGTGACCAGCTGAGGGGATCTCGGCCTGACAGAGCAGCCTTTGTCTGCAGAGGAGAGGCTCTCCGCTGCTGTCTCCCTCACGTTGATTTTGGAAGACTCGCTGTGCGAACAACGCTTCCTGGCGAGGAGAAAGGAACAGAGTTTTACTGTGGCCATTGAATAATTCAGCTACCAACTGGGCAGACAGTCAGTTCTCCCATCCATCACGGATCTCAAAGGTAGCAACAGGTGAGACAGGGCGCTATGTTCCCTGCAACCAGCATCCGGGTTTGCCATCTGCCCAACTGGCCTGGAACCCAGAACAGCAAAGACCAACGTGTCTTCAGCATGCATAAACTCTGCCTTTCTACTTTCTGCTCCCATCATAAAAGACTGTCCTGAACAAAGGATTCATTTCAGCTTACAGGTGGCAGCCCATCACCGAGGAGGAAAGCCAGAACAGAAGTAAGAAACCTGGAGTCTGGAACTATGGGCCATGGAGGAACAGTGGCTGCTTATTTATGGCTCGTTTATCTCTTTCTTAAATAGCCTAGGTCCACCTGCCTAGGAATGGCACCGCCCACAGTGGACGGGGCCTTCCTTCCAGTGTTAATTAGCAATTGAGAAAGTCCCCACAGACAGACCCACCAGCAGTCGGATTGAGGCAATTCTTGAATGTAAGGTCTCTCTTTCTCGATAACTCTAGGTTTCTGTCAAGCTGGCAGGAGAAACCATGACAAACTATAAATGGCAGCCCCCAAGCCGCAAGCCTTCCCACTTTCTGGTTCAAAGACGGCCACAGAATCACGTGGCCGAAGACTAGGACACAATGGTGTAGGAGTAGACATGGTTGAGATTGGCTGATCAGTGGAAAACCAGGCAAAGATGGACAAACCAAGGCAGCCTGTCTCTTGCAGAAAGACACGGCATGAAGCGTTATTAAACCGAACAGGAGCAGAGTGAAGCCTGCACTCCTCACTCCCCTCAGGTAAAGCTCTGGAGAGAAGCCACAGGCAGCTCTTCCAAGCCCGACTTAGTGGGTCCAAGGTCCTTATGCCGGTCTGGATGGATACTGGGGACAGGGGAGGAGGTGAGGGACCCTCCGGGGTGACCTTGAAAGTCTTTGTTCAAGCAGACCCAGAAGATGGAAGGAGCCTGTTCCTGAGGCAGCAGATGGGAAACAGCTGCTGAGGGAGGGTAGCTTTCTCTGTGATGGTAGCATACACACGAGGTGACACCTTGGGAGGGGGCTGCTTTGTTTCATGGCTTTAGAGGCGCTGATCCGTGATCAGCTGGTGCTATTGCTTTGAGTAAGGCGGTTCATAAGAGGGAAAGGGTTCGGAAGGGCTCTCCTGGGGAGAAAAAAAGTGTCCTCTGAAGGGCACACTTCCAGTGACCTGAAGACATCCCAGTCAGCTCTGAAGGGTTCCACTACACTACCCCCCCCCCCCGCGCGCAACACCTTCTCAGACAGCGGGCTTTGCCACACAGTCCTTTAGGGGACACTTAAGAACCGAACTCCAGCAGCCGCCCAACTAGAAATACCTACTCTATAGTCTATGACATAAGTGAGAGGGGAACTTCTCTTGTTTCATTTGCCTCGATTTGGAAGTCTTAGCTGCAGAAGCTGCTGTTGCTTTAAATAACACACACAGTACAGAGCATTCATTCACGAGTGAGGGCCCTCTCGGATCCGGGCTTGCCAACTGCACGGATCTGTAGGAGGCCCATCCACAAACACTGCCCTTCAGGAGCATGGTTAGAGAAAACATGAACACAGGAGAGAGGGGAAAGGAAAGTACGAAGGCTCGTTGGTGAGGACTGTCACAGGCAAAAGTGGCCTAGCAGGGACCTGGAGGATGAGCACCGTTATTTCAACGGCGGCAACAGCAACACACACGGGAGAATGAACAAAAACATCTGGGCTTGAGAGAAAACTGCACTCACAGAAAGATTCAGGGTCAGCTACGAGAAAGACTGACTGGCATGTATCCGCAATCCTGAGAGCTGTTGCCCATCTCCCCGTGCGATTTCATATCCAGAGCGGGTAATAGCATCGTCAAAAAGATTGGGATGGAGCTGTGTGGGGACTGTGCGGGCTACGGCAAGCTGCCACGGTTCCACTCATTCAGGGGACCAGAATGAGGCGGTGTGACCCTGTTCCTTCTAGCACGTCTCGGGGTCACAAGGTTTATTTTGCTTGTTTTTCCCAACTGTGGGGTGTGCTGCACACACCTGCTCCAGCAACAGGGCAAAGCGTGAATCCCCCACACATACCAGCCTTAAGTGAGCATCCCACAGGGAGCAGGCATCCATGGCTATTGTCCTCTGTCCCTTCAGTCAACCCACAGAGCGCCCCAGGGAGGGAGGGGGACAAAGGGAAAAGGAGGGAGGGACAGAAGGTGGGATGGGTGGACAGACAGAAGGATGGACAGAGGGAGAGAAGTGTCTAGCACTTATGGGGAGGATGAAAAAAGGGCCCAGTCCCTCACCCCTCCCTGGTACACTCCTTGGGCAGGTGTTCTGCCCCAGTTAGCCAGACTAGCTGAGGAGCCTCTGTCTGGAGTGTGACTGGGAAGAGGTCCCCCCAAGGAATCGTCTGCATGGGTGTCTGAGCTCAGCCCTCCTGAGGTGTGAGAACCCAGCGCCCTGGGTACAGCCCTGGTCAAAAGCGAACGTTCACTCACAGTCCAGACTACCATGAGTAAGCGATTTGAAATCTGTACATCCGTTCTGGAATTTTTCATGCGGTGGAATAATTTCCCAGCCTCATCTGACTTCGAGTAACTGAAGTCAAGGAAAGGGTAAAACTAGTAAAGAGACTACGACACTCTACGCTTCAGTCTTGGAGCTGGGAACTTGTGCACTATTTATTTATTCATTTATTTATTTATTTATTATTTAATTTATTTATTTATAGCACTGGTTATTGCACCTAAGGCAATCCTGCCTATGGAGGCAAGCGCTCTACCAATGAGCTACAGTCCCAGCCTGAACCCATGGCTCTAGGATACATAAATTCCAAAGTCCTAGACCTAACACACAGCAATGATGGGCTTTGCACAAAGATCCACCCCAGGCTCTGAAACCCGAGCCACGGCTGCCTGCCTCGGCTGTGGGGAGACACACAGGTGCTAATTACATTAACGAGGCAGCCGTGGTGGTGCCCACGAGGCAGAGGCCATAGCCTCAAAGAAGTCGGTAAGAAATGGGGTGGTTTCTCCAATCAATGCTACTAAAAGCATCCTGGAGGAGCCAATCCTGCCTAGGTACCAACTGTCCTGCAGCATGCTAGCCACCCAATGTGGCAATCGGTGCTGTCTCCCAGCAAGCACTGCTTCTCAACCTCCCCGTTAGCTCCCATGTTTGTTGCTTTGCACATGCAGGGGGTGGGGTGAAAACGTTAAAAGACTAATTGCAGAAAGAGCTGATAAGTTATCACTCACAGATCAAATTATCTCCATCTAATTACATTACTTCCTGTCTCGGAAGATGACTGGCCTAGCGTCCTCATTGAGGTTTTACCGTTTGGGGGATCTCTTCATCACCACTCTAAACCAGCAGGTTGAAGTCCTCTGGTCAGCTGCTATGAAAACCAAGAGCCAAGGTGGGATGAAGGAGGCAGGGTGAGGGAGGGGTACCCGAGATCACTGTGTCACTGCGAGCCCAGGTCCAAGCCACGACGTCAGGGGAAAGAGAAGAGGGGGTCTACCCACAGCAGAACTTTCCCTGACAGCAACCAGGACTGACTGCCGGAGTCCCTGGGGCCTGATAGAGCATTTGCCCGTGTGGAGTGGAGGTGAGAGTCACCAGCCACCTCCTGAAGAGGCTACCCGCTGGCCTCTTAGACTCCTCCAGAGCAGGGCTCCTCCATCCAATGTCTGGCCACTGGGCAGGAGTCTGAAGGAGCAGGAGGTTTGCAGAGCGCAACTCTCAACTTCACCCTCTCAGGCCTGACAGCAGGAGCAGGCTCTTGGCTGTCATTCCTCCGGCATTCTCTGACTGAGTCACGAAGGCTCAACGTCATCAGTGCGCTCAGGCATAAACCCGAACCCACTTCAAAGGTCGGCTGAAAGCGTTTCAGTGACATGCCCAAGGTCAAACCTCTAGGAAGTAGATGGATCACGATTTAAACATAGGATCAGTCTCACAACTGCATGTATATTACATGGGTGGGGGGACACTTGGGATCCACATCCCTCTTCCTGGTACCTCAATGAGATTACTGGCAAGTTCCAGGTATCTGCCTTCAGGATGCTGGACCCCAGAGCTCTACTGTGTCCACCTGGAACATGCTGGATACCAGGGTGCTGTGGGACAATGGTCTATACCCTGTCGATTGTATTTTATTAAAACACTGTTTGGCCAGTAGCCAGGCAGGAAGTATAGGTGGGGCAAAGAGAACAGGAGAATTCTGGGAAGAAGACAGACCTAGTCTGTAGTTGTCATCCAGACACAGTGGAAGCAAGATGTGACTGCCTCACTGTAAAAGGTACCAAGCCACGTGGCTAACACAGACAAGAATAATGGGCTAATATAAATTATAAGAGTTAATAAGAAGCCTGAACTAATTAATAGGCCAATCAGTTTATAATTAATGTAGAACCTTTTTGTGATTTTTAGGACTTAACAGCCCTCACAGTGAAATACTTCCTCCAACAAGACCACACCCACTCCAACAAGGCCACACCTCTTAACTGGTCTCCACTCCCTTTGGGAGCCATTTTCTTTCAAACCACCACAGGGAGGGAATGAGAGATTTTGCCCAGTACCTCCCAGGGGATTCCCCTGATGCCCCTACCCATCCCCTGTTCCCACTGAGACAGAGCACCAGAAACTTCCACTCAGTGTAGTCTCTGAGAAGCTACTCCTCCTCAGTTCCCTCAGAGCATCAGGGGTGCTACATGTACCCCATGAGCCCCAGAGCAACCCAGGGGCAAAGGGCTTTACTATTCCTCTGAGCCCTTTATTGTAAGAGCCTGGCACTCCCTTTTCTCAACTAGGCTGGAGACAAGAGAGGGCACACATGACCACAACTGCCTCAGTGTTAGCCTAGCTCTCTGTAGCGTCCATGCTACTACGTGTACTACGGTCCTGTAGCATCTATACTACATGTACTATGCCTGTAGCTTACCGCCTGCACTACGGAGGTTCGCAGTGAGCCAGGCAAGGGGCCGGGAGATTGAAACACACACACACGCAGAGACAGACAGATAGACAGACATAGACAGAAATACAGGTCATCAAGAATGCCCCCTTTATTGTGCTGAGGGGCAGCTTATATAGGGCTCTGGCCACACCCCAGCTCTCGGGAATCTTTCAGCTGCAGACCCACCAGCCTGCCGTCAGGGTCTCGTGCTCAGAGCAGCTACAGGCTGCTCAGAGCAGAGGAAAACAAGTTGTTTACAGGGAATTCAGGGTCTGGTGGTCCGCAGTCCCCAACAGCTCTCCACACCTGGCATGCCCACACCTTCTTAGCTGTCGTTCTTTCTACTTATAGGGAAACATCAAGCTAAAATGAACTTTGGGGTGGTCTCCTATTAAGGTTATTATTGCTGTGACAAAATACCAAGAAAAGGGTTTATATGGCTTACACTTCCATATCATTGTTCATCATCAAAGGAAGTCTAGATAGGAACTCAAACAGGATGGGAACATGGAGGGAGAGACCATGGAGGATGCTGCTTACTGGTTTGCTCAGCCTGCTTTCTTATAGAACCCAGGACCATCAGGTCAGGGATGGCCCCAACTACAATGGGCTGGACTAATGAAGAAAATGTCCTACAGGCTGACCTATTGCTCCATCTCACGGAGGCATTTTCTCAGGTGAGGCTCCCTCCTCTCTGACGACTCCAGTTTGTGTCAAGTTGACATAAAGCCAGCCGGCACACGTGGCAAACATAGAGGTCACAGTTCATTGTCTTTCTACAGGCTCCTTCATTTCTTGCATCCTTGGCTATTTTGCTCTCCCAAACTATCATTCATGTGGCTTAAAAACAGGCATTTGAATTGTCTGTGCTGCATACCACTGTGTCTGAAGTATTCAATCTGAATTCTCACCTCCCAAGATGAAAAACGTGAGGTCAACAAACCCTTAGCGGTCTCCTCCTCCAAAGCCAGGCAATTCCCAACATTCTGGAAATGAACTGAGAGCTGAGCTCTCGGAAAAGGCTGACAGTGTTCTGTAGAGACAGAGGAGAAGGCTTCTCCACATAAGGGCAAGTGACAATCGAGCCTCTGAGCTAACAAATCAAAGGGAAAAAAAAAAACAAACTATCTGGGAGGCCAGTGAGTATATCTCAGAAGACAGCAACAAGGAGAGAGTCTAAGAGTCACTGGGGTGCGGGCTCAGAAGCGAGTAGAGTCTAAGGGTCACCAGGGCATGGGGTCAGAAGCACAGAGCCAAGAAGGGCAAGGGTAGATGGCTTGTGTTTAGCACCACAGGGCAGTGTTTTCGTCCCCACCGAGCCCCGGACTGGCTGTCACAGGTGTAAGGGGACTCAGAAAAGGTCCCCACATGGAAGAGGAGCCCAAAGAGGATGAGAAGCTAGCACTGAGGGCCCGGATGGATGACAGGCAGCTCAGGATTCTCTCTGGATTCTCTCTCTCTCTCTCTCTCTCTCTCTCTCTCTCTCTCTCTCGTGTGTGTATGTGTGTGTCTGTACATTTGCACACATACCAAACTCAACCTTCGACGTCATTCCTCAGGTGTCTCCCATCTTTTCGAGCGTGATCACTCACTGCCCTGGATCTTGCTAAGCAGGCCAAGCCAGCTAGACAACCAGCCAGAGTCTCCACTCCAGCACCCAGGATAACAAGGGCACAAGCCCATGCCCGGCTCTTTTATATAGATCTTAGAGGTTGGAATCGGACCCTACTTTACCAGCTGAGCCACTATCCAGTGCCTGGTTTTGACTGTCTCCTTTCTCCTGCTTTCTTTCTTCTTCTTTCCTGGGCTGAACTCCTCCAGGTCTGAGCTTCTCGCTGTGTGATGTAAACACCCACGTGACCACCTCTTCACACTCACAAAAAGCTCTAGGGACCCGCAGGAATGAATCCCCACGCAATCACCAGGAGGCTTCTTTTCTTTTCCGGGGCTCCTCCCAAGGTCTTCCCAGCGAAGCCAAGGTTAAAGAATGCAGTCTGGCCCAGAATCCCACAGTAATTGTTCTGATGCTCAAGAACTGCTCCCGGGACCTGGCTAATCAATCTCTCTACACTCACGTGGACAGAGACCAGAAGAAGACGACAGACAGGTCTGCCCCAGCTCTTGGGGTTTCAGTGGCCATCCTGCCTGACTCTGCCCAAAGCCCATACACCCCTTCCTCTGCTTCTGCTGACCCCACAGTCCGCTTCCTAGTAGCTTTATAAATACAGGATGGAAAACTAGCGCCTGCATCTCCTCTAAATCCAGGAGGTACCTGCCCCATCCTCACTCACCTCTGAATTCTGTAAGAACTGAAAAGTAAGAACGACTGTCCCTACCCACAAAGAAACTATAGCCCACTCAGGGACCTAAATTAGACTAGATCTCGGGGGAAAGGGAGCAAAGACTGGCAATAGTGAACCCCGGAAGGCTGAGGCGTGGGTGAGCAATGGCCACTGTGAAACAGGACTAAGGCAATCGATGAGTTGGAGCGGAGGCTATGGCTCAGTTTGTAAGGGGCCTGCCGTCCAGGCATGAAAACACAAATTGGTATCCCTAGCACCCACGTTAAGACTGAGCACGGTGGCGCACACCTGCAGCCCCAATGCTTGGAGGAAGGACGTGTCCCTGGGGCTTGCTGGCCAGCCAATCCAGGCAACTTGTGAGTTCTGGGTTCAGTAAAAGCCTGTCTCAGAAAAAAGCGTGTGCCCACCTGCACACACATGCACACACACAGAAAGAGAGAGTGAGAGAGAGTCATAAGAAAATCAAAATAAAGCTGCCTCTCTCTCACCACCATTTGAAAAGAATATAAAGCAGACGAAGTATCCCCTAAGGGGAACCTCAGCAATCCAGCCGCAGCTAGCTCAAGTGGCCAAGCTCTGCGAACTCACTTCCCCACATCTGCTCAAGTGGGCTCTCAGAGATCGTTGAGACTCACGCAAACAGCCAGGCTCCCTTCCTGACAAATCGAATCACCAAGACGTGAGCCCTGAGGAAACGTGGTGTAAAGGGGTGCCTCTCACAAAAGCATCCTAGAAGACTCGGCCTGATTATGTGACCTCCAGCGGAGATGATTCCGGTCATGGGGCACTAGTGTTTGGAAATACGCCCCTTTGTTCTTCCGGCTTTGTGCTGGTGAAGCCGGTGTGAAAAGAAGCCCACCCTGGAGGCTTAAGAGCTACTCATTTCCCATCCTACCCACCTTTTTCAACAATGGTTGGCAAGGATGCTTTTAAAATAGAATAAACACATATGCTTCGGGAAAGGGGGAGTCTTAGGCACGTGGTAGGGGGAGGGGTTGTTAAAGCCGGGGCCTTGTGTGTGCTAGGCAACATTCTACCACTAAGCTGGGAGTCTCACGTCACAGATCATGAAGGAGAAGAGCAACAGCAATGGCAATTGTCACCAAGATGGAAGATGGAGCTAAGCAGCTGTCATAGTGGCTAGCAGGACAGAGGGACATTGTAGCTAGCAGGACGGAGGGACATTGTAGCTAGCAGGATGAGGGGACACTGTAGCTAGCAGGACGGAGGGACATTGTAGCTAGCAGAACGGAAGGACATTGTAGCTAGCAGGACGAAGGGACACTGTAGCTAGCAGGACGGAGGGACACTGTAGCTAGCAGGACGGAGGGACACTGTAGCTAGCAGGACGGAGGGACATTGTAGCTAGCAGGACGGAAGGACATTGTAGCTAGCGGCGTCTGGAAGATGATCCCTGGCAGCCTGGATGGGGCAGAGTGGGGCCAAGCAGGGGCCCACAACTGTATATCTGCGAGTGGTTTATAAGGAGACAGCTGACTTAGCGTGTTTTGATCATGTGGCCTCCGGTCTGCTCCATCTGTATATACTTGTTAATTCGGGAAGGGTCTACTATGGAAAAACAGTTGGCAAAAGCAACCTTTGGAATGAGGGGCTTACTCTGGCTCACGGTTTGGGGGTACAGCCCCTCATGTCACAGAAGGTATAATAGGAAGAGAGGACATCTGGTCTCGTCACACATGCAGTCAGGAATTAGGCAGCAATGAGCACCACCACTGGGCTAAGTTTCTCCTCTTTATTCATCCTGAACCCCCAACCCATGCTATGGTACCGCCCACACTCACGGTAGACCTTCTGGAAACACCCTCACAGACAAAGGCGGGTGCTGTTTCCATGGTGATCCTAAACCTCCACGAAGCTAACAACCATTAACTACCCCGAAGCTGACAGTCATTACCTGCACATGCGTGCGCACGCACTGGTTTTGCCTTTACAAGCCAGAGATGACTTACCAGGTGATCACCAAGCTCACTGCCCTGACCTGAGTTTGATCCCCAGACCCACATGGTAGAAGGAGAGAAACAACTCCAGAAAAGATGCCCTTTGACCTCCACATGGGTGCCGTGGCACACGTGTGCCCATAATCATACAAAGAAATGTAAAAACAAAGGAAGTGCTTAAGAAAGTCTGACCTCTGAGTGACAGTTTCTGAAGTGACCAGCAGGTGTTGGGTACCCATGAGACCCTGCGAGGGAAGTATTCTCATCCCTAAGCCATCAGCAAGCGTGCCGTGTGTCCCTGTCACACAGAGACTAATGGACACACAACCAGAAGCACAGAGGCAAGTCCGAACCCAGCAGGCGCCCAGCAACCCTGTCTCCAAGAGCTCTGGAAGGCTCTTTGAAGATGGAAAACTCTTGCCAGCTGCCCCATCCCCATCATCAGAATGCACTCCAAAACACCCTCCAAACACTGCAGTTCTCTAACAGGAAGCAACATGGGGGGTGTTTTCCTTGTCATGCTTAAAAAGACACACACAGAGGTGCTGGGGACGAGACTCTGAGTGTGGCTCTTAAAAGAGACACAGAGACGTTGCCTTATAGAAGGGAAATAAACAGGTTAAGGGAACATGCCCTGTCGGCTCAACTCTGTCCTGTTAGATAGAACAGCCCGGTGCTGCTATTTCTGATAGCATTAGCAGATGTGAGGGTGAGATGGGTCCCCGACTTGAAACACTGTAAACTGAAGCATTTGTGAATACAATAACCACACAAACATTAAAAGCAGAAACCGGCCATGGTTTCTGCAGAGCCTAAGAGGGAAACTGGACAGCAGTTTAGACCTCTGCAAAAAATAAATAAATAAATAAAATGTAACCCTGTCTCAAAAAAACAACAACCCCCCCCAAAAAAAACACACACGCACACACAATTATTTCACATTAACTTTTGATACAAATGACAGTGTGTCTTTTCAGAAAATCTGGAGCACTAAAAAGACCCCTCTAATGTAATAGCATTAATTCAACACACCTTCCCTGAACACATGCACACACACACACATACACACATGCACACAGAAAGACGGGAGGTGTTCACAGTAAAAATCAAATTCTCAATTGGACACCGCTGAGGAAATATATTCAAACTTAAAGACAAGCATGAAGACACTGGAAGTAGAGACAGGAGGAACTTGGATCAAAGTCACCCTCAGCTATATAGCGACTCCAAAGCCAACCTAGGCTGTGTGAATTAAAGTTCAAAATTATGTCTCTCTCCTCACATTTCTCATCACTTCTTCAGCAATTAGGACTCAGAAAAAAAAAGTGCAGCTCCCTTTATAGGTCAAGGTCCAAGGAGCCTGGACCACTTTATAGAGAGCCCGTGTCTGGGCCGCTATTAGAGCCCATGTCTGGGCCACTAGGAGAGCCCGTTTCTGGGCCGCTGAGAGCCCGTGTCTGGGCCGCTATGTGAGCCTGTCTCTGGGCCACTATGTGAGGTTTCTGTGATGATTAATCAGGGTCTCACTCCAAACTGTCACCTCCCCAGCCCACCAAGGCCACCCAGGAAGGGTCCCTCACCTACCTATGACACCTTTCCTGATGGAGATTTCAAGGCGTGAACTGTAGGCAGTGACATCAACTAAGAGGAAGCAGAGAACCCCCTGGAAGTCCAGGGGTTCAAATGCACACACAGGCCTTCACACACATGTCTAAGCACTGCCATTCCCAACTGAAAACCGGGGTACAAATGGAACCTCCCTCCTAGAGCCGTGATGACAATCGCTCAAGTCATGCGAGGGGCTTAGAATCCTTCCTAAGCACTCAATAAACAACGGTTATTAGTTTCACCAACCCTAATTTATATCTTGATTACAACATGAAGCACAAACTAATAAGATTGTATTGTTTAGCCATGGATCCCCTCTCGTGCCCACCGGGACATGATCCAGAAAAAATGAGAAAATAATCAGTGGTGGGAACGTAAAATGGTGGAGTCATTATAGAAAACAGCATGGTGGGCCTGCGGGAAATTAAAAATAGAACTGTCTCAGAGCGATCTGGAAACATTAATTCTTGGTATGTAGCTAAAAAAACGGAGGCAGGATTTCAGAGAGGCATGGATGGGTAGGTGGATTGCTTGTGTACCTGCCTAGCATGCATGCAGTGCTGGGCATGACCCCCAGCAACACGTAAGTGGGCCATGGTGGCACAAACCAGCAATCTCAGCACTTGGGAGGGCATAGGCAGAAGGATCAGAAGTGTAAGGTCATCCTCGGCTACAAAGCAAGTCGAAGGGCAGCCTTGGCTACAGGAGACCCCGTCTCGAAAGAAGAGAGATACGTGCGCAACCATGTGCACAGCAACATTACCCACAAGAGCTAAGCTGCAGGATCAACCCGGGAGCCCACAAGTGATGGGCAGGCCAAAGGTGGTAGAGTCACACAGGATGACTCAGCCTTCAGAAGGGAATCCTGGCCAGGTGAGGTGGTGCACACCTGGTGCACACCTTCAATGTCAACACTTGGGGCAGAGGCACATGGATCTCAGAGTCTGAGGCCAGTCTGGTCTACATAGAGAGTTCCAGGACAGCCAGGGTAACATAGTGAGATCTTGTCAGATAGATAGATAGATAGATAGATAGATAGATAGATAGATAGATAGATAGATAGATAGATAGATGTGATCCTGCCACACAGTACAATATGAATGAACACTAAGAGGACATTAGGCTAAGGAAAATAAGACAGACACCAGAAAAGAGCAAATGTGTGAATTCCACGGGTGACAGTGTCCCATACGAGCAAACCCACAGGAATAGAAGGAAGATGGCAGAGGGAGGTAGAGACTTCAAGGAGGGGGTAGGATGAGAATTATTATCACTGGCTAACACTCTCCTCTCTGTCGGTAAGAAGTCCCTCAGGTCCGTCCCTGTGACTCTGCTTAACCCTACCACACCTTATGCTCAAATATTTAAAACAGTAAATATTTAAAACAGTAACCATTAAGTTACTTGTCTTTTTCTTACAAGAATTTTGATTGGAATTGGTGGTGTGAGATAAGGCTTTATGGAGACCAGGCTAGCCACGCACTCTCTGCTTAGGATGACCCTGAGCTAGGATCTTTCTGCCTTCACCTCCCACATGCTAGGACTGCACAGACAGGAGACACCTTTCCCAGATCAGGATTTGAATTATTTTTTTAAAATCTATTCAAAATTGTACAAATCCTCTTTTAAAAAATAAAAGTTAGAGTCCTCTAAATGGACTGGCAGCCCCCCCCCCCCCAAGTTATCACTGCAAAGTAGTTAGGTCTCACAGAATCACTGCGCCTCACAGGAGAGGAGTACTGGGGAACAGCAGGGCCCTCCTTGGGTGCCAGCTTCAAGCAGATCCAGATGGGGGGTGGCGTTGGGGTAGTTGACTTTAAAAGGAGATTCTGACTTACAATGGATTCTATTTTAATGCCCTCTGACAAAAAAAAAAAAAAACCTTTCCCGGGGGAAACTGCCTCCAACTCTCTGTCACATCCTCAGAAGTGGAGGCCCCGCCTGTCATTCTGAGATGTCATCCCCAAGCCACTTCAAGAAAAGAGACCGTGACAAGGAACATGATGGCTTCAGGGAAGAGTCCGGTCGAAGGGGCCAGCCCTCAAGCCACTATGTGCCATGCTTGGCCCTGTGAAGGATCTCCCACCTCGCCTCTCCATGGCCTCTTTTCAGAGGGGACCCCCAGACACTTGGAGAAACCAGCCATATCCTGTCACCCAGGCTGGAGTCAAAATCCTAGTGATCACGGGCAACACAGAACACATGCGATGCCTTGAGGAGAGGCACCCCCAACTTATACAAAGGTTCAGATAGGATTTGTTGGGAGCTCAGCACGTAGCCCAGAAAGAAGCATCGTGGACTGGAAGCTTCATCACACACACCAACACACAGTGTTGGCAGGAGTCGTTTTCCCAGGAGGTGTCTAGGTCACCGGGGCTCCACCTCCCAAATGGACTGACACAGAAACGCAAGCCATGAAGTTACCGTTCCTATATACCAATCTCAGCTCACACCCATCTGCAGGGCGCTCGAGCCTCAACCTCTGCCCTCCAGCCATGACACAGCAAAGGAGGCCTAGTCTAGCAAGGTAGGCTGTTGTGGCCTGCCCAAACACCAGAACCAGAACAGATAAATTTACTCATGACAAACAACCCGGCCTAGGGTCATAGCAAAAAACAAACTAGGGCATAGACCTGTTTTCCACAGACCTGCAACAGGGCTATAGACAAGACTCTTGTCCCCTGGTCTACCAGGAGGGAGGGTTCTAAACCTTGGTCTAAGCCGTAGTAGAGGCAGGGGAGAAACAGAAGAGAGACGGGAGGGGGCGAGTGGAAGGAGGAAGACATGTCCACACGTCCCCAAGTCTTCCTCTCGCAGGCTGCCACCCTTCCCAACACGCCTCCCACATAATTCCATAGCACCTCCATTATCACTTTGTACTTCTCAGCCTCTTGACTCCAACAAGAGTTATCATCTCCAAAGCATACGGCATTGCCCCTGTGACCTCCACTGGGCGTGCTCAAAGCCAGGTCACGTCAACACGGCTGTGCGGCTCACCTCCGTGCCCGCAGCACCTGGCACTCGGCGCCTCTCTGTGGATGAAGCAACAGGTGCACACTGACAACACCTGTGTCTGTCAGGCCTCGCGGCACCAGCCTGTCACCCCGGCACGCAAGAGGTGGGAGAAGGATCATGAGTTCGAGGCCAGCCTGGGATCCACAGCGAGCGCCTGTCTGAAAAGCAAAACTCAGAAGAATGCGTATGTCTCATTAATGGCTGATGACATAGCCCAAGTTCACGGATCCAGACAAAACACCCCCCCCCCCATACAGTGATAAAGGCCTGTCACGTCGCTACACACTGGCTCCTCGCTGACTGTGTCGGCCTGAGGTGTTTCCTGTTTCTCACAAACCACTTTGCCGTGACCCGTCCTCTTCTGTGACTTGGCTTTTCTTTCTCATCTCTTTTGTGGGAATGGGGAATAAGAATATCTGGCAAGGCTGAGAGCAAGAAACACAGTCACAGGTAGATCTACATATGATTTCGGTCCAGAATCTTCCTGTTACACTCAGGATCTCGTCTCAGCTGGCCCTGAGGTATCTCGGTTATCCCTGGCTCCAGAGCACAGATCAGAAGCCAAGGCATGATTGTAAAGAGGAAACCCAACATCCCAGCATGGCTATACACTCCTACAAACCCCCAAATTCAGGAGGCTGAGGTAGGAGGTTCATAAGTTCAAGGCTAGCCTGGGCTACACAGAGAACCTGTCTCAGAAGAGGGGGTTGAGCATGGTGATGCATGCCTTTACACACAGCACTCAGAAGGATGTGACTCTCCAGCAGGCAATGGGTTAAATTCCAGAGAGGGAGGAGCAGAGTCAAATGCTGAAACCCAGGGTCTAGTCTCTGACAGCTTCCACTGTGCTTAAAAGATAAAATAAACATAGTTACAGACAAGTGTGTGGTTACAGGGAAACAGTGGGCGGGGTGGGGGACTTCCCATCATGATCAGCCATGAGAACAAGATCACAGGGTGACGAGACAATCGGAGGTGTCTCTGGGGAGGAAGCCAGGAGCTGTGACTGGCTGAAATACCAGGAGCCTTTGGGAAGAAAAGCATTCCAGGTACAGGGAGGAGCAGGTGCACAGGTCCTGGGGCAGGTCTAGAGAGAGAGCACCGAGGATGACAGCGTTTCTTTGCAACACTAAACTGCACATGGTGGGGGCTGAGATCAAGACGGGCCCTATGGCCTACCTCCTAAAGGTAAGAGAAACACTACGTAGAGATGCCCAGCTTCCGCCAGGAAGGTTGCAAGAGCAATGATGTCATCTGCCAAGCTCACACTTGAGAGCCCCACAATCTCACTGCACACAAGAAGAAAGTGACGTTGGGCCACATTCGCAGCTGTCCTGGACATCCTTGTAAAGAATTTGAAGGAGGAGACTCGATTAAACCAGCCTTTGTTTCTTAAAGATCTCACAGGCTGATACAGCCCAGCAAGAGAGCTCTTTATTCCAGGTGTCTTAGGGTTTCGATTGCTGGGAAGAGACACCACGACCACAGCAACTCTTATAAAGGAAAACACTTGATTGTGGTGGCTCACCATTCAGAGGTTCCATCCATTATCATCACGGTGAGGCATGCCAGCATGCAGCCAGTCATGGTGCTGGAGAAGGAGCTGAGAATTCCACATCTTGCAGGCAACAGGAAGTAGTCTGAGACAATGGGTGGTTTCTTGAACACCTCAAAGCCCACCCCACAGGGACACACTTCCTCCAACAAGGCCACAACTACTCCAACAAAGTCACACCTCCCAACAGCACCACTCCTTTGGGGGGCCATTTTCTTTCAAACCACCACACCAATTCTCTGAAAACTAGATCAAATGGGCTGTGGAAAGTTCAGCAGGCACAAGGCTCTCCAACCTGGTCAAAGAAAAGTGTGGGGGGGGGGGGGGACTCAGCAGGGTGTTCCTCCAACAAGTGGGAGCATGCTGAGGAGAGCCTCTGCCTTGTCGGGACGCTCCAGGGCCTCAGAAATATTTGCTAGATAATTGGATAAATCGTTAACTGCACCAACTCCCCAGAGCTCCAGGCTAAGACAGAAAAAAAAAAGCCAGAAATTTTCCAGCCCACACCAGGAGCTGAGTGAACACAGGGGCCAGAGAACTTAGAGAAACCAATGAAATGGCAACAAAATGGCAAGCGTGTCCAAAGACCGTCAACTTTTGATTGCTTCTCAGTCTCACTCTGGAGTTCTGGAAATCGTTCAAGAGAACACACTTCTGAGAGCTACAGACATCTCTCCAAACCCACCAGACTCCCTACACGATGCCACGCTGACTTTTATAAAAGTCAGCTCTCGGGAGAAATCCATCTTCGTCAGAGGGTGAGAGCAGAGCTCGTTTTCTTCTTAAGTTCAAGTCTCAACACGGAGCAAGAATGCAGCCTCCTCTCCGATGTCACTCGGTGCTGCAGTTTTTTTCTCCTTGAATCTTTCTTTCTCATTTTTTTTTTGGTTTTGTTTTGTTGTTGTTTTGTTTTTTTGAGACAGGGTTTCTATGCCCAGCCCTGGCTGTCCTAGAACTCGCTCTATAGACCAGGCTGGCCTCGGACTCACAAAGACCCACCTGCCTCTGCCTCTTGGATGCTGGGATTAACGGTATGAGCCATGACCACCTGGTTCTTTAATTTTTCAAGAAAGGAAACTCCCACCGCGTACTTTGATCAGGAATCAGTGCTGGCATCAGAGAAAGCACTGGTGAGCCCATGCCATCTACAGTTTATTTGCCCTGAAAGGCTGGCAATGACTGTGGTGCTGTGCCTATCCATGTTAATCTTGGTGCAGTCAGGAGTCAGCTGAGGTCCCTCAGGCCCCCCCCAGGGGTGGATTTGCTCAAGGACTGGAATTCACACCGGGCACTGCATGCTGAAAACAGGGCAGAGGCTTCGTTTGTCTTTGAGATTTGATGCCACTTTGTAGCCCAGGATGGCTTATAACTGGGGGTCCTCCATCTTAGCCTCTCATTGCACCCAGAGAGGCCATCTTGTTGTCACACATACCTCAGAGTCCCTCACCTAAGCTGGCATGGTACAGAACAGCCATTCAACATGACCTCCATGAAGTCAAGAGATGCTAAGAAAGAAGGGTTGTGGGGCTGCCAATAGAACAAGACAGGCTGTTTGACAATAAACTTGTTTTAGCTGAGCGTAGGCTCAGGTGTCTGTACTTCTAGCACTTGAGAGACCAGGGTCTGAGCTACGTAGTGAATTCCAGGTCAGCCTGGGCTACAGTGTGAGACCATCTCAAAAAACTACCGAAAAGTAAGGAAGAAGGAAGAGGAGAAGGAGGAAGAAAAGAAGGAGAGAAAAGCCAACTTGTCTCACAGTTGAATCCACACTAAAATAGTGATTAAAAACTGAAGCAGAATGCACATAAACCGGGACCAACAAGATGGCTCAGCAGATAAAGAGGCTTGCCACTAAGTCTGACAACCTAAGTTCAATCCCTGGGAGACACGCAGTGGAAGGAGAGAACCAATTCCTGCAAGTTGTCCCTGGAACACACTCACACACGCACGCACGCACGCAAATAAAGTGTAACAACGTATTAAAAATTTTAAAAAGAAGGATCTGAGTTGTGTAGTAAGGAGAAGACCACTTCTAAGCAGACAGAAACTAGCCATGCAGGGACCTACTCTTCATTTACATGGATGCTGGCATCACTCAAAGGATTCCCGGGCGCGGTGGCACAGGTCTGCCATCCTAGCTACTGGTGAAGATCCGAGCTGAGGTAATGGTTTGCAAACCCAAGGCCAGCCTGAGCTACATGGTGAGTTCAAGAGTAGTCCCAGACAACTTACCAAGACTCTATCTCATCATCATCATCATCACCATCGCCATCATCATCACCATCATCATCACCACCATCATCATCACCATTATCATTCACCATCATCATCGCCATCACCATCATCATCACCACCATCATCATCATCATTATAATCATAAATTATGGCTGAGGATGTGGCTCAGTGGTCAAACACCTAGCAGGCAGAGGCCCTGGATTCTATCCCCAGTACTTCAAAGTAGTTACCAAAATCCAATACGGAACTTCCAAATGTCCCCCCTAAGAACCGTGTTTTGTCTTGTATCCAGCACCCCAATCACCCAGGGTAGCTTGTCATACAAGACTACTCCAGCAGATGGCCAAACTCTTCCTTATAGGCAGAACAAAGCAGAAACCTAGCAGGGCCAGCTCCACCCTGTGACTTCAACACAGTCCTCCACAGAAATCACTTCAGCCTACGTGCAGGGAGGAAAAGCCCTACACCGAGTCCTCCCTCCTCCAGGGAAGAACCCCGATCACCGCCAGCCTGCTCACGGCTCTTTCCAGCTCTGAGATTCCATGACTCCATAGCTCGGTTCGTCCCTGGGAGCAGCCTGGCAATGGAGTCTTTCATGTGTGGTCATTAAACACTCGCCGTGGTGAAGCATGACTGCAAAGTTCCAGGGACACACCCTCCACACAGGCTCACAGGCCAAACACACCAGAAACAGCCCACGGCCTTGTGAGTCCCTCCTGCAGCCCTGAGCTGTGATGTCTTGGATCAAGCTCATGAGCCCCCAGCCCTACTATGCAGTGCCACCAACAGGCAAAAATCCAGGACCCCCCCCCAGAAAGCCGAAGCTGCTCATCATTTCCAAAAGTCGGGGATACCGTGTCCACCCCCAGATTACACAGCCACAGGTACAGAGTGGTCCCCCATCATTGAAGACTCTTTTCTCCCTTGCTTAAAAGTAAACATCATACCGACTTTGAAAGCCTTTCCCTCCTGGATGCAAAGCACGGTGGAAGACTGCCCAAGATCGGCACGCATCTGTTCTAGGCTACAGATTAATGATCAGAGTTTCCCTGAAGAGCGAATCTTAAAGGTTAAGCAGGCATGACTAGCAGCCTCGTGGGCTGGAAGGATCCCAGCGAAAGCCAGTGTGGGAAAACCTGGAGCTGAGCAGAGGAGGCTCCTGGAAGAGAGGGACAGAGACAGACAGGGAGAGGGATGGTGACTGATGTGTGCACCTGGTGCACCCCAGAAGAGGAAGAGGGGTCTGCAGAGGTAGGGCTCTGGACTTTTCACTCACACTGTGGTTGCCCAACATGGAGAATGCTTTGCCCCACAAGAGCCAGACCGTGAAGAGGAGTCTGAGGCAAGCTGTATCTGCAGAGAGAAGTCTCAATGGACCAGTTTAGCAAGTGTGGGTACATCAGTTCAGCAAGTGCACTCCCAAAATTGGGGCTACGAGTAAAGAGGAGACCCACCCTAGCTCCCGCACAATTGGGCTTAACACTCCAAACCAGACACCAATGTCTGGCAGACGCCCCAGCCGCCCCTCCCTCCAGGGTTGTGCTGGTGGAGCAGCAGCCATCAGACACTTGGGTGAGCTCGGCCCTACACTGATGCAGTTCTCAAAATGAGATCTGTGTGATCGGTGACCCCTGCCTGCAGCAGGCACCAGACCCCCATTTCCAACCCACCGCCTCCCTCCTGCTGTCTGTGAGGAAGGCGCTCACACCCAGGGAAGGGTTGGAGCCTCTGTCATGAGGCCTAAAAGAAATATCAACATACAGCCTACTCAAGACTGCCTTTGCCCCTAACTGCGAAAGACAACCTAGTGAATTAAATACCTCAGAGAGTACCCAAACTGTAAAGCGCTGGCAAGCATCTGTAATACCCAAAGAAAGTGGCTTTTGTCCCCTTCCCATGCTTTCCCCAGACCCCACCCAGCTCCAACAGGCCCTCTCAGCCCAGAGCCTTCAGTGACCACAACCCAGCAGCCGAGACATTTCCACACTCCTCGCTTAGCCTCTGTCCTTTGTAGTGCACTGTTATGCAACACATGCAACTGTGTGATCTTTACCACCTGCCCCCCATGCATACATACACAAACACATACACACACACACACACACACATGGGGCGGGTAATCACACAGGTGTGTAGCCATGACAACCCACAACACGTCCAGACTGCTCCACACACCTTCCACCTGCATGACCTCATCCAACTCGGCCCCCACGCTAACGCTGCGAAGGCGGGCTGATGAGATGTTCTCTTACAGAAGAAAACGCCAGAGCTTCCACGCCCCTCCAGCTCTACTGAGGTTCTGTGGTCGTGGACACTGGAGAAATCCTTGGCCAATCACAGCTGACTCCTTGACTGCAGAGCTTCTCAGAGCATTTACTAGTCTATGCGGTAACTAATCAATTATCGCCATCATGATAATCAATATCGTCATCAGGACAAGGCTGTCCCTTCGTCATCTCAAACCAAGGGCTATGAGTGTAAAGAAAAACCTGCTAACAGCTCTTCCATAGGGCCCTCTCAACCCTGGCAGTGGCCAAATGATACTTGTCCCAGCATCTCTCTCTCTAACTGGTACCCAGACAGGGAGCCATCAGAAAACGGGTCCCTCTGACGGTGATCCTAACTAATGCCATCTAACTTGATCCCAGTTTCCAACAGTAATTACTGGTCAAAAACAAAACAAAACAAAAGACTGGGATGTGGGATAATCCTCCGACCTTGGCAGCCAGGGGTAGGAAAAACACAGGGCTACAAAATCAGGCAGATGCAGGTTAACCCCCTCCAGGGTCTGAGGAGTGGAGCATGAACCTGCAGGAGGAGCTGAAGGCCTCCACCTCAGCCTTGGCTTCTGCCTCCTCCACCAGATCAGCCTCAGCAACAGGGAAGGAGAGCGCCAAGGCTTCCTGCACACAGACTGCCTTGATGGTCCAGCCATTCATTCTCCATCCTTTCAGCCATTCCGCCTTCATGGACAGAGCTGGAGAGAAACACTCACGGGGTTTAAGTGACAGGACACGGGAGACCAGAAACAAACCCAGACACCCCTTTGTACTGGCTACTTGTCTATTGCTGTGGTAACACACCACAACCACGGCAACTTACAGAAGACAGTCTGTTGGGGCTCAGGATTCCAGAAGGTCAGGGTTGATGACGCAGCATGGCAGCCGGGGCAGGAAGCCAAGGACTCATGTCCTGTACCTCACACATGAAGCAGAGAAAGCGAACTAGAAATCGTGTGAGTCTTTTAACCCTGAAAGCCCACCCGCCCCCAGTGTCACGCTTCCTCCTCCTCAGCCTCATCAAACAGGGGCATCAGCTGGGGATCAAGGTTTTAAACACATTAGACTATGGGGGGGGCATTTTCCATTGATGCCATCACAACCCTACAATTCAAATGCAGTAATCAGAGACTCAGGTGAATTAGGGGTCCACACCTAGTATCTTAACTCTGTCTCTTATTACCCAAGTCCCAAAAGACTGATAGATGGGTTACCGAGGGATCACCATGGGGACAGACTGACGGCATGGTAAGAAACCGTAACCGAGTCAGGTGGTGGTGGCACACACCTTTAATCCCAGTACTCAGGAGGCAGAAGCAGGCGGATCTCTGAGTTCGAGACCAGCCTGGTCTACAAGAGCTAGTTCCAGGACAGGCTCCACAGCTACAGAGAAACCCTGTCTCGAAAAACAAAAAGAAAAGGAAAGAGAGAGAGAGAGAGAATGCATGCATGCATAACCAAAGCAGAGGGGTTACCTGGGGAAGGACACAGGCCTGAAAGGTGGGGAGCACTTTAAATCAGAGGGAACAGAAAACACAAAGTTCCCAGCACAGGTAAGAGTGTGGTTCCTGTAAGGAAGTGAAAGGCAGTGTGCCTGGGAGTCCAAGGCACAAGGGCACGACCCTGAGGTCAAGCCAAGGGCTTGGCTTTCAGTCTGAGTTGCAATGGGAGCCATGGCGGGCAGGGGCAAGGGTGCAGGTTTGACCGTTTCTCGGCAGCAGCTCACGCAGGCCACGGTTTGGCAAGCGATTGGTGGTAAAGGATAGGCAAAGCTGGAGACTGGGTTCTAGTTGTACAAAACCCCAAGGGAGAGGTGATGGGGGCTCAGCCAGGGTAGCAGCAGTGGAGCTGGCTACACTGTAGGTGAGGCTCAGAGAGTGCAGAGCTGCAGCACCAGAGATGCTGGGGGGTCCATGACATACAAAAGCATGGCCACGCTGCTCTAGGCTTAGCTGGACTTGGGACTAGGCTCACGGGACAGGGAGGCGGCTGTCAGCAAAGTCCTTGCTAAGCTAGCATAAGAGGCCGAGTTCGAGTCCCCCAGAATCCGTGTTTTAAAACGTACACACTCATACAACCAGGGACAGCACAGCCTGCTGATCACTCCAGTACAGAGAGCAGAGGCAGGAGGATGGCCAACAGGAGGATCTGTGGGGCTTGCTGCCCAGTCAGGCGGGAGGAATCAGTGAGCTCCAGGTTCAGTGTAGAAATCTGTCTCAACTCAGATGTGGACTGACTGAGGCACCTGATATCAACCCCTGGCCTCCACATGAACACACACACACACACCTACTTATAGATGCCCCCACACACAAAAGAACTGAATTATAAACCGGCTATGACATCTTATGCCTTTAGTCCCAACACCCAGAAGGCAGAAACAGGTGGATTACCACAAGTTCGAGGCCAGCCGGACTGGAGCATTGTAAGATCCTGTCTCAAAGTAAATCAGTAAATAAGGATCAAACCCCGCACGCAGGCGAGTGTGAGCATGTGGGCGAGAGGGTACGAGAGGGTACGACCTCCTAAAGCTTTGGGAACTGGCTGTTGCCGCTGCCAGCCACAGGTAGCATCACACTGATTTAGCAAGGGGCTGGATCCCACTGGCTCTCCTCGGGTGGTCCTGAGGATCTGATAATTGCTGTCAGAGGAGGTTGGGGGGATGCGGGGGGGGGGGGGGTGTCATTCGTAACTGCAGAGCCCAGCGCCTGGGCCAGACCCGAAGATAACCCAAGTTAACTGACCACATCCTACCCGACAGGAAACCTAATAGCTGGCTATTTTAAACCCATTCTCACTTCCTCTCACAGGCTTCTACAGCTGGCTTATACCGGCTGCTGGGCAGTCGCGAAGGGGCTGCCTCAGAACTGGGACCCTCAAGGCCTCGAGGAGCAGACCCGGAAGAGCTGTGAGGCCCAGAAAGAGGATCTGTGTGGGCTGGCAGAAACTGGGGGCAAGACAGGTCGCCTTGCAGGGAGGCCATGCTCTTGCTACTTCAAAGCAGCAGCAGTCAGAAAGTCAAGTGTATCAAAACGTTTATCCTAGCTGGTTTAAAAGATTGGGTTTTCTTAACGTTCAAGAAACTGATTAGATTAAAACACACCCAGGCCTTGCCTTGTAGGCACAGTGACAGAGCCCACACAGGGAAGCCCCAGTCCATCTGCTCTGGAGTAGTTGTGTATGTGCGTGAGCGGGCAGGGGGCGGGGAGGGAGAGAGACTGAGTGGGTTGTGTTTTGCTGTTTTTCTCTCCTCTCCTCCTACCTCCCCCTCCCCCCCACTTCCTGTTTAGAGGAGGTCTGCCCCCCCAGTGTGACATCATCCACACACTGCTTCCTGGAAAGGTTCCATGGTCAGGGCACCGATAACCTCACCTTTCTGAGAAGAGGCGGCTTGACCCTCGTCAGAAGCGCCCCCCACACCCAACCAAGCGCCTTCCTCCAACAGCTGAGCACCATGGGCACATTACCACCTCAGCTAAAACGACATCTCGCCCGCCAACCGCCTGCCAACGGAAGGAGTGCTCCTTGTCTCAGGCAGTGGGCTGCTAACAAGACGCCTTGCCTTGCGTGGCTTATAAAAAAAACCCTGACATTTACTGCTCAGCTCTGGAGGCTGGGAAATCCAAGAGGCATAGGAAGATGTGGCGTGGAGGGAAGGTACCTCATTTTGTCCTCCCATGAGACAAAGGTCTGTCATGGGGCTCCCCTGTATGAAGGAAGGCACTAATCCCACTCATGAGGGCAGAGTTCTCAGGGCTTGCTTCCCGAGGTCCCACCTCTCTGAATGCTGCCCACTTGGGGCCAGGCTTCAGGTGAGAGGAATTCTGGGAAGACAGAATTCCTTATGTATTTCCTCCCTGTTACAGGAGCGTTCCTCGCTGGCACTGGCCCCACACAGAACAGGGGTCTGCACAGGGTCCCTGTGGCCACGTGGAAATGGTACTTAGGTTCCATCTCTCATAAGCTGGTAAGCAAACGCAGTCACTCGCAGACCTGAGGACAGCCTACAACTACAGAAGTGGCCACGTGACTAAGCCACCTGTCACCCAGCTCACGTGAGCATTCCTTTCCTGCAAAGTCTAAGGGAAAAGTACTTTCTGATGACGAAGGCGTTCTCTCTTCTCGACTGTCTAATAAACCCTTGCCCTCCCAGGCTCGGTCATCCAAAACAAGCAAAGGATACAGTCAACCAAAATTCACTCCGCCTGTCACCAGCCAGCACCCGAAGAGGCAGTCTGTCCCCTCCTGAACCCCACCATCTTTGTGGACCAAAAAAATGAAATAGAGGCCTGAACAGGAGCCAGGTCATCATGGCTAGGACACATTCACACACTCTGGTGGGAACATGAATGAACACAACATTCTAGAAAACAAACTGGATATACCAACCAAGAGCCTTCAGATGTTTACAACGCTGCAGAATTCCTCTTCTGAACACAAGTCAGATGGGACAGGGGATGGAAAACTTGTCTGTAGAGCACAAAGCCCTGGTGTTCCATCCCCAGCATCATGGAGGCTGGAAGGGAGGGAGGGAGGGAGGGAGGGAGGGAGGGAGGGAGGGAGGGAGGGAGAGAAGGATCATGACAGTTTTGAAAAGAGAAAATCGGAGGCCTGAGAGATGGTCCAGCAGTTCAGAGCACAGGCCCCTCTTCCAAAGGCTCAGAGTTCAATCCCCAGCACACACGTGGTGGTTAACAACCGTCTGGAACCCCAGCTCTAGAGGTTCTGGTGCCCTCTTCTGGCCAGCAACAGGCACCAAGCACACACAGTGTGCACATAAATAAATACGGGCAAACCACCCATACACATAAAATAAAGATTTTAAAGAGACAAGGGGAAAAAAAACCTTTTTCAGAGCTATTCAACAAGAAAGCAGGATGAAATTAAAATGCATCCACATGACAGGATAGTACGATGTTTTCTGAGAAAACTGTGTTTCCATGCCAAGCGGTCTAAGCAAGACACAATATAACAGACGTGTGTCGTCACCAAACCAGAAGGTGGCCAGATCCCTCCGGGTGACATGGCTCAAGAACAAGGCTTTTAGAAGCAAATCCTTTCGCAAGATTCTCTTTTATACATGTGAACTCATTCTACCGTCGGTAATGGATACAGAACACACCCCAAATGCTTTACTGAGGCACCATCGAGTAGACAAGAGGACTACGGTAGAGAAGGAATCTACCAATGGTGGTGCTGCTAATCCACCGGATAAATTTACACCAAGCTGGTGAACCCCACCGAGACAGAGGTCTTCTGTGCACTGCTCCCTGCTGTTTGCACAGCACCCGGGAGGTCCCTGGCACAGACGTGAGGCATTCTATAAAGTCCTGTTAGCAGAAGGACAGGAGTCCAGCTCAGACCTCCCCTGAACTAATGACTCTCTTTCTTCTCAACACCCTTAGCCTCTATCACAAAGGGCTGATGCTACCAATTATAGCTCCCCGAGTCACTCGCTAATTGCAAGCTATCTGCACGCAGGGGCCAACTCTCATTTGGATTGGTCTCTTCGACTAGATGAGTAAGTGCTTGCTGGTTGGAGGGGTGGGTGGATGGTAGTCCCTTATCATGTCCGACATGAATGGCAAGCATTCACTTTATGAACAGCTCTCCTAGAAACAGGCAGAGAACCGCTAACAGAACGAGAGCTGAGCGGGGAAGAGGCAGGGAGGGTCTGAGCGGAGGAGGGCTTTTTGCCTCACGTGCTTTCTTACGGAAAAAAAAAATATTTCTTTGAACCTTCAAAACAAAGCAAAAAAACAAACAAAAACTCAAACCAACAGGGAGCAACGGTGATGAGAGGAGGCCGCCAGGAGCCCTCCCCACTTCCTCATCCCCTCGTACTGCCCCCCCCCCAAGACTTCTTCTGGCCCTTGGCTGTGAGCTTTGACATCATTTTATAAACGCTTTGTTGTGTCTACCTGCTGATAACAGTGGGGGAATCCCTCCAGAAGGAAACAGTAGCAGGGCCAGAACCCAGGTTCCCCAGGGACACCCTACCTACTGCCCTTTCTGCTTAGCCGCACCCCCCTTCCCGCCGGTTTTTTGTTTTTACAACAGATCAAGCATTCTCTGATGGGTACAAATTCCTCATTCATCCGGTAGGAAAGCAAAGAGGGAGTTGTGAGGATGAATGGCAGCATCCCTCATGCCTCATGCAGAGAAGCCCCATGGATGTGCTTTTTACAGTCCCGGGAAACAGAAGATTTCTTCCCCTGCGTCAGGGGAGGCCTACATGACCACTGAGCCAAGTGGACAGACAGCAACCCTCTCTAACACACAGGAGCTTGCTGTCCCTGGCTGGCTGTTTTACGGGGCTGAGGATCAAAGTCGTGTGCATGCTGGGAAACTATCCTACCCCGGGAGCCATATCCCTGGCCCTGCAGCAAGTGTTTTAAGCCCACAGCTGTCTTTACAGAGTGCCTCATACGCACCCAACAAAAGCTGTTTTGCCACAAGCGACTGCAAGATTATCTGCTCCGTTTCTGGTTTCAAATGTGCACTTCCAACTCCGAACAACAAAATTACACGCAGAGCCCTTCATACAATAGAATCACAGCCCTTAACTTCACCATCCATTTCTTACCTTCTTAAAATAACTTCCAGACCCTGCTCTCAAACGTACGTGTTCCCTTGATGAGATCTTCCCGTCTCTAGACACAAAATCCCAGCAAGTTCAAGTACAAACTCAAACCCTCTTCCAACTGGCTGTCCACACACATGCCCCCTTCAAAACGTGATGCCCACCAATGTTGACACAGTATTGCTTTTTAAAAATTAAGTCTTTGGGGATCTGGGAAGGTGGCTCAGGTGGTTAAGAACTTTCCAAGCAAACCTGATTCCCTAAAGCCCACACCCCACCAAAAAGAAAAAAGAAAAAGTTGGGTGTGGCACTGGGGAGGCAGAGACAGATGGTGGACCCCTAGGGCTCACAGCCTAGCCAACTTACTCAGTGAGCTCCAGGTTCGTGAAATGCAGTGGGCAGCACCTGAGGGACAGCCCACAGCCAACCTCTGGCCCCCACATGAATGTGCACACACACACACGAACACACACACACACACGAACATGCGCACAGATACACACAGAACATTATGCCTTGGGGATGCTTCTTTCTGAGGTAGTGAGGTGCCTAAGGAAGCTAAGAAAGACACAGAAGCCCTCTGCAGGGGGAGCGGGTAGGAAGATCAGAGCCCTCCAGCTTCTGGGCCTCAGTAAAGAAAGGAGGCCTCTGGCCCAGTTCTGTACCATGTCTATCCAGGGCAGCCCCATAGCTGCAACCTGAGCCTAGCTAGACTGTGAGCTGGGCACAGTGCACGGCTCTCACTCCTGCCACTCTTTTCCCGGCCCTCTGAGAATGAACCCAGGGCACCATTAGCAGCGGAGAGACTGAAACTTAACCTCGGAGGCCTATAATTTTTGCAAACAGTGGAGTTTTGAATCTGGCTGGAGCAAGCTTTTAAGCCCCTTCTTAGATGGTACGTTCATGAATTCCCTCCCTCCCGCCAAAGGATAACAGAAACTACTCCAAAAACCGGCCCCACGTTCACTCTGAGAAAGCAGGCCTTTAAATTCTGGCATTGTGCTAAAACAGGAGAGTTTAAATTCAGCTTAAGTTTCGCCTTCTGGGGAACAAAACCCTAAACCTTCTATAGCTTCCTAGTCTCAAGAATAAAAATTTAAACTTGAGAACACCAAGAGGTCATGCACCTCACCCACACCGCCAGCCCACCCCTCCACCCTCTCTGGTCACTCACTGTTTCTCTCTCAGGCTCTGCTACAATCCAAATCAACCACGCTATGCTCTCTCTCCTTTGGTCCTCGGGAACCCCAATCACTGCTGCAGCCCCCCTCAATGAATTCATCCTGCATATTTCGGTCCATCCAAATACACTGAGTCTTCCTGGGGTCAGGCTTTGTACTCAGGCGTTCTAAAGGATGTGTAAGCCTCTCCGTGAGTGCACTGGCCATGGCCTCTTCTGGAGACTGGAGCTCACCAATGAACTATCTAGTACCTTCCAGGCCGAGTAGCCTAAGCAGGCATGCAATTCTGCAGCTTGCATGTCTTGTTATGCCCCAAGGGCAGAACTCAAACTAAGAGAGAACTTGTCATTCACTAGGGCTGGGGAGAGCGAGGGGGGGGAGGTGGAGGGGAGGGTGCACCCCCAGGAAAATCCCTCCCATCCTTTGCAGCTTCTCTAACCTGGTCCAGCAGTCACTCCTCACACGAGATGACTGAGCACTGGAAAGGGGTCACACTGAACAGAGAGGTGCCAAGTACACATTGGAGTTCTGAAGACAGTGATCCAAAAAAAAAAAAAATTAGAAAATACTTTTTTTTTTAATCCTTTTGAGATGGGATCTCATGAAGCCAGGCTGACAGCAAATTCGTTATGCAGCCAAGTGGCTTAGTTAACTTCTATTACCATGACCAAGGTAACTTATTAAAAAAAAAAAGTATTTATTTTCAGGGCTTCCAGAGGGTTCCATGATGGTAGGGGCATGGCAGCAAACAGGCAAGCATGGCCCTCAGCAGCTGAGAGCTCACATCCAATCCACAAGCAGGAGGCAGAGAGAATGCTAACTGGGAACAGCTGGGCCTCTGAAACCTCCAAGCCTTCCCCCAGAGACACATCTTCTCCAACAAGACCACACCTCCTAATCCTCCCCAAACAGTTTCACTCGCCTAGGACCAAGCATTCCAAAGTGAGCTCATGGGGCCATTCCCATTCAAACCACCACCCAGGAATGATCCAGAACTCCTTAACCCTCCTGCCTCCATTTCTCAAGCGCTGGACTTATAGATGTGTCCACCACAGCCCACTACAGTCTAAGCTGGCCTGGAACTCACGACGTAGCCCAAGTTGCACAGGGCTGATAGTGATTCTCTCACCACAGCCTCCTGAGTGATGGGCTCATGGGTGTGAGCTGCCACATACAGTGAAGGTTCTGTCCTGGCTGGTGGAGGGAGGGGACACTGCCTGGCCTCCAGGAGCCAGTCCATGGCACTTTAACATCACGGAGATGCACCAAGAAGAAGGTCATGGGGCAGGCAGAGGACATTTCACCCAGGAATAACATATGAACTAGATTTTGACTTCCTGACCCATCTCGGTTGAAGACAGGGGACATCTGAACACAGCTGACACTCTAGTCCCCAGAGGGCTGGGTTCACCAGGGATGAAGTGTAGAGTAAGACTAGAAGGCCTATCACTGAATGGCCCATCCACTTAGCCCACAGCTGAGCTCAAGGCTCTGGCGAAATAATTAGCTCTTGACCTAATTAGCTGAAACCAAGACCAAGAAGACGGGCCTCGGGGTGGGGGAAGAAGTGAGGCTCGGGTGGCGGTCAGCCTGGGGGTGGGGTAAGAAATACAGCGATGGTGGTGGTTGGTCTTAAGCCCAGATCCTGGACCTGCTTTCCAGGCAGGTAAGTGCCTGAACCACAAATCCTCAATGTCTCCATCTGCATAATGGGACTGTCAGCTGCCTACTTCCTAAGACTCCAGGGAAGAGTGGATGGGGCGAGCCAAGGACAGAAGCCAACACACTGGCTGCCACCCTTAGAGTTGTCACCATTTCTCCTAGTGTTCTTGAGCATCAGAACACAAAAGCGTTTCCCATACTGTGTGAGCAAGCGAAACCCATAGGTGTCCTTACCGGTATTATCCATCTTGCTTAGTTTTCCATTTTATTATCATTGTGTGCACATTTTTATGACTGTGAACATGCGTGCGTGCCACACACAGGTTTGGGGGTCGGAGCACAGTTTTGTGGACACCCTTCCGCTTATACATGGGTCCTGAGGACTGAACTCAAAGACTCCAGACCGGTGCTGCAAGCACCCTGAGCCAGCTAGCCATTGCACCTGTCCTCCGCCTTAGGTTTTAGGACAGGGTCTCTCACCAGTTCAGTTAGACTGACCGGCCAAGGAACTCCAGGAATTCTTCTGCCTCCACCTCCTAGCGTACTGGGGTTACAGCCGTAACTACTCCTGCCTTCTTACGTGGGTGCCGGAGACCCAAGTTCAGGTCCTAATGCTTGCACAGAAAGCACCGCATGCTCTGAGCAGCTACCCATCCACCACAGCTACTGCAGGGCAGGGGCGACCTGGGTCGGATAAGGGGTTCAGCAGCCTGGCCTCGACCCATTAGATGTCAGGGGCAATCCCTCTGTACTGGAGACAATCCAGATTTCCCCAGGTGAAGTACCTGGGGAGAGAAGAGAAGGCAAAACAGGCCCCAGGTAAACAACAATATTCTACATCAACGAGGAGATGGGAAGGATCTTGGGACGGCAAAGAGGGCTGCATGCCTGAAAGGACAGAGACCTTTTCTGGCCTGGAAGAAACTGTGAGCGCTGACAGACTCCCCAGTCACCACGAAAACCCTACTGCCCAGCGGGGTGTGTGTGTGTGTGTGTGTCGGATGTGCCCTTGCCCCCTGGGGAAGAACTGAGGGCCTGGCATGTTTCACTAGCTGGACACGTACAAGAGAAACTCAAGCAGGTTTGTATATGCTATGGTCAGCTTGAACAGACCTACGGTTACAGAGAGAGGGCGGGCTTAAGGTCACAGCACAACCCAGGCTCACAGAGATGGCGTCCTTCCCAGGGACCACTGGGCCCTCCTGGGCCACATTACAGTGTAAAAAAATGACAATAGAATCCCAGTTGGAAGAGTCAATCGATGGAATTATCCAGACAATGATGAAAAAAAAAATACGTAGTCACCGTGGTTAGAGATGACCCTAGCCTAGATATTTACATGATGATACAGTAATGTGTGTGTATTATTTATAAACAGAGCTTATATGGCTGCTCAGATGTGTGAGTTCTCTGACTACATGCTCCTCTTTCTTTCTACCATTCTTCTAGAGTGTTCCACTAGTTTGGTCCTGACTTATCCAACCTGGCTGGTTCCTCTTGTTGTGAGGTGTGTGGCTAGCCAGGAAGGATTTGAAGAGGAGGCTTTGAGACTGACCAATCTTTTCTCCAAATATTCCCTAAGCCCCTCTGGTTATAAGGATGCCCATGACAAGATGCTTGCCCTGACAAGTGAGAAAAGAAACAACAAGAAGTCACAACAGCACGATATGTCTGAAAGGGCTGGAGGAAGGGCCCAGGTCAGGGCTTGTGGACATCCTCCCGAGAGATTTGTCTCTATCTAATTTGAAGTTCAAGGTGAAGCCCCATGTTAAATAACTTATTCCCCTTCCGTTCCCATTCTGAGTCTTAACCAATGGCATCACCAATAACCATAACTTTAAAAAGACACTGGGGCTAGGGAGACCTCTCAGTCAGTGAAGTGAGTTTGCTCCTTAGAACCCACATTAAAAATAAAATAACAAAACTGGGCATGGTGGTACATTTAAGATGCCAGCCCTGGAAAGCAGAGACAGGCTCACTGGCCAGCCAGCCAGCCTACTTAGAAAGTTCCAGGCTGGAGAAGGGCCCTGCCCCTCTCCCAAATAAAAGATGGCCTGTGCCAGAAGGGTGACCCTAACCCCAGGGTTTACCTCTGATGCACACAGACATTCACATACACGTGAACCTGCACACATAAGTGTAGCAGCACATGTGAACACACAAACAGAGAGAGAGAGAGAGGCGAGAATCAAGTCAGGGTCTCTGCAAACAGAGTAAGCAAGCACAGAAGGCAGCAAGCTGGGCAGGCTTGAAGGAGCCAGCGGTCAAACTAACCCAGCACTTCCTCACCCCAGTCAGAGCTGGAACCTTCCAGAAGTAGAAGTGCCTTTGCTCATGACCCTTATTGAGGTCACAGAGCAGGTCACGGTTTACAAAAGGGCTCAGAGGTACCAGCTGTGGGGGTACAGTGCTATTTCACATCTACGAAGGACGCAGGCTGCTCATGAAAGGTCAGACCACAGCAAGGTGCCATCTACTGCAACCCAGCCAAATGCCATCTTACTAAAATGTATTTTAAAAAGTGTCATAAAGCATAGTATTCACAGGGAGGGACTGGGGTGCCCTGCCTCAGGCCCAGGTCTTCCACTCCCAAACCTCCGCTCCACTCAGTCTGATTGTGTCAGGTGCCAACACGAACCCCACAAGCTTGTGTGGGTGTTTTTTTTCCTATGGATTGTACCTCATATTTTGCTTCTCCAAAAACTGAAAAATGGAGATGACCTAGTGTGTGCATGTGGGGGGTGACATGGGCGTGCATACGTGTGTGTGCATGGGGGGGGTTGACATGGGTGTGCATACGTGTGTGTGCATGTGGGGGTGACATGGGTGTACATATGTGTGTACATGTGTGTAGGGGTGTTGACATGGGCGTGCATGCATGTGTGTGCATTGTTGGGGGTTGACATGGGCGTGCATGCGTGTGTGTACATGTGTGTAGGGGTGTTGACATGGGTGTGCATGCATGTGTGTGCATTGTTGGGGGTTGACATGGGCGTGCATGCGTGTGTGTACATGTGTGTAGGGGCGTTGACCTGGGCGTGCATATATGTGTGTGCATGTGGGGGGTGACATGGGCATGCATACATGTGTGTGCATGTGGGGGGTGACTGGGCGTGCATACGTGTGTGTGCATGTGGGGGGTGACACGGGTGTGCATACGTGTGCGTACATGTGTGTGTACTGTGTGCTGGAGTCCTAAACATGGAACAAGGCCTGGCAGAGAGGGAGAGAGAGGGAGAGAGAGAGAGAGCACGCTCAAATCCTGCTTCTAAGTGTCCCTCAGTCACATTTGATCCAAAAAGTATAAATTATAAATTCCAGGAGATTTTAATTGACAGATCAGATGGGGCGCCAAGATTCAAGAAAAGGAAAAGGAAGTAAGTCAGCAGAGGGACTTTTGTTATTTTCACCGAACCTATCCTCAGAAGAGGCCGGCTAGCCAGGACTTTCCATACAGTATGTGTCCCCTGACCCACAGTAAGGAGAGGGCTGTCTCTCTGAGAGTTTAAGAAGGGAAAGGGTGGTACCTGCCCTGGGAGCCCTTGATTTCCTGTTTTTAAAGAACTGGGTTGATTGAGTCTACCATAAGCAAAATGATTCTCAGCCGGACAAACACAAGCAGCGCTGGCCCCTGGAGGAGGGTGATCCTCTCAGGAGGTCCCCCGCCAGCCTGTCCCAGTGTTCAGTCAACCCTCTGACTTCAGGGGACAAGGAAGTGAAGACACTGGCTGGAATCGACAAGCTCTCTCTCACAAGGGAAGGGGCCTCATCCAAGGGCTGCTACGGGTAATCCTGCAGAAGGACAAACACCTCAACTTCCTAGGGGAAGACCTCGGACTCGGAAGGCCTCATCTTCCAGTTGCTCAACAGCGTTTTCGGATTCCTGACGGCCCAGTGTTGAGACCGCCCTGGCCCCTTTTCAAAGGACCCTAAGTACTGGGATGATCCCAAACCTATTCTCTAGATAAGCAAAATGATTCCCTAATGTAAAATTAGCTGTGTGTAACAACACAGAGATAAATGATACTGAATCATTGCTTTGCACGGGCTCAGATAAGGGAGGACACACACAAAGGTCCGTAAACTTTAAAGGCTGTGGCTAAACTCATGTCTCAAATTTTAAGAATTACTCACCAGAATGGCATATTTGTATAAAGCAGATTTTACTGATTCAAAATGCATTATGAGATCTCAATTATACTCTCTATATAAAATATACATATTATATATTATATAATTATTTATATATAATATATTTATTTACCTTATCTGAAATGATTGGGACCAGAAGTTATTTGGATGTGGAACAGTTTTGAATCTGGGGAGCTCTACCCATGTATAATGAGGTAACTTGGGGAATGGACCCAAGACTAAGCATGAAATTTATTTGTGCACCACAGTCCCCTTAAATGCACAGCCTGAAGGCAACCCTATATATCTTTATTCACCTACGACCCATCATGCGAGGCAGGTGTGGAATTTTCCACTTGCGTTGCTGTGGCGGCTCCCAAAACCTTCCCAGTGCTAGAACCTCTTGGGTGTCATAATCTCTGGTAAGGGATGTTCACGTATACATTCTACACTATGGAGAGAGAGAAAATCTAGTTGCCTCTGAGTGGCGGATAGTGGAGAACAGCTTCTCTTCCACGCATCTCAAATTCACAGACCAGATTAGAGATGAAAATCATGCTTCCAGATGTGCCTATGTTCAACGGGATCCAATGAAGTCTTTAAATAAAGGCTGCAATCTTTCCATACACTCAACCCAGGCGGGGAATTCCCAGGTGACAATGGAAGCGAGCAGACTGTGGAAGACGAGACCAATGAGGGAGAGCTCCCTCCTTGGCAGGCTTCTCAGGAGCAGTAGCTTTTAAACAAAAACCACAATCCTAGTGAGAGACACAAAAGCAAGGTTGAAGGGGCGCTCCAGACCCAGGGCAGCCTGGGGCCTTCCAGCTTTGCAAGACATGACTGGGCTCCATCAAAGGATAGTCCTGCTGTCTTGGGCAAGTACCTGAGACATTTTAAAGGGAGGGATGAGCTTCCAAAGACTGCGTTCATGGAGGGGCTCATAGGGGAGAAGAAAGCACAGGCACGTGATTCCGACCTCCAACTCAGTAGTTCACCCCTATGGAGGAGTCTGTCATGAGCATGGACTGAGGTCAGTGGTTAACTGAGGCTACCCTTCTCCGACATCCAGGACACGGAGAAATATCTACCATGCCTGGTACCTCGGGAGCAGTGCAGCCCACGGTGAAGGCTCTGATCTTAATGGGTTTAAACTGGGGCCAGTCACCAGAGAACCAGGAGTCTGGGAATGGGCATGCCCCAACAGCAGCAGAACTGGAGGGAGAAGCCAGGCACTCTTGACAAGACCTGAAGCCTCTACCTTTCTGGAGCTGGAGATGAGGGGCTACTTCATACGTTCAGCTAGCAGATATTTAAATATTTTATGTGTCAGGCCTGTACAATTGTCTGGATTAGAAAAGAACTCTAAGATCCTGTCCCTGACCAAAAAAAAAAAAAAACCCACAACACTTCATGAAGACTATTAACTCAGAAGGGTCAAGGATTTCTAAAGAAAACTGCCTAACTGTCAGGGGCCCACTCCTAAATCTTCAGCAGCGTAACCAATGGCCAATTATCTGATGGTCAATTACTCAAGCTCACGATTACCCAGTCTTATGAGCTAGGAAAATACAAAAGACAATGGGCTGCAGACTAGAACTGGAGGGGGCATTTGCCAGCCAAAGAGCTGGGCAGCATTTTGGTTTTGGGTTTTTTTCCCCTCCTCACACCTCTCCAACCAGCAAAGAAACTTAGAGTTCAATTTCTTCTTTCACACACTGCTTTTCTGTCCCACAGACAGGTACCCAGAGACCTTCTGCCAGAGGACTAAGAGTGGGGGAGGGTGGAACAGGACACAGTCTGGTCTGCGTTGTGGTCCCTTCTGCCTCTGCCAAGCTGATCCTGAGAGAATTCCCAGGCAAAAAGACTGCCTGGATCATGAGACTGCAGAGACTTGAAGACTGCATCACTTTCAAGTTCAAAGCAGCTACGAGAGCCCTGGCTCTTCTCACAGAAGACCAAGGTTTGGTTCTCAGCACCCACATCAGGTGACTCATAACCACCTGTAACTCCAGCTCTAGGGGATTCAAAACGCCTTCTGGCCTCTGCAGGCCCCTACACACATACAGCACACATGCGTGTGCACACACGTGCACACACACATGCACACGCATGCGTGCACACACAAAATTCTTAAGGTGCTGGAGGAACAATTCACAGTTAAAGGGACATACACGCATTGTTCCCATTCCCAGAACCCATGTGGAGTATCTCAAAACCACCTGTAACTCCCGTTCCAGGGGATCTTATACCCTCTTCAGACCTTCACAGGCACTGTGTACACACACACACACACACGGCAGGGAGGGAGCAATTAAAAATAAAATAAATCTTCTCTGTAATCTTTTCTGAAAGTTCAAAACAGAAAGAAAAAATCACTTGGCCTCAGTTAACAACAGTGGACGGTAACAAAATGAAAGATAAGGAATAAAAAACATAATTCTGTTTCCAAAGCATATTTTTATACCCCATATAGCAGTACTAACAGGGGTTCCGCGGCACGACCTATAATTTTGAGTAAGAACTTTCAATTAAACATCCGTAGGTTCATATCCAATCGGCGTTTTGAAAGCAGCATCTGCCCTGCGCTAGAAGGGGGATCGGGAAAAGCAGACTCCTCGTGATATGAATTATAAACATCTGGGGGAGAAAAAGGGGGCCAGAAAGGATCCGTCAGGACAGGATCAAAGAGGTGTATTCAGTCCAGCACAAGCTCAGACAAGGCTGTGGATCCAGAAGCTTACACTGAAAAAAAAAATCCCTAAAGCCACTTCCAAGTCAATTAAAAAGTTAATAAATTCTGATGAACGTCGGAAGAGCAAGACACCAGTTACAGGTAACACGTTTCTTCCTCAGCATCACAGCTACGGGTCCGTGCACATGGAATGTTGATGGCACTGGACAGGTACAGGGAGGTTCAGGTACAGGGAGGTTCGGGTACAGGGAGGCTCAGGTACAGGGAGGTTCAGGTACATTCCTGCTCTGCACTCCTAAGCATTTCTGCTGAGAATTACCGGGCATGCACCGTCCCAGCAAAACTTGAATAGGCCTGAACAGAGCTCTGAAGTCTAGACCAAATCATTGGGCCCTTTGTCTAAACCGCAGGAGTCTCATTATATCTGCATACCAACCTGTCTTCTAGCCCTCTGGGGAGAGAATCTGGCTTGGTCCCGGGTGGCCCCAGGAGCCTGGCACTCTTGAGATGCCTGCCTGTCTGGTCCCACCCTCTTGCAGCCCAGAATGCCAGCAAAGTCCATTTTTAAATTCCCTCAGAAGTTTCACAACCACAGGTTTTGAGCGAGGAGACAAACACCGCTTTAGTTTGCTGACATGAAACTAAAAATATGAGCAGCAAACAAAAGCCATCTTTTACCAGGACCGGCTGGGGTGTCCTGGGGTTCCATGCGGTAGCACAAGACCATATTCTTGGCAGCCAGGCCGCCTTAACAACTGACTGTTCCACAAGGAAGAGGGGCCAGTCTGTCCCTGCGCTGTCAAGGAATCGCACAGCCGGCAGCCCTGTCTGTTTGATGCAGAGAACAGCTTCATGGCTCTGCCATTCACTAAGAGGCAGGCTTGATGAATTCGGGGCCGCGTCTACTGAAGATGTTAGATACACACTTAAAGAAGGCGGGGAGGCAAAACCAATCTTATTTCCCCTGGAAGAAAATGTGCTTCCTTCTCCCTCCTCCCTCCCTGCAATTAGAAAACTAAATTATTACTGTGGCAACTCAGAGGCGACGAAAAACGAACCTTGATGCCAACGTGGCCCAGCACAGGTCTGCTGATCCAGGATAAAGGGGGAAGGGGTTCCTGAGACCAAGACTAAGTCCTACCTGTTGGGCTTCTAAGCCGTGCAGCACAGCCGGGCCCAGGGCACCCCTCTCTTCTCTAGTCCCAAACTTTCCTTCTGGAACCCCCCCACCCCACCCCGGAAGAGGGGAGCTTGGGTTCTCCCTATCCTGATAGGAAACGTGGAATTTAGCCGAAGCCAGAGAGGATGTGGGGAAGGATTCGTTCTTGTGCCGCGGAGTCTCTGAATGTTCAGAACACAAGAGGAGGGGATGAGCCTAGGAACTGTACAAAGTATCTCCAAGGGCTGTGATGGCCAAACTGTGACCCCAATAGCTCTAGAGTTCCTAGATTGGGTCTAGAGCCAGAAGGGGGTGGGTGGGCCAGTCCCTGGAGCACCAGCTGCAAGGTCATTGCGGAGTTAGCCCCTGGAGTGTTTCGCAAAAGATCGTGCTGAGTGGAGGGAAGTGCCGGGAACCCACCCACCCGGGAACCCACCCACCCTCTCCCCACACCTGCTCTGCGCAGCCGAGCCTGGAACACGTGGTAGCTCAGCTTAGGGCTTCTCGAGCCGGCTGCAGAGACCCACTACCTCGCCCCGGCGTGCACCAGTAGCCCCGGGGTACCCAACCAGGAAGAAGCAGCGCTCGCCGGAGCAGAGCAGCCGGCTCCCGGAGCCGGTTTCGTCCCAGCTCTCAACAGCAACCCCGACCGAGTTTTGTTGGAATCCCACCAACCCTCGACCCCGGCAGCTTCCAACAATCCCTACCTTTCTCTGCCACCTAGCCAACAGACAAGACACAAAGAAAAAAATAATAATAATAAAAGGGAAAGAAAGATGGGGGCCACACACGCCGTCTCTCCTTGCGGTCTCAACCTCCAGCCTGGAGCTTGGAGAGGAAAAGGAAGCGCACCTTCCCTCTGCCCATCCCAACTCGGTGACCCGCGGATCCCGGCAGCAAGGAGCCCCAAAGAGGCCGAAGGGAAGAGGTGAGGTTGGAAGAAGCAGAAAGCAGAGCGAGAGAGGAGAAAAATATCCAACAAAACCACGCTAACGCGCCCCCTACCTGGGTGCAACATACTTTGGAAATAGAAGATGACCAAGATAAAGGATCCCAAGCAAGTGGCCAGCACCATCCGGCAAATTCTGTTCATCCTCATCACTTCCAGCAGCGCCGGCTTCATGGCTTTGTCCTGGCCGCGGAGACCCGGCTGTCCGGGAGGCGCGTCCGGAGCGCAGAAGCGGGTACCCCTCCGCGGGGAACCAGCGCCCGGGAGGTTCAGAACGGAGCTGGCCGAGCTCCGGAGCTGGATCCCGCTCGCTTCACCGAGGCTCTCCGAGCCCCCAGTCCGGGTCTCTGGGCGAGGGGGTGGTGCAAGGCGCGGGAGTTGCTGTGCAAGTGTGGAGATGCGTGGCCCCGGCCGCGCGCTCCTGCCGGTCCGCCTCGCCTCAGCCCGAAGCTCCGCCGCCTTGGCTCTGCTGGCGCCTGCGGCCGCCGCTGCCTCCTCGCGGGCCGGGCGACCGGGATGCGAGAAGGAAGGTGCTACCGCCGCCGTGCACTGGCCTCTGTGACTGTCCAGGCCCCCCTCCCTCCCTCCCTCACCAAAAGCTACTTCACTGCGCTCCAGTGATCTATATATTCCAGGGTTGGGTTTTACCAAACGCAACTCGCAGCCCCCGGCGAGGGGAGGGCGCCGGCGAGCTGGGAGGGCGGGGCCGCGCCGGGGCGGAGCGTCGCCTCCCCCCGCCCCTACCCGAGACGTGGTCGCGTCCAGCTGTTTCCCCGGGAGTCCGGACAGCGCAGCGCGCTCCCGCAGGGTCCCAAAAGCCCTCAGTCCCTGGGCGGAGCTGGGCCGCTGAATCGAGGTTGTGAGTGAACGTTTCCATGACAAAACCCGGAGCGGGGAAAAATAAGAATAAGATCGCCTTAGTGCTGCCACCCATTCTCCCGTGTGGAAAGACGAGTGGCGAGAAGCGGGTTAGGTTAGGTGGCTTTGGCGAATAGGGGCTCCGTGGCACGCGACGGTTTAAAATCTCCTGGGCGATTTAGTAGGGGAAGTTGCCCCAAGCTCTCCTGAAAGCGGATGCCCTTTTCACGATGACCAAAACTAGGCCGTTTCTCTTTTCAAAACTCAAAGGACAGCTCATCTTGAGGGCTGCTTTTTCAAAGAGGTTAAAGAGAGCGGAGCTAAAGTCAAGGTTAGGGAAGCTGCTGGCATTCCAGGGTCTGGTGACAGCTGATCCTCCTGTCTAACACGCGCCCTCACCCGCACCCCTCAAGGCAAAAGAGATTTGTGGGTTTTAAAACTGCTCTGCCAAAGGTTAGAGCTTGCTGGAATGTATCCGAAGGGCATGAAAATCAGTCCGGCGGATGTGAAAAGACGTCCCTAAAAGTCTAACAAAGTGTCGTGGGGGAAAAAGCCAGCTTAGCGTTGGCAGGTAGAGAGAAAGATGGCGCTGCTTTCCCGCATTGTGTAAAATGTTTTAAAATGTTCCGCTCCATGCAGTTAGGTGGCCGTGGATCAATAAGGGGCTCGCAGGTCAATGGTAACATCACGTTTATACCAGGAAAACAGTGTTATTGTAAAGCCTGACTTTTATGACTTATCATTAAGTGAATTTACAGTACTAACTCGATTGCTAATAAAAATAAGACATTGTGCCTTCTAATGCATCTCTTCTCACGGGCATTGATAAATTCTCGTTGAATCTGAATGCAATGGGCCTTATCCTCCCCTCAAATTTGACAGATACACAACTTGCTCTCCTCCGAGACTAGCATCCAGAAACGCCTGTGCAGCCTGGATTCCCTCTTCCCTGAAGTTTTCCCCCCAGTGGAGAAAGTCAGCAACCTCCCTGTGATTGCAAAAGGCAGTCAATTACAGCGAGCTATTTACGCAGCCCTTTAGTACTGAGGTCATTTGTCCCCGTTTATGAATCAGTTGCTTGCTGAAGGTGACCAAATTATACATGCTACTCTCCAGGGAGACCCCCATTGTGATGTGAGGAACAGGCACTGTACCCCTCTCCACCAAGTGGGGTGGGAAGAGAATGGGCTCCCTGCAGGGGCATGTCCAAGAGAGTACCTGCAGGCGGACCAATGCCAGGGTCTTCTTTAATGCCTGGTTTTTCACTAAGCGCAGTAAAGAAAGGATTTGCATGCATTTCCTGGGGCAGGAAAACCACATTGTCAAGCCTGGATATTCCCTATAAGCCCATTTGGAAAGTCACACATCCAAGGAAGAAGTGAGAAATGATTCTTTTCGGGTTTTGAACGCTTGGACCATGTTGGACCATGTGCTGGAGAAGGATGGTGAGCCTTGCCAGGCATCTGGGATTGGCCCCCACATACAATATGGGAGTAGGCTCTGATGGTAACCTGCCACCTCTTCCAGAAGTGTCCTGTAACTTCTCACTGGAGTTCCCTCTTCCGTCCTCTATGCTGTGAGCTCTAGATCCAACCCCGTCTCCAGCCACTATGCCCTGTAGACAGAGCTCTCCCTGAAGGACCAAATCTTCTTCCTCTCCTTCCACCCCACCTCTGGTACCCAGGACAATGACTGGCTCGCAGTACACAGAAGTCACAGATGGGGAGGTATTGTTCTTTTGGAGTAGGAAATTAAGACAGAGCCCTCTCTAGCCAGGCGGTGGTGTCATATGCCTTTCATCCCAGCACTTGGGTGGCAGAGGCAGGCAGATCTCCGTAGTTCGTGGCCAGCCTGGTCTACAAGAGCTAGCTTCAGGACAGCTAGGACTGTTGCACGGAGAAGCCTTGTCTTGAAAAAAAACAAGATAGATAGATAGATAGATAGATAGATAGATAGATAGATAGATAGATAGATA
>JABTXL010005037.1:2353683-2367533 GCA_025134845.1 Neodon shergylaensis
AGATAGATAGATAGATAGATAGATAGATAGATAGATAGATAGATAGATAGATACCTTTCAAGTGTATGGCCACAGCCAATGGCAGTGGTCAATGGCCCTGTTGTCCTCAGCACATTGGCAGTGGAGAGGAAAGATTTCAGTTCCTATTCCTGTGCCAAGCCGTAAACTCAACAACTACAGATAAAGCCACCTTTGCTTCTGTCCCTAGCCTAGCAGAACCTTCCTGCCCTTTTTCTCCCACCACCTTACAGGTCCTGACAGGACAAAGGACAGTCGACTGATAAGATGTGGAGAAAGAAAAAGACTGTATCTTTCCAATGCCGATCCGAAGTAGAAAGATTGCCTCTAAAGTCCGGCTTTGGGAGCCGGGATATAGCTCGGTGGTAGAGCCCATGCCTGCATACATGAGGTCCTGGGTTCAAACTCCAGCACAGTAAATAACATATCAGCTTTGCTTTCCCAAGACCTGCTGAAACAGGCCACGCTGTGTGGGCAACAACAGGGGATCCCTACTTCCAGGGGCTTAAAGCAGCTGACTACACCTCCATGGGCTGTTTATCTGCTATGAATGGGCCGCAGGGCGACACCTAGGGCATGTTTCACAGGTGAAGCAAAGCAGGACCCTCCAGAGCAGTGTTCTCAACCTTCTTAACACTGCGACCCTTTAATACAGTCCCTCTTGTGGTGGCCCCCAACCATAAAATTATTTTGTTACGACTTCATAACTGTAATTTTGCAACTGTTATGGATCATAATGTAGTTACAATTATGAATCTCTGTTATCTGATGGTCTTAGGCCACCCCTGTGAAAGGATCAGTCGAAGACTGTTTGCAAGACTTGAGAAGCAGGGGCTTTTGGGAAGCTTCAGCAGATAATTAAGTCATCCATCCCTCAAGGACTACTTGTGGTTTCTGAGCTTCATTTATTGGCCAGGACGGGTCACAAGGCTGCCCAGCATCGCGCCTGGGTCAGGAAGTGTGGGCCTGCTATGAACCACAAGTGAACCAGGGTGAGGAGCAGCCTTCCTGGCTCTGCCCCTGCTCATTCTTCAAATCTCATTCCCATCAATTCCCTAGTCTCCTTTTGTCCATGGGCTTCTGGAGGATGCTCTAAACTTAGTACCATGATGGGGCCCAACCCTGCAGGACTGAAAGCCTAGCATGGCTCTAGAGGGGAAAAATAAAAAACAAAACAAAACAAAACAAAACAAAACACAAAACTGGTGGAGCAGAAAGTCCAACTTATGCCATGGGTTTTGTAAAATTGATAAGAAAGAAATAGATGCAAAAGTCCACAGCTCCAGCTAATGCCTTTGTGAGCAGCAAACAGACAGATGTGTACCCAGTCCCTCCAGTGGCCCAGGCTGAGCTCAGCCTCATGCCTGTAGATTCTGCCCACAATGAACTGTCCTGTTAGATCTCCCAAAGCTGGCAAAATGCTCCTTTCTGCACTTCGTCGGAGCAAGAAATGGACCCAGAGTACATGGGAGACAGAGAACCCTTCAGCATCTTCCAGGAAGACGGTGAATGTGTCTCATACCAACAGGGGCCGGGGCTCCCCACTGGCTCCTCCAAGGACTGGATTTTCCCATTTGCATCTCTCCAACACCTCTAGCACAAAGTACACTCAGTTAGCCCGAACACAGTCAATATTTGTGGAGCTGAATTAAAAACCATTTGCCTGCAGAGCGGGGAGATTTGGGGTATAAATCTTCTACAGGTAGGTAAACCGCAAATACACAAGCGGGCCACTCACAACAGGGCTCTGAGAGCAAGCTCCTCCTTGCCTTGCCAGCTTTTCAGAACCAGGCTGGGAAGGAAGGAGGGAAGAGAGAAAGGGTAAGAGGGGAGACAGATCTGGAGGGAGAAAGGTTTGGAAGCCGTGGGGAGAGAGGGGAGAGAAATGGAAAGGGAAGAGGTTGAGGCAGGGACAGAGGCAAGGGGATAAGCAGGGAAGAAGTGAGAAGAGATAGAAACAGTGAGCAGAGGATGGCAGAAGAAATGCCCACCTATTCCGTGTCACTTCAGATGCTAACACCATTCCTCTCCCCGACTTAGGCCCCTGAGATTTCACCAATGACCTCCCAGGACTTTGGGACACTCGGGCTCTACCCCAAGCCCGCTAAAACTGTTCCATCTCTGTCTCAGACAGCCCAGAAATCCTTTCCCTTACTGTGTGTGTTCCCACAAGTGAGCCTTACCCACTTTCCACGTTGGCTCCTAAACTCCATCTAGAACCTTGGAAGCGCTCCAACGCCCATCGAAGTTTGCATGCTCCCGCCTTTACTTCGATGCCCTTGTGTGCATTCTCACCCTCCTTTTACAGAGGGGGAAACTGAGGCAGAGAAGGCATGCCCCAGGGACACAGAACTGGTACGGGCAGAATGAAGATCACAAAGCTGGTAGCCTGGACTCCAGGGCCACCATCTGCTTCCTGGGCAGCCTAGGAGGCAGGTGACATACATCCCTTCTCTAGCCTGACTTTCTCCACCTGGTGACTGCTGGGCCCCTTCACTGTCTTTTCAACCCTACCTCCTCCGCAGGGCCCAGGGATGGATTCTCCTCAGGAATCAGTCCTCTGGGACCCAGCCCTCTTGTAGTACAGGCACAGCGGTGTAATCTTTCTGGAGCTCACTTTGACATTTATTTATTGGTAATTTATTGGAACACTCTTCTGTGTTTGTTCCCCTGCCCCACCCTCATTCCCCTTTTGAAAATCTCTCCACTCCCCTGCTTTGAACTGCCTTGGCCCACCCTAGGAATTCCAGAAAGGCTTTCACTGAAAAGACCTTGAAACCCAGAAGACACCACCCCGGGGAGAGAAACCAAGCTGTGGATGGGATCTGAGAAGGGAGACTTGAGTATCCTCCCCACCCTTTGCTTTGAGAAGCAGCCTTCCTTGGTGCCAGCGAAGGCAGGGACCTGGCCTAGTGGCTTTATTGTCACCAGGGATACTGTGCTCTGTGTGTGACTCTGAAGCTGCTGACCCACTGGCCTGACAGAGCTTCAGAGACTGAGGAGCCGAGCACACGGGTTTGGGTGAATGACCAAGAGGACTTTCTGTGACATGGGGCCAAGGCCAAGTTAAGATATCCAGAAGGCTGGTGTAGCCGGGCGGTGATGGCGCACGCCTTTAATCCCAGCACTCGGGAGGCAGAGGCAGGCGGATCTCTGTGAGTTCGAGGCCAGCCTGGTCTACAAGAGCTAGTTCCAGGACAGGAACCAAAAAGCTATGGAGAAACCCTGTCTTGAAAAATAAAAAAAAAAAAAGGCTCATGTAGGGATCCATGCTTGGGACCCCAGCACTCAAGAGGCGGGGGCAGAGGATTGCTTTAAGTTGGAGGCTAGCCTGTGCTATATAGTGAGAATGTGCAAGGTTGTCTGGGAGATATTGGAAAACCTTTACACAAGTCCAGAAACATCACACTTTACCCTCAACGGCTGCTCCAACCTAGCCCCAGGATGTAGGCAGTCATTTAGCCGTCATTGGAGGTTTGCCCTTTTGAGAGTTTCATATAAATGGAATCATATGATATAGAGCCTGTCATGTTGATCTCTCCACTTGGTGAAATTTAAAAAAAAATATTTTGAAATGTATAAATCTGTGTGTGTGCGCACACACATGTACACGTGTGTGCGCATGTGCGTGCGTACATGTGTGTGTGTGTGTGTGTGTGTGTGTGTGTATAAGAGTAAGCCAGAGGTCAGCCTTGGGTGTCATTCCTCCTGCACCATCCACACTGTTGAAACAGGGTCTCTTATGAACCTGGGGCTGAACGAGTAAGCCAAGCTGACCAGCAAGCAAGCTCCAGGGACCCTGACATCTCCCCCTCCCCAGCACTGAGATCACGAGAGCACACCACTTGAGGTCTAGCGGTGAAATTCAGAGCCCCTTGCTTTCCGGGCAAGCCATTAGCCACAGAACATCTCCCTAGCCCCTGGAAATTCATCTTCCCGCACGCAGTGATGTTTAATTCCTCTTCAGTACTTTGTGGCGCATCATACCTGTGCAGAAGTGTCACTAACGTTACACCCCAAACCTCGGATCCTCATGGTAAGCATACACAAGACAAACCGAGCCTTGCAAATATCCAAGGACCGGCAGACAGTTGTTAAGAGCCAGAGGTGGGTTTTGAACCAAAAGCATGCAGCACCAGGACCCACTTTAGAGTGGATCTACCATGTTTCTGAGTTCCCCTTTTCAGCACAGTAAGACTAGTCCCCACAACTGCAAGGGGCAGAGGTTCTAGACAACAGAAGAGGAGAGAGCCAGGCAGCAAGGGGTTAAACAGGCTTCTGGGTCATCTGGCTGTCACCTTTGCTCCCCAGTCTTGGTCATACTCAGAGTTCCCCACCGAGCCTCAAGTCTCCTGGATGAGGCCCTCAGCTGCCTCTCCTCCCTCCAGGCAAGCCCTTGTTTAAATAGGACAGTGGGGGGATGCCTGGGAACAACTGGGTACACAACTCCACCCTTTGTCTTTCCTTGGGCCCTGGGTGGGGCGAAGGAGCATGCCTCTCTGAGTGGTTTATGGCCCGCTCTCTAGATGAAAGGCTTCCCCCATAAATCTGCAGACCTCCAAACACTGTGAAGTGACAGGGACAAAAGTAGGAAATACCCAAATACTCCGTGTAGAGATTTCTCCCAACTATCTCTTGTGTTGTGTGGTGTAGGCAGCCTGAGGAAGAGTTGTTTGTTCTCTGCCCCTAAAATGCAAGACTCCTAGATATCAGAGGAAAATGAGCCACGTGAAATGGTGCAGGGATGGATGGTTAAAACTTATCCAAGAACTGAAAGAAGCTTTAACTTCCTGCCGAGAGTCAATGCAAACAGCTAAGACGACCCTACCAAGTTCAGTGACGTGAACAAAAAAAAAAAAATGCTTTCCTCTTAGGATGCAAAGGATGGACTAAGGAGATACTTGTATGTAGCTGGTAGCAGGATCCCTTTCCATTCTCTTGGGAAGTTCTTTCTCTCAGCAATGGGGCTGAGGCACCACACTGTGGTATCTCAGGCTTTGGATTCAAGGAGACAAAATTTATTTGCCTTTGGAGAATCGGCTAGTTCCATTATTAAGACTGAGTTTCCTCATCTGTCGGATGGGAACACCCTTTCCCAAACCCCCTCTCAGCCTGCATCACAGTTCCCACTTCTTGTAGCCAAAACGCCAGGCCATTGCACGTTGCATTGGATAGAGAGGTCCACACAATAGCAGGGACACGAGGTCAAAGGGGACTTGGCCCATTTCTCCCCATTTGCGGCTCCTTCCTCTCGGCAGAACATGGAAACAAAAGATCCCAAAGGCCGGCCGATGTCGAGCGTCTATAGTTTAAATGTTTTCTTTCTTCTCTATATTTCATCATCAAAATGTCTGTGAAAGGGAAGTTTATCTGGTTGGGTTATGTTTTTTGTTTGTTTGTTTTGTTCTTTTAGTTGACAATTTGATACAATCTAGAACCCCTTTGGAATGGGGTCCCAGTGAGGGACAGTCTAGGTTGGCCTGTGGGCACGATGGATTCATGGGAAGACCCCCCTGCTGTGGTTGTGGGCATTCCCCAGAGAAGACTGCTCAGAAACGAGTTTAAGCCAATAGAAAGTCTTTATTAGTCGGCTGGAGACTACACTGGGTGTTCAAGATTCCAGTGTGGCACCGAGCCTACCTCAGCGTGAGATTTTAAGCACAAAAACCATGCCTTGGATTGACACACTTTAGTTAACATGAACAATTAGCCAGAAGCAGAACTGAAGAAGCTGAGAAGCAAGGTGAGTGAGTACCTTTAGAGACTTTCCCAGAACTATGGACTTTGATGGATGAGGTCTTTGCTTTAGTTTTGGCAGGTGGTGCTGTCTCTGTGCTGAGTTTTACAGCCTGAATGGCATTTCCAACATGGAGTCAGTTGTGCTAAGGTTTGGTGGCCTACCAAAGGCTGGGACCCTGGAACGCTGTGGGTGGCCACATCCCCTGGGTGGGGGATCTTGGACTACATGAGGGTTGAAAAGGTGAGCTGTGCCACTACCGTGCGTGCGTGCGTGCGTGCGTTAATCCCTTGCTCTTGGCTGTGGATGTGATATCACGCCAGTTCTCAAACACTCCTGCCACAGTGACTTCCTCGCTGTGAGAGACTGTAACCGGGAATTGTGAGCAAACTAGACCCGTTCCTTTCTACATCACTTTTATCGGAACGTTTACCACAGTAGTAGAAAAAGGGCTAAGACAATGTTCAGATCTGAGCTGGGTGGAGCTAAAAGACGGAGCAGGCGGCGGTCCCGGCTGGGTCCACACACCTGCCGTTGTGTGGACTGAGCTGTGTCCCACACGATTTGAATATCGATGTCCTGGTTACCAAGGTGAATGTGTTTGAAGACAGGACCCTGTGACGATTCATGTTTACTCTCAGCCGAGCTGAGTTAAAATCAGCGAGAACACAAGCTTGGGTGTGTCTATAAGGTTTGAATGGCTTGGACGTCCATCCTGAATGTGAGCGGCACAGTCCCGCAGACTAGGGTACCACACTGAACAAAAGGGAGGAAGTGAGCTGAGCTCCACCACGCATCACTGTCTGACTTCTGACCACGCACACATCATGAGCAGCTCCTCAAGTTCTTGCTGCTATGCCTTCCCGACCCCATGGACCGGACTCTCAAACTGTCAGCAGAAATAAACCCTTTGCTAGGTTTTCTGTCACAATTAGAGAAAAGTAACTAACAAAGGTCTTTAAGGTAGAAACCAGCGCTAAATAAGGTCATGAAGGTGGCCCCTAACCCAATGGAATTGGAGTCATAAGAAAGAGGGGAAAAAAAAACTCTGCGCATGCGCACAGGAAAGGCCATATGAGGACGCAGGGAGAGACGAGCTGACTGCAAGTCTCATCAGGAGCCAATCTTGCTGGCTACTTAACCGTGTACTTCTGCTTTCAGAGCCGTGAAAACGCTAGTACGCGTTGTTTAAGTTGATGGTATTTTGTTACGGTAGCCCAAGTGCCTACAGTGACTTGGGTCCATCACTTTACGGAGGGCAACTGTCATGTTCAGCGCTTCCTAGCCTCTCCAAGCATCCTACTAAGGCAGGAGAGCCAGCCTTGCTCTCCCAGCTCCCTGCAGGTTCTGCTCCTCAGGCATGGTGGCAGAAGTAGGGCTTGGAACAACTGGAAAGTCTGAAGGTGAGCCTTGGAGTCAGGCCAAGAGCAGTGCAGCAAGTCATCATGAACTTGGTGACTTAAAACAACAGAAATGTCATTTCATGCAGCCCTGGGAGCCACGAGTCTAGAGTCAAGATGTCAGCAGAGGTTTGCTCCTTGGGGACACTCCGTGAGTGAGTCCTCCTGGGGCTCTTCCAGCCCCTGATGGCTCCAGGAGTTCCCTAGCGTGTGGACACACAACTCCAACCCTTCCTGCTTTCACGGGACTTTCTTTGTATCTGTGTTGCCTCATTTTCTGACTCTTGTTTTATTTTGTTTTCAAGACAGGGTCCTTCTGTGTAGCCCTGGCTGCCCTGGAACTAACTTTGTAGACTTTATAGGCCAGGCTGGCCTCAGACTTACAGAGATCCTCCTGCCTCTGTCTCCCAAATGCTGGGATTAAATTTTCCGACTCTTAAATACTTGTTATGTAGCCAAGGATATCCTAGAGTTCTCGATGTTCCTTACCTCTTCCCCCAGTGGTGAGACTGTTGTGGACACCACCATGTCTGGCTGTAACCGTCTTAAGGTGATGGAGTAGTAACCCTCAAGCCAAGACTGATCTATATCTGATTTTCCAAGCCTTTCCAACTCAAAAATGCAGCAACTGGACAGGAAGGCTGTGGTGTATGGTGTTGATCTGACTGCTTTGGATTTGGTTTGTTTGTTTGGTTTGTTTGTTTGTTTTTGTCTTTTGTTTCGTTTTTCGAGATAGGGTTTCTCTGTTCAGAAATTCACTCTGTAGATCAGGCTGACCTCAAACTCAGAGATTCACCTGCCTCGGCCTCCCGAGTCCTGGTATTAAAGGTGTGCACCACACACCCAGCTAACCTTGGTTACTGTAAATGTGAACCACAAGTGCCATTAATATTACGAACACAAAGAGCCTTTTAATACGGCCTCTATGCGGGCTGGTGAGGGGATGTCTCTGGCCCCTCAAAGTGATATTTCTGAGAAAAAAATAAAGTGAATTGAATGACAGGCACCTGGAATTAAAATCTCATTCTGTGAGTTTAGATCTCCAATATTCGAGACGTTAAGTAATCTCTTTATGATAATGACTAATCTAGGCTCTGAAAATAAAATTAAGAATGCTGATCAGCAGCAGGAGAGTAGCAAACACTAATTAGAAACAGCAGGATGTGAGTTTCCAGAGCCACAGATCCAGATGGGAGTGATCCCGCTCATGGGGAGTGATCCCGCTCTCATGGGGAGTGATCCTGCTCTCATGAGGAGTGATCCTGTTCATGGGAAGTGATCCTGCTCTCATGGGAGTGATCCCACTCATGGAGAATGATCCCGCTCATGGGGAGTGATCCCAAGCATAGAGAGTGATCCCACCCATGGGGAGTGATCCCACCCATGGGGAGTTTGCCCTTCATTCCTCCGAGTACATAGTGGTAGACTCAGAGTTCTGCTTCACCTGTCACCAGCCAGGTGTCTTGAAGCAAGTCCTTTCCCCTTCCCAGGGTCGGTAACTGCAAGGAATGAGCCTGAGAGACCATCATGTTGATAGACAAGGGTTGGCTAGGTTCATGTAGGGACCTGGTGTGGTGACTCTCGGAGAGAACGTTATAGAGAAGAAAGGGCTCACCCTGCCTGCCTAGATTTAACTGTGAAGTCAGTGCTGTGTAGAAGAGGGATGCAGTTCTACAACTAGCTTATGTTCAGAGTGTTGAATTTCAACCAAGTCAGCCATGAAATCATTCTGCTTGACACACTCCTAACAATGCAGCGGAATTAGCCAAGAGCATCGGGTTCAGGCTACCACCCCCAACTGTCCGGAACTGAGATGTACTTTCTAGGCTCCTGTCATCGGACCCTCAGAGACACGCTTGCTCGGTTCCTGCCATTAGGATGGTTGGAGACAAGCTTGCCCAGCTACTGTCACTGGGACACTCGGAGTCATGCTTGCTTAGCTCCTGTCCTTGGGACCCTCAGAGGCGAGGCTGGACTCAGGTCCCAAGCGGTGTGGAAGAATTGGGGGTTCTTTCTAGATCTCTTCTCTGCTGCCCTTGTATTTTCTTCATTGTGAGGCACTACCCCCAAACCCCAAGCTTCCCTTATTCAACCGGGCATTCATTCATCTTACTTCCTAACAGCCCAGAGAGGCTTCTGTTGCCTTCTGACTGACCCAGCTATGATCACCTGTCTACCCAGCACCTCCCACTGTAACCAGAGACAACGGCATCCCTGTTGCTCACTCCTGACAGGGCACTTAATCTTGACTGACCACTAGATAGGTCTGGGATCAACTGAGGGACTCCCCTCCGGGTGAGTCTGTGAGAGCGTTTCTGGATCGAAAAGGATATGCTGCTTGCCCGTCCGCCATCACGTCCAGTATGGACTAAATTCTTCAGGCATTTTCTAGGCTGTCAGTGCTGGCCTAGGACGGCAGAGGCAGCCGTTCCCATGGACTGAGCAGTTACTACTGGAACATAGCCCTTTTGGGGTACAGATGACCAGTTGGGGACACCCAGCAGGTATCATGTAAGCCAAGCTAATAAATCCCCTTTGCAATATCTTTCATCCTGTCAGTCCTGTTTCTTTAAAGCACTCTATCTAATATGTCTAGACAATATTTCCCACACTGAATCCAGAAGTGGGGACATCCCCATCCGCATCATGAAAGTTGACGCTGAGAAGCCCAAGTAAAAGACCCTGAAATCTCATCCTGGGGTCCACCCTGAGAGACCAAGATAGCTTCTATTACAAGAAGACTTGCTTCAAGTATTCACTTCCTGTGGCTGCTGTAATGAACTCCCACAACACAGAGGTTTAAATGACACAAACGGATCATCTTAATGGTTCTAGAAGTCAGAGATCCAAAATCAATCTCCTAAGGCTAACATCAAAATGTCAGCAGTCTGCGTCTCTTCTGGAGGCCAAGGGAATTATCTGTTTCGTTGCCTCTTGTATTTACGGAGGGCCAGCTGCTTGCTTGGCTCATGGCCCTTCTGCCATCCTGAAAGGCATAGCGTAGTATCTTCCAATGTATACCTATTTCTCTCTCTTCCTCCCTCTCTCCTTCTTATTAAAAAACAAAACAAAAAGCCAAAAACCAAAAAATAAACAGGCAGTGGTGGTACACGCTTTTAATCCCAGCACTCTGGAGGCAGAAGCAGGTGGATCTCTTGAAAGCCAAACAAGCAGACAAGCACGCGTTATCTCAACAGCCCCATCACACCCTGGATAAGGGCCTTTTCTCAATAGTCTTCATTACACTGCAGGGCTCCTCATGCCAATAAAGGCGACCACCTGAACACAGTCACCGCCCACCTCTGGGGACCATTCCTCAGCCTGCCACAAAGAATAGGTGAGAACACATTCTTTACGACATCCACATCTGCCTTCAACTCCAGGTTTAACAAACACCTGTTAGAGCAAGAAACACCTTACAGGAAGGCGCCTACCAACCTCGTGCGAAGACTCCAATCCAAGCTCGCCATCACTCTGCTTGCTCCCTGAGCTGTGGCGTGTGGTCACGAAACACGTTTACATGGCATCGTAACTTAAGGATTTGCACAAACGTGAATCTTTCCCTCTCAAAAGAGCAAGGACTGGTGTAGAGTGGAAAGTTCCTCCGTCAAGCCGGGATACAGAAGTGGCTCTGAAAGCCAGGGCTAAGAGGAAGCGGGTTTGCCGTGAGAGACGCCGAGACAGTGCTTGGTTGGTTCATTTTGATTTTTTTTGACTCAGTTTCGCTGTGTAGCCCAAATTGATCTTTGAAATCACAATTCTCCTGCCTCAGCCTCCCCAGTCCTGAACTTGCAGGCACCACCACATCCAACTTAATTATGTTTGTATGCTTGCTAATACAGACAGCCAGAAGAGCTGGGGTGTTGGTGACCCTGGAATCAGGATGGGCCAGAGCCCAGGGTGAGAGCAGGTGGCCTCTTTGTAATATCTTTCACCCTATCAATCCCTAACTGACAAAGTCCTATGGAGTTGAGCCCCTATTGGCTACCCAAGCCCTGGCCCCAGCCTTGCCCATTAAAGCACAAGGCTGGCCTTTTCTAGGGTTCTGAGTGCTCTGGCTTGTCCCCTCCCCTGGGGTGCCCTGGACTCACACATGGCTGACTTTTCCTTGTTCTGGTCTTCATAGCTCCTCACTAGGGGATAAGGGTACAGAGGAATGGGGGTGCAGGAGAATGGGAGTGGGGTGAGGGGAGGTGTAGGGAGTGGGAGCCGAGGTGCGGGGGAGGGAGACAGAAAGGTACAAGGGGGAGGTTCAGGGGTGGGGGTGTGTTCAGGGGGAATGGGGAGGTGCAAGGGGGGATGGGGAGGTTGGAGTGGGGTGTATTGCAGGGGGAATGGGGAAGTTGCAGGGGGTGGGGAGGCATGGGCATAGGGAGGTTGGGGGTGGGGGTAGGGGGATGGGGAAGTGGAGAAGGATGGGGGAGGTTGGGAGTGGAGTGTGTGTATGGGCAGGGGGGATGGGGAAGGTGCAGGGGAATGGGGTAGGTTGGGGGTGGGGAGCTTTAGGGGTGGTGGTGCCCCACTCAGCCTTCCTGAGGCAGTGCCTTCCCACCACCCAGCCTCAGTCACAGAACCTAGTGTCATTTTGTACAAGTCCCTTTATCACTGACCCGCCATCTATATTTCTGCATGTCTCCAACTTACGGGTTGTCTTGCTTAAAGTGACGCCACCACATAAACACGGCTAGATATTTAATACATATCTGCTAAATAAGCAAACAAATGAACCTAATGACTCATTTTCTCATGGTCAACTTGAACTTCAATTTCTCAGATCCGTGGGTCTTCAGTATTCCCCCAGCTGCCCATGCTGCTGCCCAAAGGGGGGAAGGCTGTTTTTCTGCTGCAAGATAAGGAAATAATTCATTTTCCCTGAGGCCCCATCAGGATAGCCAGAGATCAGAATTTGAACTTCAAAGGAAGCTGAATTGGGCTCTGACTATCTCTCTTCTAGAACCAGGAACCAGCCAGAACAGCAGGTGAAGGGGAAAGAAGAACCAGGCCCTCGAGGTGTACACAAACACCTTTTAGAAGGTTCTGACCCCAGTCTATCAGGTACAGCTCAGGCAGAATGGTCTGAATGGGTCACAATCAGTTTGCCCTAGCTGTGCCTCTGACTTGGTGTAGCTGTTGCCATAGACATGTTCCCTGTGCCCTCAGTGCCTCATTTCCTGATCTGTAAATTGACCACAATGGCCACCTTTCCCTTCCCAGGTGCGGCGCTGATTAAATTTGCTAAAGTAGAAAAATTGCCTTCCGTGCTGATCACAGGGAGCGGCCCAGGCAGCCATTACCAGGCCCAGACACTTCCCTGTGGCTTCTTTGATATAGGGTAGCCGTGCAATTCTCACTCTTCGTGTCTAACAGAGGAGAAAGCAGAGGCTCTGCAGAGACCAGGGTGTTGGCTCAGACAGTGCCTGGGATCCTTATTCCTTACATCAGGCCATGTAAGTGACCCCCAAAAGCTAACTGGACCAGTTCTGCTGTCAAGGCAAGGGCCAAACCTTCAGCTGTTAATCTGACTTCTTTGGCCACGCTTATACCAGAGTACAACGTCACACACAATGGAGGTGTTAGTCGATCTCTCTCTGTCTCTCTGTTTATCTCTCTGTGCCTCTGTCTGTCTGTCTGTCTCTCTCCACTTGCCTCCCAAGCAGCTAATTATGTAGCCAGGATATGCCTCAGACTCCTAGCCACAGGCAAACACAGGAGGACCTAATGCCTTCCAGGCAAGCGCTCTACCCACTGAGCCACACCCCCAACCCTAAAAGGTCTTTTTCTTTTAATTTTATCATTTATGAATGTTACAGACACTACACCACCATGGCTTGGCAGAACCCACCAGTACAGCCGCCACTGGTTCTGAGTTCATCATACAGCCTTCCTCTCCATCATGTGATCACACAGGCAGGCCGACTATATGCTCTGAGGATGAAACCTTTTCAGTTCCTCAAACCGAGTCGCCTCCCAGCACTCACTGTAGCTTTAGAGGACAGCATTGGCTTCTCCCCAGCGGGGTGACCTTTCTTTTTCCAAGCATTGTTCTGGGTTCTGCTGCTAGATAACAGAGCGCTGCCTGTTTTGAGACTCCGGTCATTTAGAAGGAACTCTCCTTTGTACATGCCCAGGGCCTGCAGCTCATTGTTCTTTCCAGAGACACACGGGACCCCTGGCTGGCATCACCTGCATCCCTAGACTGCACAAAACCCAGAGCTGCAGAAAGCAACTTCTCTCTGTCCAGGAGATCGCTGTTGACTTCAGCTGCTATGGTGAGCATGTCGTGAACTGGGGGCTGGGGAGGAGTGTTTGCTGTGCACACACGGAGAGGGGGAAGAGTTTGCTGTGCACACACAGAAATCTGGATTTGGATCCCAGCACTCACATAAAAAGCCAGGTGTGGTGACATGCTCCTGTCACCCCCAATGATGGACTTAGGTAGATCTCAGGGGCTCCATGGCCAGCAGTCTGGCTGGAACACTGAACCTCAGGTTTAGTGAGAGACCTGTCTCAAGAAAAGGAGAAAAGGAGGAGAAGGAGGAAAAGAAGGAGGCAGAGAACAGTAAGAACAACAAGAAGAAGAGGAGGAGGGGAGGGGGAAGAGGAGGAGAAGGGGAAGAGGAGGAGGAGGAGGAGGAGGAGGAGGAGGAGGAAGAAGAAGAAGAAGAAGAAGAAGAAGAAGAAGAAGAAGAAGAAGA
>JABTXL010005037.1:2367543-2418079 GCA_025134845.1 Neodon shergylaensis
GAAGAAGAAGAAGAAGAAGAAGAAGAAGAAGAAGAAGAAGAAGAAGAAGAAGAAGAAGAAGAAGAAGAAGAAGAAGAAGAAGAAGGTGGTGGTGGTGGACGGTGATGAAGGAGGACACCCTGAGGTCAACCTTTGTCCTGCACACTCGATTGCACACCTTTACACACACACACACACCATCCCCATGCACAACAAAATCACAGGTTGTCTGAATGGCTTAAGCAGTCCACTCAGACAACAATTTTGTCTTGAACGTGCTGTGTAGCCACGGATAACTCTGAACTGTTGACCTTCCTGCCCCTGCCTCCCAGGGGATCACAGGTGTGCACACCACTGTGCCCTGTTTATGTGACACTGGGGATCAAACCTAGGCTTCTTGCGTGCTAGGCAAGCATGCAACCTGTTAAGTCCCCAGCCTCAGCACTTACTCCCCGGGATACTGAAGACTAAAAGCCCAAGACCAGGGGACCAGCTTGGTGGGTTCTAGGGAGGTTGCTCCTCTGAGACAGCAGGTGGCCTCCTTCTTCCCATGTCTTTAAATAAAGACGCTATCCCGCTCACAAGGGCTCCACTTCCACCAGTTTCCTCTCAGAGGTTCTACCTACAAGACCGGCACACTAGGGACAAGGCTTCACCAAGGCCCTGTTTGGTTTGGGGCCCTGTGGGTGAGGCTTTACCTCTATCCCTTCAGAATGGCCTGGGTGCTTAGATGGAGACTTTCCCTCAAGGCCAGACTCTTCTCTGGGGCCGCCAAGATGACTCAGTGGGAGAAGTCACTTGTCACCAACCTGATGGGTTCAATCTCCAGGACCCACACAGTGGAAGAAAGATCAACTCTCCCAAGCTGCCCTCTGCTCTGTCCTCTGCTATAGTGCTTCTGTGTGTGTGTGTGTGTGTGCACGTGCTTACGTGCAAGTGTGTAGTGTCTGTGGGTACATGTGTGCACCTGTGTGGGGGGGTGTATGTCTGTCTGTGTGTATGTATGTGTGCCTGAGTATATCTGTGTCTGTGTGTATGCGTGTTTGTGTGTGTCTGTGTATATGTGTCTGTGTGTGTGCGTGTTTGTATCTGTGTGTGTGTGTCTGTGTCTATGTGTGTGTCTATGTGGCTCTGTGTGTCTGTGTGTATGTATCAGCCTGCATGTGTGTGTACATGTATGTGTCTGTGTATTGTGTACATGTGTGTATGTATGTTTTTATGTGTCTGTGCATGTGTATATGTGTGTATGTTTGTGTCTGTGAATGTGTGTCTGTCTCTGTGTCAGTGTGTCTATGTATGGCTGTGTATGTGTCTCCTTCTGTGTCTCTGTGTGTGACTATGTGTTTATGCATGTTTGTATGTGTCTGTGAATGTGTATATATGTGTTTGTGTGTGTGCCTGTGTGTGTATGTATGTTTGTGTGTATCTATGTGTTTATGTATGTCTGTGTATGTGTGTCTGTGTGTCTGTGTATGTATTCTGTATATGTGTGTCTGTGTGTGTGTCTTTGTGTGCCCTTAAATGAAGAAATGTAATGAGCCTCTTCTCTTCACACCTCATCTTCAGCTCTTACCACATGGCCCTCAAACAAGTTTGTAAAACACAAGTGTTAATGGACTATGGAACAGAAGGGCCCACGTAAGTTACGGGAAAGCGAAACAAACGCAAACCCTCTGCAGCTTTCTTCGAACCTACATGCTATGTTTTGCAGTGTTTATGGTAACTGGCGGGAAGACAGGTGGGGACAGCTGAGTCACAGGCGTAGAATCCTTTTTCAGCCCTGACATCTCTCTCTGATTTCACATCACACCCACGGGCCCCTTTGACCCCAAATACAAGTTAGCGGCATCTAACGAGAGGTCAAGGGGAATATCTGGGAGGGAGAAGGCCGTGCCACCCGCCCACCACACCCTCTCCAGGCGTGAGAACTCAGCAGTCATCAGCAGTCAGTGGAGCCCTCTGAGATCAAGCCCCTGTGAGTCAGTGTGACTGTCCCTCCCGCGGTCACTCGCTCAAAGCCTGGTTTGAATGCTCCGTGGGCCTTCTTCTCTCTCAAACCCAGGATTCTTTGTGACATTATCCACCCTCTCAAGCCTTGCTAAAAGTCCTTTCCTGGGAAAGACACAAACAACATCAACTCCATTTCCTAAGGTCCCAGTGACAACCGAGGTACAGGCATGACTGTCCAGGCAGCAAGATGTCTCTGTCGATTCTAGAGTTTTGGAAGATGCTTACAATGCACTTCCTGTTTACTTAGGTAATATTATATCCTTCTGGAGTCTTTGATGGAGCCGAGGAATAGATAGTAATAATATAGTTTTCCTTAGTTATGATAAAAGATAAAGTAGATATAAATGTTGTAACTGTAGTTCTTACTTGATACCTATTTTGTTATATGCAATTTTATTATGTTAAAGTTAAAACCTTCCTCTTTATTTAGACAGAAAAGGGGAGGTGATGTGGGATTCCTCTCTGTATGCTGTGAATGTTTTATTGCCATTGGTTAATAAAGAAGCTGCTTTTGGCCAATGGCTTCACAGAATATAGCCAGGCTGGAAGAGATATACATAGAGAGAATGAGGTAGATAAGTGGAGTCAGTGAGAAACCATGTAGCCACCCACAGGAGACAGATGCACCACAATCTTGCCAGTAAGCCAATTGATCTTAGTGATTAATAGAAATGGGTTAATTTAAGATATGAGTCAGCCAGAAATATGCTTAAGCTATTGGCCAAAGAGTATTGCAAATAATATAGTTTCTGAGTGATTATTTTGGGGTCTAGGCAGCCAGGAACGAACAAGTGGCTTCTGCCAACAGGCATGAGTCCACCCAGGTTCACTTAGGAGAACCAGCCAGGTCATTGGCTCCCAGTGCATAAGGGATTATGTGCAAGAGTTTAGATGTCCTCACAGTAGCTCCCTGGAAGGTCTGCACCCAGCAGGGATTGCTGTAGCCAGGCTGTTCCCACCCGAAAGAAGGAGACCAGGGTGAGCTCTTTATGAATTTGAATCTTTACTGAGCCACACAGAACTGGCTGGAGGCAGATACTCCTGGGACCGACTGCAAGTCTAGAAGTGACCCCAGAGCTGAGTGAGCAGGATCTTTACAAAGGTGAAAACCACAGATTTGGGACATCCCACTAATGTAGCTGCGATGACTGTTAGCAAGGATGACAGGATATGAACTTTAATAAGAACAGGGCACAGTTGTGCCATCGCGGTGTTTCTGTCTGATGGCAGGAGAACAGAAAAGAAAGCCTTGTGGTTACAGAGCAGAACAACTCTGATTAGCAAAAGTTTCCATAAGTACCCTATGTTGTAAGGAGGCCGCTTGTTTGTCCCCCAGCTACTCAGCCCCCAAAATAACTACACAGAAAGTGTATTAATTAAATCACTGCTCTAGCTTCTTATTGGCTAACTCTTACATATTAATTTAACCCATCTCCATTAATCTGTGTATCACCACATGGCAAGGGCTTACTGAGTAAAGTTCAGGGGTCTGTCTCCTGTGGGGCTACATGGCTTCTCTCTGACTTTGTCCTTCTTTCTCCCAGCATTCAGTTTAGTTATCCCCGCCTACCTCTATTCCCTGCTCAGGCCCAAGACAGTTTCTTTATTCATTAATGATAATCACAGCATATAGAGGGGAATCCCACATCAACCCTTCATGCCTCAGGGTCAGGATAACCTCAGTTTTAGCTTGCGGTTGGGTCAGGGTTTAGCAAATATGTTTTTCTCGCTTCAGGATAATGGCATTCCCACGGCTATGCAGATGGAATCCCCTCTAGGCATCCTTCCCCACCTCTCCTGAGATCAAATGCAATTAGGGCATGATTGCATCTGGCTGAGGGTGTGGCTGGACACTGGGGAGCACCTTAGGACTCTTCCTATCCCCTCCTCCTATGAGAAGGTCCCATTGTGATGACCCTCCGTGAGCAGACTCAGCAGAACTCCTGGTGACAATGGGTCTCTGCTCAGATAGTCCCACAGCACATGGTTAGTTCTCTCCCGACCTGTGCTACCAGGGCAGTTTCAAATCAACAAGTCCCCAGGCCAGCAGAGTAATGGGATCTTGTATCGCCACCTTCGATGCTGATCTCCAAGGAGCTGTTCAAACATTCATCTAGGAAACCCACATCTCTTTTCCTTGTGGGAAAAATACAGCTAGTGATCCTTATTTTTAATCCAACCTCCTTGTGAATCTAAAATGATGCAGGGTTCCCCGGGAAAGAAGTGGGAAGTCAGAAAGACAGATGGATCACCACCATCTGTGAAGTTATCTTAATTATTATTATTATTACCGTGCTAAACCCACCTATTATGCCCCTCCTGCTGCAGTGCCTTCTATGAAAATTCCTTTCTCCACAAGGCAAAGAGGTGTTAGATCAACACCAACTGTGCCAAGCAGTGCAGGGGTAACAGAACATTCTGGATTCTTCAAGATCTGGCTGCAGTTCCAGAACAGGAGCTACTTGATTTTATTTAAATCCGGCTTCCTGGGTTGTCGGGGTTAGACAGTTCGACCACATTGGATTAAGAAACAAAGGGAAATGGCTCAGTCAGCACAGCACCTGCATGCATGCATGGGGACCAGAGTGTGGAGTCTCGGTACCCACCCAAAAAGTGAGGCATGGTGGTACAGGCCCATGATCTCAGCACTCAGGAGGTGGAGACAGGAGGATTCCTGGAGCTCATTGGTTAGACTGTCTTGCTAAGTCAACCTGGAGCTCCAGGTTCAGTGAGAGATCCCGACCCAACATACATACATACGTAAGTAAACAAATAAATAAGGTGGAGAATGATTAAGGAAAATATCCAGCTGCTATTTCTGGCCTCTACACATACATGATACATACATATATGCATACATACATAAATAAACAAACAAATAATAAAGTGGAGAATGATTAAGGAAAATATCCAGCTGCTATTTCTGGCCTCTACACATACATGTACATACCCATATACAGGTAGCCAGGCATGGTGGTGCAGGCCTTTCATCCCAGCACCCCGAAGTCAGAGGCAGGAGGACCTCTAAGTTTGATGACAATGCCAGCCTGGTCTACAGAGTGAGTTCCAGGACAGCCAGGGCTATACAGAGAAACCCTGTCTCGAAAACAACAAAGCAAAACCCAATATATACATGTATATAGATTTATCCCATACAATAAGAAGGAAAGAAGTGAATGGATGGGTTCATTGAGACACAGTTGTCAGGATTCAGGCATCTGTACTGCCCTGCCCTTGGGGTCCTGGGAGGACACAGCCCCAGCCGCTTAGAGCACCTCCTGCGCACATTCACTACATTCCCCTTTAAAAGGGCCCACACTGCTTTCTTCAAGTCAGAACCATGGCGGCCGTGGTTACGAGAACGATAAATGTGCTCTGTAGTCTGCGGGCATTTGCATTCTCCATCCTCAGTGGATGGCGCTGTTAAGGAGGTTTAGGAAGTGTGGCCTTGTTAGAGGAGCTTTAGCGCAAATACAGCTCTGGCAGGCCCCGCCCTGTCTGCTTCCCTCTCTCCACTAAAGCTAAACCATTAGATTACATTCCTAAAGCTGCCACCAAGCTACTCCCTTATTTGGCCACTTCCTCCTTGTGAGGCTGACCACCAAGGTCCAGCTATCAAAGCATTAAAGTTTAGCAATCAAAAACCCCCTTCAGCTCACCTAATTACCAAGCCCAATCAAAACAAACCAACTCATCCTAGCACCGGGTTTCCCCTTTGCCCATTTGCCTATGGGTCCCGTCTGTCTCCCCTACCCAGAGGCAGACCTTTGTCCCTCTGGCGAATATCCCTTTCCCTCTCCCTTTTCCTTTTTTTCCCCCTCTCCCTTGTCTTCTATCCCCATCTTTTCTGGGGCAAAGAAATCTCCTTTGTGCCGGGCGATGGTGGCGCACGCCTTTAATCCCAGCACTCGGGAGGCAGAGGCAGGCGGATCTCTGTGAGTTCGAGACCAGCCTGGTCTACAGAGCTAGTTCCAGGACAGGCTCCAAAGCCACAGAGAAACCCTGTCTCGAAAAACCAAAAAAAAAAAAAAAAAAAAAAAAAAGAAATCTCCTTTGTGCTGAGATCTTGGTCTTAGTGTATGTATCCTTGGGGTACAGATTCCGGTCGGTCGTTTTAGGAGGAAGTGTGTCTCTGGGAAGGGGGAGGGTTTTGAGAGGGTAAAGACAGCAGCATTCTGGGTCGTGCTTAGAGCTGTCAACTTCCCGCACCTGGTGCCCTACGTTCCCCCTGCTGTCATGGACCCCAGCTCTCTGGAACTACAAACCTCCGAAAGTTCTTCTTTAAGAGGCCTTGGCCTTGCTGTTTTAGCACAGCGGTAGAGAAGTAACTAACATGGCGGCATATGGCTGCCGTCCCAGCACCTGGGAGGCCGAGGCAAGAGGAACCTGGCTCATAAACAGAACGCTCATACCTGATTCTCACCATCGCATCACATGACGCTGGACGTCTTAGCCCATGAGGGGAGATGGAGCCGGAGACACAGGTTTGAAGCAAAGATTCAAAACTCCCACCTTTTACCTAGAAACCCAACAGCTAACAAGCAGACTGTGACCCCTTTATAAACAACATCTCTGGACACAAGTGTACCAGGGGCGTGTCTCTACGCCAGCAGGAAATCAATGAATACCCACAAGACATAGACTTTTCTCACATTTCTTTTGTGATTCTTTAAAATTTGGGGTGCTTCTCACATCGACGGCATCAAAGATCTGAATAAATACACCATAGACAAAAAAAAAAAATACTGTCCCCAACAATCAGATGTTTTAGACTACCTTAGACATGACGAGGAGTAGATAGGGCGCCACAGAGGAAACATCGCCACAGGAACAAAAGCAGAAGATGAGACACCAATGGTTGGCGTGCCCTTCTCAAAATGACAGCGCACGTGAACGCGCAGGTGAAAATATCAGGTGCACAAAACGCCCTGGGGCATGAGGCCTTTTGGCTGAATCTGCGACAGGGACTCCCTGTGTGGCCCAGGCCGCCCTCAGAACTCATCGCTGTCCTGCTTCAGTGCGTGCGTTACAGATGTGGATTGCAGATGTGCACCACCATGCCTGGATATAGGGCCATGCTTTGATTATGGTTTTGAGGTCAGTCTCCTTCCCATCATCAAGCGGTGTGGGGGAGGGGAAGCGCATCACAACAGGGTTTCCACCTTAGCACCAAAGCTTCAACTGAAGCCACATTGTGCAGTATGTTTTTGGTTGAGTGTCTTAGTTAGGGTTTCTATTGCTGTGAAGAATATGGCCGTGGCAACTCTTACAAAGGAAAACATTTAATTGCGGAGGGGACTCATAGTTTCAGAGGTTCAATCCATTCTCATCATGACAGGGAGCATGGCAGCGTGTGGGCAGATGTGGTGCTGGAGAAGTCGCTGAGAGTCCTACATCTTGCAGGCAACAGGAATTTGACTGAGACACTGGACAGTATCCCGAGCATCTCAAAGCCTACCCCCACAGTGACACACTTCGTCCAACAAGGTCATACCCACTCCCACAAAGCCACACCTCCTAATAGTGACACTCTCTGAGATGATGGGGGCCAATGACCCTCAACTACTACAAGGGGTGTTGCGGAAGGAGACCCACCTTTTGGGAATGGGCTCTAGGGTTTTCTCTCTAGTCCCCCTGCCCCAGGCATCCCTTTCCGGAGCAACCTTGACCCTGTCTTTTCCAGTTTAGTCAGTGTCCTGTTTACAGCCCTTGAGGATTCTATTACTGTCATAGGACTGTGGAAACAAAAGATCACAAACCACATGACCCATCTCATGGAGTTCCCAAGGCAGGGCATCCAAAGCCAAGGCTGTGAGCAGGAGTGGTTCCTCTTGGATGCCCCAAGGGGGAAGCCATGCTCTTCTCCCAGATACTCAACTACTGGCAATCCTAGGCTGTCCTTGGCCCATAACTACATCCCTCCATCTTCTTGTACGGTCATGTGACCACCTTCCTTTCAGTTGCTATGTCTGCACCAGCTTCCCCAAAGACATAGTGCTCAGTGGATACCGTTGGCCCCAACTGACCTCATTGTAACTACAGATATGGACAAAGACCTCATTTTAATTAAAAGTAGTCTGTGGTCCAAGGTGCGCATGCATTGGAAGGGACATTATAATGTATGATATTACCAGAGGTGGCAGGGTCAGAACGCAGCCCCGGCAGCTCTGACTAGCCAAGTTCAGACGACAGCCAATTCAACACACAAAAACCAATGAAAAGGCAGAGAAAGGAAACTAATTCGATGTGATCTCATTTGGAGGAGGAGCAGAGGTCCAATGACTCTAGCCCCAACTCTGTCTTCTGGGTCCTAACATAAGGTGCAGGTTTAGATGGAGGGCAAAAAGCACGAATAGCTAAATGCTCACACTGGTGGAGAGGGCTCAGTGGAGAATAGTGACTGCTCTTCCAGAGGACCCAGGTTCAGGTCCCACCACCCCCATGGCAGCTCACAGCTGTCTGTAAATCCAGTTCCAGTGGACCTGAAACCCATGGCAAAAAATAAGAGAAGTGTGTGTGTGTGTGTGTGTCAGAGAGAGAGAAAGAGAGAAGAGAGAGAGAGAGAAGAGAGAGAGAGAGAGAGAGAGAGAGAGAGAGAGAGAGAGAGAGAGACAGAGAGAGAGAGTCATACGCATCACTATCTGGGCTCCAGTCCCCCACAAGGTAGTCTTGTGACTCAGAACTGTGTGGTTCCTTTTTTGGGAGACAAGTTCTCCCTCTGGCTGGCACAGCTCCCAGTCATTTCCTTTTCCCAGAATGAGTTTCAGGGGAAATTCTACTTCTTTGAAGTCCACTGTTTCAATGCTCTGATAGTCAAAGGGAGGGGCACAAGTGACTCTTTCAAACATCTTCATTCCTGTCATACAGTCACAATGACAGCATCTGCCGTCATGGGCCTGAGAAGGTGGCCGGCCTGATGCAGGCTGAGAGGAGAGGGTAGCAAACCTTCAGTAATAAGTGAAGCCCAAGGAGTCCCCTGCCAACCATGTACAACAGACGGAAGTCCCCTGTGTGCTCTGTGACATAGCTTGCTTTGAGGGCCCTTTCAGCCCTGATGCTCTCAGGAGCCCCTTAGGTTCATCTGAGATCCTGTATTCTTCTCCAGCTTCCTTGAGCCCCCAGCCACGCATAGGAGGAAGATTCTGAGAGTTTGGGGCATATCCAGGTGAGCAAGGGCAGCCAGCCAGGGTCTGGTCCCATCCCAAGGGGCTTCTCTGTGCTCTTCCTTGCAGATGTATTAAGGGTGTCCTCAGGGTGCAGCTGAATGACACTGTCACCCCATGGGATTTCGGAATTTGGTGAGGAATGATTCTCTTGGCCTGGAAATCCCAGTCCCGGGTACCTGTTTGGTGGGAGTTAGCTGTGTGTGTGTGAGTGTGTGTGTGTATGTGTGTGTGTATGTATGTGTGTGTATGTGTGAGTGTGTGTGTGTATGTGTGTGTATGTGTGAGTGTGTGTGTATGTATGTGTGTGTATGTGTGTTTATATGTATGTATGTATATGTATGTGTGTATGTGCGTGTATGTGTGTGTATGTGTGTGTGAGTGTGTGTGTGTGTATGTATGTGTGTGTGTATGTGTTAGTGTGTGTGTATGTATGTGTGTGTGTATGTGTATGTATGTATATGTATGTGTGTGTGTGTATGTGTGTATATGTATGTGTGTGTGTATGTATGTGTGTGTATGTGTATGTATGTATATGTGTGTGTATGTGTGTGTGTGTATGTGTGTGTATGTGTGTGTGTATGTGTGTGTGTGTATGTGTGTGTGTGTGTGTGTGTGTATGTGTCTGCCTGCCTGCTTGCCTGCCTGTCTGTTCTCTGTATGTATGTACCCCTACAGAATGATCTCCGGAACCTTCCGCTTCACAAAGCCAGCCAATGCCTGCAGCCAACCCAGACAGACACCCCAGTAAAGCTCCCGTTCTGTCCAAAACCTTCCCTTCTCTGCTGGTCCTCACCTCATTTTGGGAGCACAGCTGAGGTGTTAGCCATTAATGATAGCACCTCTGAAGGGCTCTCCCAGGCCCAAGCATGGCAGACAACAGGCCTCGCCCTCCTCACCCCCCACCCCCCGCTAACACATTAGATTCCCTGTTTAGGCATTTCCCATTCCCAAAGCTAGCCACCAAGGTCTTTCCCTTTTTTGGCTACTTTCTTATGCCTGACTCATTTTTGAGGCTGATCACCAAGGTCCAGCTATCAAAACACCAAAGTCCAGCTATCAAAATTCATTGTTTGGCTACACTAACATGTCCAATCAGGACTTACCAACTCATTCTTACACAGGCTCCCCCCCCCCCATTCATTCTTCTTAAAAACCACTCCTGCGGAAACCCCAGCTGTCTGTCTTCACCCCACCCCCCACCTCCTCTTGTCCCCCATGAGGTAAATAAAATCTTTGTGCTCAAAGCTTGGTGTCTGGGTGGATACTATGCCCACTCTGAGGCCCCTTTCCATCTCTGCCTGGCTGTCTTGTACAGGGGCCTCATATGAGCTCTACAGCCATCTGAAGGAAGAAGTTCCAGACACCGTTACCAGCTAACCGTGTTGTTCTTAGGCTAACACTGCTGTGGTTATAATTGTCTCACCCATTCACAAGACTGTAACGTGCATGGGACCTGGCTGCCTCTCTCTATTCTGTCAGCCAGGATGGTCCCAACACTTGGGAGATGGTTCATGTGTTGTGAAATATTTAACTATATAAAGATGTATCACATTTGTTTATGCTGTAGAGTATTACTTTAACTGTGTAAAAGTGTGTTACATTTGTTTCTGCTCCCTTTGCTAACAATGTAAGGATGTGTTACATTTGTTTAGGCTGCATTTGTTTAACTATGTAAAGATGTGTTGCTGTTTTACCTTGCCTGCCTAAGGCACCTGATTGGTCTAATAAAAAGCTGAATGGCCAATAGCTAGGCTAAAGAGGGATAGGCAGGGCTGGCCGGCAGAGAGAGAATAAATAGAAGGAGGAATCTAGGCTTGAGAGGACTGAGAAAAGAAGAAAGAAGAGAAGGGGAGAAAGAGAGGAACACGCACGCCTGGGTCAGAAGCCAGGCAGCTGCCAGCCAAACACGAGACAGCAGGAAGGTAAAATACACAGAAAGAATGAAAGGTAAAAAGACCCGAGGCAAATGTAAATGAAGAGAAGCAGATTAAGTTAAAGGAAGAAAGGCTAGCCAGAAACAGCAGAAGCTAAGACCGAGCGTTCATAACTAGTAAGTCTCCGTGCCGTGATTCTGGAGCTGGTTGGTAGCCCACTAAAAAGTCTCATACACTCATTCACACAGCTGTCATTTCCAAGCTTGTAGTTCACCCTCCCCATTTTGGCCACAGGGCAGCGTGGGCTCCCCTTGCTGTGACTGCATTACAAGAGCGAGGAACTGGAGAGATGGAAGTAAGACACGCTTTGCAAGGCCTGGACTCCACGTCCATGTCTGTTGTTGACTACTCTTACTAGTTACTTTTAAATCATTTTCCACGTGCATTCATTGCCATGCATTAGAATATCTAGAAATAATCTTTGTTCCCATAGTCAACCATTCCAAAGAAACACCGCATCCAAGCGGCATAAACGCACACTTCCCCTACAAAGTCTGGATGCATCAGCGTTCGGTAGTTTGGGAGCTGCACAATGGCTCAGGGGTTAAGAGCATGTGCTGTTCCTGCAGGACGTGAATTTGGTTTCTGACACCCACACTGGGTGAGTCACAGTCGCCTGTGACTCCAGTTCCATGGGCTGCAACACCCTCTGCTCGCCTCCAAGCACACCCATGTATGCAACACACACACTCACACAAACCTCCCCCCCCATGCAAACAACTTAAAAACCAAAATCAAATTGTTACTTAAAAATGAAAATTTTGTTGAAAACTCTCTTACTTTGAGGAAACCATGGTTGAAACAATGGCGCATACCTGTAATCCCAGAACAGCTTCTGCAGAAGGGTCACGAGTGTGAGGTCATGGCTCAACAACCGTATAGACCAGATCCAAAAGAGGGAACATAGAACCTTCTTCATAGAAAGAATAACTACTACAAGTATCTGCTCTGTAACCAGCATGCATGTATGATCTATTTAAGTCTTTAAAATGTATGTATGACATGCGAGATGCTAAACCCCAAAGAGGCTCAGGTCAGCTTCCTGGGACCTGTGGCAAGGACAGATTATTTTTAAGATGTTAGGATACTTGGCCTTGAGAATTAAAGATCATACAGGCACAGACACATAGAGACACATATAAAATACATACACATGTGCACACACACAAACATATACACACACGCACACACATGCAGGTAGCTCTACACACACACACAGACACTACACACTTGGACATGAGCACGTGCATGCACACATACACACACACACACACACAGAAGCACTATAGCAGAGGACAGAGGGCAGCTTGGGAGAGCTGATCTTTCTTCCACTGTGTGGGTCCTGGAGATTGAACCCATCGGGTTGGTGGCAAGTGACTTTTCCCACTGAGTCATCTTGGCGGCCCCAGAGAAGAGTCTGGCCTTGACGGAAAGTCTCCATCTAAGCACCCAGGCCATTCTGAAGGGATAGAGGTAAAGCCTCACCCACAGGGCCCCAAACCAAACAGGGCCTTGGTGAAGCCTTGTCCCTAGTGTGCCGGTCTTGTAGGTAGAACCTCTGAGAGGAAACTGGTGGAAGTGGAGCCCTTGTGAGCGGGATAGCGTCTTTATTTAAAGACATGGGAAGAAGGAGGCCACCTGCTGTCTCAGAGGAGCAACCTCCCTAGAACCCACCAAGCTGGTCCCCTGGTCTTGGGCTTTTAGTCTTCAGTATCCCGGGGAGTAAGCGCTGAGGCTGGGGATGTAACTCAACAGGTAGCATGCTTGCCTAGCACGCAAGAAGCCTGGGTTTGATCCCTGGTGTCACATAAACAGGGCATGGTGGTGTGCACACCTGTGATCCCCTGGGAGGCAGGGGCAGGAAGGTCATCAGTTCAAAGTTCTCCTTGGCTACACAGCACGTTCAAGAAAAAACTGTTCCCCAGGTGGACTGCTTAAGTCATTCAGACAACCTGTGATTTTGTTGTGCATGGGGATGGTGTGTGTGTGTGTGTGTACAGGTGTGCAATCGAGTGTGCAGGACAAAGGTTGACCTCAGAGTGTTTTCTTCTATCCCTGTCCTCTGTTCACCTCCTCCTTCTCCTTCTTTATCTTCTTTTTCTTCTTCTTTTTCTTTTTACTCTTCTTCTTCTTCTTTTCTTCTTCTTCTTCCTCCTCCTCCTCCTACTTTTCCTCCTCCTCCTCCTACTTTTCCTCCTCCTCCTCTACCTCCTCCTCTTCCTCCTCTTCTTTTCTTGGGACAGGTCTCTCACTAAACCTGATGCAGAGGACCTATAAGATAGCTCAGCTGGTATAAGTACTTGTCATATAACCAAAACAACCTAAGAACAATCCCTAGAACCCCTGAGTGATGGTGTGAATGAGAATGTCCCTCAAGGGCTCATAGATTTGAATGTTTGGTCACCAGGGAATGGGACTGTTTGAAAGGATTACAAGGATTAGGATGTGTGGCCTTGTTGGTGGAAGTGTGTCATTGGGAGTGGGGGTAGACCTTGAGATTTCAAAAGCCCAGACAAGTGCAATCTCACACTCTGCCTGTGGCTCAGGAGGTAGCTACTTCTCCAGCACCATGCCTGCCATGCCTACCACCATGCCCCCCATCATGATGATAATGAACTAAGCCTCCGAAACTGTAAGCCAGCCCCCAGTTAAATGCTTTCTCTTCTAAGCGTTGCCTTGGTCATGGTGTCTCTTCATAGCACTAGAACAGCAACTAAGACATCATGGTTTTTATTTCTATAAACCCAGCACTCACACTGCTAGGAGCAGAGACAGGAGAATGGGCCAGAGCCTTGCATACACAGCACAGGGGCAGAAATAATAAGAGAGATATTTCCCAACAAGCAGGAGAGGGAACCCAGACTCTCAAACTGTCCTCTGAAGGTCGGGAGTGGTGGTTTTTGTTTTTTGTTTTGTTTTTTTGATTTTCAAGACAGGGTTTCTCTGTGCAGTGTTTGGAGCCTGTCCTGGAACTCACAAAGATCCTCTTGCCTCTTCCTCCTGAGTGCTGGAATTAAAGGCGTGAACCACCACCACCACCCAGCTGATGGTGTTTGTCTTTAATTCCAGCACTCGGGAGGCAGAGGCAAGAGGATCTCTGTGAGTTCGAGGCCAGCCTGCCTGGTCCACATAGCAAGTGCCAGGACAGCTAGCACTATATAGAGAGACCTTGTCTCAAAAACAAAAAAAGGCAAAAACCAAGTTGTCTTCTGACCATCACATAAGTGCGCATGCAAAGACACATGGTGTATAAAATATATTTTGAAAGTTGCTGGGCTTGTGAGATGGTGCAGCAATAGGGCACTTGCTGCTAAACCTAAGACCTAAATCAGATCCCTGGAACCCACATGGAAGGTGAGAACCTGCCCACAAGTTATCCTCTGACCTCCATACACATGTGCCCCATACAAATAAAATAAATGTACTTTTTTTAATTAAAAAAAATGTTGCAGGGGCTGGAGAGATGGCTCGGTGGTTAAGAGCATTGCCTGCTCTTCCAAAGGTCCTGAGTTCAGTTCCCAGTAGCCACATGGTGGCTCACAACCATCTGTAGGGAGGTCTGGTGCCCTCTTCTGGCCTTCAGGCATACAGACAGAATATTGTATACATAATAAATAAATAAATAAATAAATAAATAAATAAATAAATAAATATTAAAAAAATGTTGCAGACAGAGTCAAGGTCGCAGTGGCTATCTTGGAGACAGGAGGATCAGTCTCTGAGTCCGGTATGATCTCAAGAGTCCCTCAAAGTACAAATAGAGTAGGACCAGGTGGAGAAAAGTCTGTGACCATGGCAGCAGGGTCAGCATGACCTGATAGGGAAAGAGAGCAATGTGACCCGTTTTGGCTGAAGATAAGGAAAGGGAGACTTGAGCCAAGTTGCTGCCTTTGGAAGCTCCTCCTCACGACCTGGGGGTGCGGCAGTCTCTCGGTTTTCCAGTCTTGTTAGGATGGGTCTGGCTGCGCGTTTGCAAAACCACTAAAGAAGGCTGGGACAACAAAGGCATTTGATTATCTGGCACGGGGAGACGTTCATTGGCAGCTCAAGGCGGTGGCTTAAGAGACGTCCTGTCTCTTCCCTCTGTCATCCTCAGCACGTTGTGTTGTGTTGCTTTTTATCTCAGGATGGTTGCTTCCTGGCTGCAAGATGGTTGCTGCAGCGCCAAGCGTCTTGTCCTCAGGCAACTGCATTCAGTGCAAGAGACAGGGAAGGGATGAGCATAGTAAATTCATGACTTTCATCGGGATGCAAAAAGCTTCCCCAAATAGAATCTCCCTGTCAGAACTCTGGCTTGGCCACCCCTAGCTGCAAGGGGTGATGGGAAAGACCGTCCTAGGCAAAGTGTCCTGCTTAGTTTAGCCTGATCGCAGTTGTTCTTGGTTTGTTTTGTTTTGTTTTGAGGTTTTTGGGGGCGTGGTTGAGACAGGCTTTTTTCTTTGTAGCTTTGGAGCCTGTCCTGGAACTAGCTCTTGTAGACCAGGCTGGCCTCGAACACAGAAATCCGCCTGCCGCTGCCTCCCGAGTGCTGGGATTAAAGCCATGTGCCATCACCACCCGGGAGCCCAATCACAGTTTAAACCAGGGTTTGAGGAGGGGCCCACTGTCTTTGAACCCAAGAAGCTGAGCAAACTCAGGTTCTGTGTTCTGTCAGCAAAGAGTTGGAGCAGGGAAAAGGACAAAGCATGTTTGCCACACATAATGACACACGTCACATCCATGACCTGGGGTGTTCAGCTTGGTCTTATGAGTAGAAACAGTCCCTAGCTTTTGCCCAGTTGATATCCTTCCCACTTTCTTCTGATGGGTGGGCCTTGGTCTCTGGCGTATGGCCAGTTCCTCAGTTCCTGGGACTCATGTCTTGGATTGAAACTTCTGACAGCCAGGTACACTGTATCACTGGTTGGGTCCTGTTCCCTCTGCGGTACCCAAAGGAATGTGGTATGATTCAGTTATTTGGAGGATATTAAAGAAAAAAAATCATATGAGAGATTATTTTTTCAAGTTCTCTGAAGTATTTTTCCCCAAGATCTGCTTATTTTTATTTTGTGCATGGGTGTTTTTTCTGCATGTATGTCTGCATACTGTATGCATGCCTGGCACCCACGAGAGGCCAGAGGAGATACAGACAATCATAAGCGGTCACGTGGGTGCTGGGACCGGAACTAAAGAGCAGCCGGTGCTTGCTCTTAACCACGGAGCTGTCTCCCTGGATCTGGATTGCTTGGTTGTTGTTTTGATACATGGAAAACAAAAGTACTTTGTTTCTGAGAACAAAGAAGAAAGGCATAATGATGAACGGCTATAATCCCAACCCTGGGAAGGCTGAGACAGGAGGATCCCTGGGAGTACCAAGCCAGGCTGGGCTACACAGTGAGTTTCATGAGACCCTGTCTCAAAAAAGAAAAAAAAAAGAATTAGAAAGATAAAGATAACAGCCAGGTGGTGCTCGTACGCATCTTTAACTCCAGCACTTGACAGGCAGAGGCAGGTGGATCTCTATGAGTTCAAGGCCAGCCTGATCTGTAGTGAGGTCCAGGACAGCCAGGGCTACACAGAGTCACAGGAGTCCAGCATTGTACCAGGACGGACACAGCGCTGTCTTCTGTGAATGACGTTTAGCCGCTAAATGAAAGTGAATACAATTCTAACCAAGATCTGTTCAGCTACTTGTAGATATTCTCGAACTCAACAGAGGACCAAGGCTGGTATTTCAGTGGTTTGATGGGGAGACATAATCCGCTGATGAGGAGTGATGTATTTATGAGCTGCAACAGCAATGGCAACGATTTTCACCTGGGCACCTGCCATGCAGCTCACACTGCCATTCTGGCTAGTGCTCCCACTGCATCGATGCTGCACGCACCCCGAGGTTCCGAGAGCTACATTTTCAGGACTATTCTGAGTCCATCCGTTGCTAAGAGTAACTTGGAAGTCCTGCAGTGGAAACTTCAAAACTAGAGAAACAAGCTACAATGCCATGCCCCACTCCGGTTAACGGGCACACTGCTGGCATGGCTGGTATCTGGTGTGATAAAAATGCTGATATTTAACCACGACAGCTAGGGTTCCAGTGACAGGAAACAGAAGATAAGGGTGTTGGACTGGAAAGTGGGTGTGTTGAGTAACTATGTCACAAGTAATAAACTCACAAATTAGTTCATTAATGATAATAATAATTATTATAATAGTGTATTGTGCAACAGTAGGGTTTTAAGGACACAACTAAAACTACCTCTAACTTTCACCTCCTCTCCAAATAGAAAATTGTCAGTTCCTCCAAGTTTAACCAATGTCATGGCTTCCAGCTCAGACCTGAGTTATGCCCAGAGACCTGGGACTGGCTGGTCCAGAACACACTTGCAAGAAGATATCTATTTTAAAGGTAAACTACACATGTGTGCCTGCACTTTGGGCACAAGTGCTTTGGGCAACAAAGCACAAGAATACAGTGCACCCACAAGCCCAGACTGCAAGGATAATGGCGATGCTGCCGTTAACTTAGACTCAGGGGGCTGCAGCGGGGTGTGTGATGCGGGGAAACCTACACTCCAGCAAAAAACAGGGATGACATGCTTCTCAGAGTCTCCCTCCTCTGATTCCAGTCTGTGACGGTCCCTCCATTCCTCAGTCAATGCTTGGTGTAAAACACAAGCTTTTATTGTGGAGCTGTGGAAGTCTTTGTGAGAAGACACCTCCCTCTCTGTCATTTATGCCACGACTTGTGTGAATAAGGGAGAATCTGCCGATTTCCAGGGTGTGCTTAGCCTCCCCCAAAAAAGGCACAACAGGCTTGTACCCCGAGATGTAGAAATCTCTAACCTGCCAACAAAGCTACTCCCAGGGGAGTTTGCTATTTTACACCTGTCGCTTAAAATAGAGTCACTCGCCAAAACCACAGGCCCACAGTACGTTCTAGAGAACTCTACCAGGGCAGATGCGTATAGCGTATCTGTAACATAAGACCATACTCCGTCAATGTTATCTCACTGTAGAGAATAACCTGTTGTTTTAGAGGGAGTTTCTATTACTACCATGAAACGCCATGACCAAAAAGCAAGTTTGACTTACACTTCCAGATGGCTGTTAATCGTTGAAAGAGGTCAGGACAAGCAGGGCAGTGGGGACACACAGTTTTAATCCAGCACTTGGGAGGCAGAGTCAGGAGGGTTTCTGTGAGTTCAAGGCCAGCCTGGAGAAAAGGAAGAAAGGAAGGAAGGGAGGAAGGAAGGAAGGAAGGAGGGAGGGAGGGAAGGAGGGAAGGAAGGTAGGTAGGTAGGTTGGTTCCAGGGGCTGCCAGCACTCCTTTCTCACTTTGGGATGGGAATTCTTGTCTTTGAGGAAGCACAGTGCAGATTCCTCTCCCACACCCAGTGTTTTCCCACTTGGTTCCCTAACAAAGCTGCTTCTCTGCCCTCTCTTGCTCCCGGCCCCCTCCAGGCAGTCACCCTTTTAAGGCTGGCTCGGATAACCTCTTCTGTGTACCAGATCGCAGCTGCGTCTGCCTTGAATCCATGTAGCCATAACGATGGAGCTCCAGAGAGAGCTGAGTAAACGCTGACCCGGGAAACAAATGGCTGGCCATAAAGAGGGCCCAGGAGTTAAACAGATCAATAGGGTGGGGGGAGGGGGGCTTCAAGGGTGAAAGGCTACGGGTGAATAAAAGGGAATCTGGGGACCAAGGAAATGTTTTATTCTCTGGGGCTAAGGGTTACGTGGCTATGTATGTTTGTGAAAATTCATGAAACTGTAAACTAGAGAGGGTATAATTAATTGTATGTACATTATGGACAATAAAGGTTATTGTTGTTGTTAGGGAAGAAAAAGAAAGAGGAGGGAGAATAAAAAAAGCAGCAGGCTCAATTTCACAAAACCCTTCTCCGGCGGGATGGGGGCTGAGGTTCAGGAATATTCCTCTTAAAATAAAGTCTCTACCGTGAGTCTGTCTTGGTGGCTAGGCAGAGGCCACACACAGCAAAGCAAGACCGTAGCAGGTCTGAAGAAGAAGCTTCTAGACAGGACTGTGTCACCAATCACCCTCCACCCCCTGCAGACACAGACTGTCCCTGCCAGTCAACAGGGGGCTATGGGACAGGAGGTGTTGGACACCATCTCAGACAGACCTGTGGACCGGAAGAACGGCTCTACTGCCAAAGGAGCGAGCGGTCAATAACGTCCCTAATATTCAGTTTGAGTTTTCCTCAGGGCACACAGGGTGCTTGGTTTACAGAACCCCATCACTGACCCATCAAGGTCATTAAGAACATAAGCATAAAAAACAAAACCTTGAAATTTTCAGGAAAATTTTTAGTTTAACTCAATCCCAATTTCAGGAAAGGAAAAGATATTTTTCTTTAAGAAAGCATTAAGCCTCAACGGAAAGATTGGTCATTTTGTTTACATTAAAATTAAGAGGGGGCTGGAGAGATGGCTCAGTGGTTAAGAGCATTGCCTGCTCTTCCAAAGGTCCTGAGTTCAATTCCCAGCAACCACATGGTGGCTCACAACCATCTGTAATGGGGTCTGGTGCCCTCTTCTGGCCTGCAGGCATATACGCAGACAGAATATTGTATACATAATAAATAAATAAATAAATATTTAAAAATAAAATTAAGAGGTTTTTTTTTTCATCTAAAAAGAGCGAAAACTTTAAGCCAAGCAGTGGTGGCGCACACCTTTAGACCCAGCACTCGGGAGACTGAGGCAGACGGAGTTCAAGGTCAGCCTGGTCTACAGAGTGAGTTCCAGGACAGCCAGGATTACACAGAGAACCCCTGTTGAGAGAGAGAGAGAGACAGAGAGAGAGAGAGAGAGAGAGAGAGAGAGAGAGAGACAGAGATAGGCAGACAGAGAGACAGGCAAAGACAGAGAGAGAGAGAGACTGTACCGGGAGACGAAACCCGCAGAGCACATATCTGACAGAATAGTACAAGAATGCGTACCGGGCCCCTATAAATAGATTTCCTACTTTATTTTCATCACTGTATCTGCCGTCTTAAAATTCTAAAACGAGGCACCTGGTGCTAATCTGCCCAATGGCTCTCTCACCATCTCCATTGGTTCCTGGCATTGCCATCACGCACTGGGGACAGGCGAAAGGCTTCTGTGCTGCACTCCAATCTTGGCTTGTTCTCCCACATGTGACCCTTCAGCCAAACCTCCCTGTCTTGGGACGAGACACACCCAGTAATTCTCACGGCTCCCCAGAATCCTGTTCTGATCAGGTCACTTGTGCCTGGCACCTCTCGCTGAGATTACTGCAGTCAACCCGGGCCTTCTGAGAAGGCCACATCCCTCTGCTAATTAAACTGCAGCTCAAACCTCAACACAAGAGCCAAAATGATCCCTTGGAGGCACAGTAGATTCTGTTTCTCCTCTGTGAAAGGAAAAACAAGCTCCCACACATTTCCAGCTCTCAAATGACAATCCGGCTCCCGATCCTGGTCTTGGGCTCTGGATAATAGAATCTCTCACCTCACCAGTCTTTACTAACCGCTGTTTGCCCTGTGTCCACCACATGGGCCTTCTTGCTTTCCAGACGTGATCCACCTCGGGGCCATGGCGCTTACTGCCCCCCTTTGCTGGAAGGTTCTTCCCTCAGTATCTGCATGTCCCTCTCCCTTCTATCCTTCAAGCTTTTGTTCAAAAGTCCTCTGTTCAGGGACTCTTCCCTGGCCATTCAGATATCATAGTATCAATCTCTCTGCAGGACTGTTTCTAGCCCCATATCCAACTGTATTGCGCTCTATAGAACTAAGTTACCATTTGGAATGTATACATGGATTAGTTGGTTGGTTTCCTATAGCACAGGTACATATAGAATCTATAGAATCCCGCTGCCTCATTTCAGACATCTCCTTAGATGCCAGCTTTTCAGGATGACTTCTGTGATCACCGAGTCTAGGTTACAGATCAACCCACCTTCCGTTCACATTCTCATTTCCTTACAAGCTCGCTCACACACACACACACACACACACACACGATTGCTACTAAAGGGGCCGACTCTGCTCCATCCCTGGTCATCCCCACAGCTAGGATTTCTCTTCATCCCCAGTAATACACAGCACAGCAGGGAACCAGGAGCCAGCACCTTCCCTATGGACCCAGCCCTGAGCTCTCTCTCTGGGGCAGCCTCAGAGGAACCCTGCCCTCACTTGTTAAGGCTGGACTCATTGCCACCAAATAAGAACTGTCCTTGTCAGCCAAATAGAAAAAGTCAAGTCAGCAGACCCTGTGTCTGGGGTCATTTGGGGAAAAGCTCTGATCTCCTGTGACCCCCCTCCAAGCTAACCAACCACATGCTCATTGGGCAATTGCCCTCCAAGCTCTGCCCAACTTTCTCTGTCAGGGAGTCTTTGGTCTATCCCTAGATTTGTTCAGTTGTTCGGTTGGTTGTTTTCCTATAGCACAGGTGGCAACAGAGATGATTTTAGAGCTAAGAAGTGTTTTAGACACTTAACTGCCATTATCACACACCCATCTAACTTAATATGGCCACGCACAACGTCTTGGTTTTCTAGAACATTTGACGTGGGCAACAGTGAGTTACCCTTCTGCTATTTATTGCCTATCACTAAGAGTAACGGTTCTTCCCAACAGCACAGACTCACTTATTGACAATCACGCCATTAATAAGCGGTTCACAACATATAATTACAAGTCCCCGAAGGCCTCAGTTCTTTGCGTTTTTAGGTGATCTGCTCACACGGTACAGGGAACAGTTTCTCAAACGTTAGACAACAACATTCAAAGATGGACTTTGTTTCGCACAGGGTGGGTGCTGGAAAACAACATTCTGTCAGACTCCCTGGCTGGACACATGGTAGAGATGAAAGAAGTCCTGGGTACCAGCTCTATAGGGCAGTGACAGGTTTTATGGGGTTCTCGGTCCGTAGTTGTTGGTGCATGCAGGGTTTGAGAGGTCTAGTCAAGGCTGGAAGCATGGTTCAGCAGTCAGAAGCACCTCTTGCTCTCCAGAGAAGTTTAGTTCCCTGCACCCATGTCAGGCAGAACCAGGGGACCCAACACCCTCTTCTGAGTGCACGAACACAATACGCATATGAAGCATGATTAATAAAAACTCAGAGACAGAAATTGGGGGTCAACCTGAAGGTCAGGAAAGCAGATCAGCCAGCCACTGGCTCTTACGTCTACCTCAGTCTGGAAATGGCGATCCTGCCGCCAGGAATCTCAAAATGAGACTGAGAGCTGTCTCCTCCCATCTTATATTCCTCTCTAAGTTCTGGGATTAAGGGTGTGCAGTGCACCCCTACCATCTGGTTTCTATGGCAAGCTAGTGTGGCTACTGGGATTAAAGGTGTGTGTCACCACTGCCTGGTCTGTAAGGCTGGTCAGTGCGGCTGTTTTACTTTTCTGATCTTCAGGCAAGCTTTCCTTATTAAAAACACAAGTGAAATGCCATTATACACATACATACTTTTTAATTTAAAAAGCTCTAAACGTGTTGGCCAACTCACTTTGGGTATCATTAATTTTATAAACAAGAGTCCACTTCTAATGACTAGGTATTAGCCACCTGTGTCACCAGGAAACTCACTGCTGCTGTTCCCTGGTCTAATTGGTGTTGGTCAATGGCACAGTGAACAGAACTTTCAACCAGCACCTCCTCCTGTGACCCGACCCATCTGGCTGACAGTTCATCATCCCCCCTCACCCCGTCTCCCTCCCCCTCCCCGGATTCCTACCTGGCCTTGTCAACTGCAGCGCCTGTAAGAGCAATTGTCGTCTGTCCAGCTAAACAACAAACTCTTAGCTGTTGAAGCTCAGGGTTGGGAAGTTTGGGATCCAGGAGCTGGGCAATTCGGGGTCCAGGAGCTGACTGATACGGGATCCAGGAGCTGGACAATTCGGGGTCCAGGAGCTGGCTGATGCCGGATTTAGGCTTCAACAGCTCTGTCTCTACAATCTCGCGCGCGCGCGCGCGCGTTTGCCAGAGGAGTCCATAGCCTAGGTAAGAATGGTTCTCTGAGAGACCTGAGACTCCTCATGACCCACAGCTCGGCCTTCAGCACATGGCTCTCTTTCCATGCTTCTGGGTTGGGAATTTTCAGTGCTGTGTTTTAAATCCCGGCCACCGGCAACATCTGATAGTCTCGTGGCTTAGAACCATTCTACTACCAATCAGGTGATGCGGATTCAAAGACAGAGATCTCATGTAGGACGTGTATAGAGAATCTGTCCTAGAAGGGGTGGGATTCAGGGCATGGAGTCGGCGTGGAGGGGAAAATCTGAACTCGGTCTGCCATCACCACTCTGAACTGCTGCATGGCGCAGACCCCAGGGAAGAAGGTACCCTGGGATAAAGAGGGGTCTGCAGGATTCAGATGCCAGTCAACCCACTGCTTGACAGATGCTGTGACCCTAGAGGGCCTCTGTGGCACCACGCCCTGATGCCTGCCTCTGTCTGTGTCCTGTAAACGGCTCTCGCCCTCCTTTGCCCTCCGCCACGCCTGGCTCGTGCATTCTACACGAGGCTCATTACCCAGCCACTAAAAAATCTGAAGCTGGGAGCAACCAGAGACAGCAACCACCAAACCCAGCTGGGAGGTCCCAGCCACCGCAGCTGAGGTCTGGGTCCCCGGGAAGACCTCGTCCCTCCCTCCCACGTGCGTGTTGCCATCAGCAACCGGACTGGCGCCTCCCTTACACCGCAGGCCGCAGGTCATAAGCTCCACCTGTTCTCTGGACCAGATTCACTGAAGCAAGGCCTTTCTCTAGTTCCCCCCCCTCAGAATCTCCTCCTCAGTTTCACTTCCCATTTCTGCTTCAAGAAATGGGACGCGCCATCAGCACACACTCAGTCCCTTCCACGCAACCCCATCTCCCAGCATCCTCTCCTCAGGTCCTTTCCCACGGCCACATCTACTTCACACCCTGGTTACTGTGACCCGCCCCCTGCCTTGTCCCTCTTCCTCCCAGTCCCCACTGGCCAGGTAGAAACACTGTCACCTGTCGGGTTAAATACCAGTTTCTCCCCAACAGTTGCCTGCGTGGCAACTCAAGCTTCCACACCGGCTCCTGCCTCCTACACCCGTATTAGACCCATGATTTCACTTCCTGCACCTTCAGCTTCCTGAGCTCAGTGGTGCTTTGCAAACATTACACAGAAAATTCCAGAACTAAATAATTCTCAGACTTTTCAGTTGACTGCCACTCGGAGCAACACGGTGGAATCTTATTAAGTCTTGATTCCTGCGTCACAGGATGGAATCAACCCCTGTCCGGTGTACCCTACTCTCTCTGCCGATTAGCGGTCTCTCTCATCAGATAGAAGGTCACGGAGCATGGTACCCTTTGGTGGTAACATAATGCAGAGTCATACTCGGGACCTACGCCATCTAGTGGCAGGGCGAGTGCAGCACTGGAAGGAGGAAACAGAAGGGAGGAGAAACAAAAGAGAGAGCACATATGTTTTTGTTTATTACCTTTATTTAATCTGAGTGTGCGTGCATGTGTGTGCGCACACGCGCGTGTGAGCGCATATCAGGGGTGGGGGGAGCGCGTGTGCCACAGCACACAGGTGGAGATCAGAGGATAATTTTGTGGAGCTGGTTCTCTTTCATCTTCCCAGGATCTGTTTCAAGGCCCCTGGCTTATGAAGCAAGTCCCTTTACCTGCCTTCTCTTTATCTGATGACCCATCTGACCGGTCCTTGTTTGTTTTAAGATGCTATTTATTATTGCGTGTGTAGGCATGAAGTGTGTGTGGGTGCACACGTCCTAATGAGAACCTAGAGGTCAGAGGACAACTTACCAAGAGTCACTTCTTTCTCCCACTTTTACGGGACACCTGGGGATTGAACTCAGGTTGCCAGGCTGGCCTCGAACTCACAGAGACCCCCCCTGCCTCTGCTTCTTGAGTGCTTGCGCAGGAGGATCTCTGTGAGTTCAAGGATAGCCTGGTTATATTCTGCCCTGCCATAGGCCAAAGCAGCTTTATTCATTAACCAATAAAAGCAACACATATACAGAAGGATCTCCCACATCAAATCACTGCTGGATACAAAGTGTCAGAGCTTTATGATGTAGGCGTCACTGGACGTGTGTGAACAGGAAACTGTGTCCCTCCTTATGCTGTTCTGTGCTTCTGTCTCTTATTTCTTTTACACCTCTGTGCCTTTTGCTTAATAATTCTAATCCTCAGGCTCCTGCCCTGGGACATACAAGTTATGACAAGGCTGGTCTTCGACAAAACACCACATACGCAGGGGTCAGTGCCTTGTGAAGGAGGCTCCACAGGGCATGTGTGAACAGGAAACCCTATTGCATAAACGGGGTCAGTGCCAACTCAGCTTTGGGCTTCTGGCCCCCTCCTCTGACCTGAGAGCTCTCCTCCCCCCAGACCAGCTGATGAGAACATGCAGATTAATGTGATGCATTTACTGGTTTTTTATAAAATATGTACAAGAGGTGACACACAATGTTTCATGTGTCAGTGTGATGGTGTCAGAGCGCACACCTGTTTGGCTCAACATGACTCTGGATGCTTCTGTGTGATGGCTTTTTTCTTCTATTGATGATGATATTAATATCCACATCCAAATGGATGCTCTCCAAACTTCTGGTGGACCTCACACAAAATCTCTTGAAGAGCCCCTGAGCAAGAAGGAACTCTGCCAACAGACTGCCTTTGACCTTTAACCCATAGTTCTTCCCCGGGTCTCTGCTAGACTTCTGCTTTGCCAAGTTGCCATGATGCTGTGAGCCAAATATCTATCTCACCACTCCCAGCTATACACACATGTGCACACACATACACATACATGCATGCCCACACACCCTCTCCTGGCTACACATACACATACATGCATGCACACACACCCTCTCCTGGCTACATGCACACACACTTGTGCACACATGCATACACACACGCACACCCTCCCCTGGCTCCATACACGCACACACACACACACACATACACCCTACACATACCCCATTGCTTCTGTTTCTCTTAGACCCTTGTACAATCTGTTACGTGAGAATGAATAGGCAGGCAGACGGACAGACAGGCAGGCAGGCAGACGGACAGGGAGGCAGAACCCTCTGGCGCACAGAGACTTTGCTAAAGATGCAGAGATGAAAAGCAACACCTGCCTTATCTGCACATTAAATCACCTAAGACATGAGCAGAACTCGTAGCTCACAGTTCGTGGAGAGCCGGGGTTAAAGACAAGCTTGGCTCCCATCAGGGGCCCTCCCGCTGGGGTTGCCTCTCTGCCTTTGGGTTTTTGTTGTTGTTGTTTATTTGTGTGTTTGTCTTTTGAGACATACTCTTACTATGTAGAGAAGGCTACCGAGTTGCCCTTGCCTCTGCCTCTTGAGTGACTAAAAGCCCGTGCCACCATACCTGGCTGCCTTTGTTCTTCCTTCGTGCCCTGAACACCCGCGACCACATGAAGGGAGTTGTTCACTGCAAGCCCCGTGGCTCTACTATTCCAGCCTGTACTCCTGGGCCATCCTGAGAGGGCAGCTCCACCTTCATACAGGTTGTGGCTCAGGGGAATCTCCAGTGTCCTCAGGTCCCCGTCCCCAGGGCTGCACAAGTGTCTTAGGGGCTTCAGTCACTTAGGGGGGAATCCAGTGGAGTAGGAAATAAGTTGGAGGTGGTGGCACACACTCAGGAGATGGGGGCAGGGGGATCCTGAACTTGAGGCTAGCCTGGGTACAAAGCAAGCTGCTGTCTGAGAAGATAGATCAGGGCGGAGAGCCTCAGTAAGCAAAGGCGCTTGCTGCCAAGGCGGACGACCTGATCTTAGCACTAAGGAACCCGTATGGTGAAAAGCAACAACCAACTCCCTCAAATTGTCCTCTGACCTTCACACTTATCTACGGAATTCATTAGAACACGCGCATGCGTGCACACACACATACACACGATGTTTGAAAATAAAAAAACCAACAAATACATAGCAGGAAATTCTGTTGTGCCCTGTCCTTCCTGAACGGAACCATTCTGATGTCCGCCTTCCCACCCCCAGGACTAAATTAGAGACCCCAGGGCTTCTGCATGGTGCCAAAATGAAATTCGTGGAGAATCTCATCTCTACGCACACACGGTTTCAAACAAATCAACAAAATGTCCTCGCTGTAATGCGAAGGAAGAATAAAAGTAATTTGGAAAGAAAATAACAGTAATTTAGAATAAAATAATACCCACACATTCAATCATCCCACAAATGTTTATGAGCACCTTCTGCCGAGCACGGTGGTGTCGAGCAGCAAACAAAGCCAGCAGAAAGGGGGTGCTCACACAGCCCGAGGGTCGGGTAAAGCCAGCAGAAAGGGGGTGCTCACACAGCCCGAGGGTCAGGTAAAGCCAGCAGAAAGGGGGTGCTCACACAGCCCGAGGGTCGGGTAAAGTGCAGGCCGTGCCTGTCTGGGCATCCTAAAAAAATAACTAGGTGCCTGTGTCTCACTGAGTTGATGACTCCCATAAACACTAGCGTTGGTGGGTCAGGCTCGGTTCTCAGGGTGGGTCCCCAGGGTGAGCCACCCCTTCCCTGTGGAATTGTCCTAGACAAGACCGCAGGGGACATCCGAGGAACGAAGCTTTCAGGAACTGCCTGAGAAACTCGAGGAGCTGGCAGAATGTGGAGACCTGAGCATAAAAGGGGGATTGCCACACACCTCCAAAGGAGAGAGAGCAAGAGAGGTGTTGGCCAGGGCAGGCCGGCTTCCCTAGCTGTCTCCGAAGATGCCATAACACCCTCCGGATCTCAGGACTCCTGAAGTCAACTGAAAGCCAGTCCCGTGTTCCCTTCTCATCCCCTCCTACCTCATCTACTCTAGGCTGGCTTCTCTCTCCTCTTCTCTTCTCTCTCTTCTCTCCTCTTCTCTTCTCTCTCTTCTCTCTCTCCTCTTCTCTTCTCTCTCTTCTCTTCTCTTCTCTCTCTTCTCTTCTCTCTCTTCTCTCTCTTCTCTCTCTTCTCCTCTCCTCTCCTCTCCTCTCCTCTCCTCTCCTCTCCTCTCCTCTCCTCTCCTCTTCTCTCTCTCTCATGTTCTTTGCCCAGGTATTTTCATGGACTTCCCCTCACCTCACATTTGTGCTGATAACACTCCTCAGAGAAGACAGCCTTGTCCACGGTCCCAATGCCCCTGCCCACCCCACTTCACCCTTACCTCTCGTCTGGACTCCTTGACGACACCCTCCGTGTTCCCGCTTCTGCTATTCTGAGCATAACTGAGCAGGACTTCTGTCTGCATCTAGGGCACTACCTGAGGTGCAGGAAGCCCTCAATAGATGTTTTATTGTTTTACTATTGTGGTAATATTTTAGGTTTGTTTGTTTGTTGAGTTAGAGCTTCACGTAGCCCAGGCTAGACTAAAACCTTCTATGGAGCCCAGGCTGTACTTGAACTCCTAATCCTTTGGTCTCCATCTCCCAAGTGTTAGATTACACCCCGATAATACACGAGTTGAAGATGTCATCTTTTTTTTTTAATCGATAGCATCCCAGAACAAGTGCATGTAGGCAATGGCACACGTCTGACCCCAGATGTTATTCCACAATGGTGTGATGAGATCTCCAAGTCGGCCACAGCAGAAGTAGGAGGTACTGCGGAAGCTGACCTGCTCATTCAGGAAACGTCCCCCTGGGAAGTGGAGCACCAATAATATAAGTAGGATTTGGGGGTTCAACTTGAAGGTAAGAAAAACAAAACATCCAGCCACTGGCTCTTTCCTCTACCTCAACCTGAAATGGCGATCCTGCCTCCAGGAATCTCAGAATGAAACTGAGCTGTCTCCTCCTGTTTTATATTCCTCTCTAGTGCTGGGATTAAAGGCGTGCACCACTACTGCCTGGTTTCTATGGCAAACTAGCGTGATTAATGAGATTTAAGGTGTGTGTCACCACTGCCTGGTCTGTAAGGCTGACCAGTGCGGCTGTTTTACTCTCTGAACTTCAGGCAAGCTTTCTTTATTAAAATACAAATGAAATGCCACTACAGGGAAGTGAGCAGTTTAAACATTTTCTAGTGCACACTGGACATAAGGAACAGATGGCCTTTGTCCGGGAGTAGGTTCCCAGGAACAGGAGCCCTTGCTTGCTCTGCCTGGGCTCCTAGCAGTGGGGCGGCAAACAGCCTGTCAAGCACCTCCTGTTTACTCTCCTTGTGCTACATTTTGATACAAATGTGCAAATGTGTTACTGATGACACCAGAGCCACCTCAGCTAAGGGATAACATTTTTGTTTTTTAGTCCCAGTAATTAAAAAATGGCAGCCGCTAGTCATTAAAGCAGGGAAACAGACAAACGGCCGCGGTAATCATCCCATTTTTCTCTTCAGAGAAAACAGCAATGCTGGATGCGGTCGTTTTCAATAACTATAGAAAATAACTAATTATTGCCAGAACTACTCATTAGGAATCTCTGTTCCCCCTCTCCCTGCTGCAAACACATCCATTGTTTAATACAATCACGAGGAAGGGCGAGGGAAATGTCTCGTTACCCGCTGACGGGCACTGCTGGCAAGGAGAGATGAAGATGCCGGCACTCCTGGTAAACTGGGCATCTCAGGACGGCTTGTGACCAGTCACAGAAGTGAGGAAGACATGAAAAGGACAAGGGGAGAGGAATGTGTTTCTGTTTTGGTGGGCCAGTCACAGGCGGCTGGCTGTAGCTTTGGAGAACTAATTAAGAACCTGGTAAAAGCAGTAGGTGGATGGACTCCGTCCCCTCGGCCACTGAGCTTCCCCACATCCCCCCCAACACACACCCCGTCTAATCTTGGCTGAACCACGCTTCCCAGAAAGGCTGCCCCTAATGGAAAATAAATTCCTCTGGATTCTGATAGAGCCATTTATGGCTCCCTCCTCAGCCCCTGCAGCATTTAAATGCTTTAAAGCTCACACACTCATCTCTAATCTTCTAGGAAGCCAAGCCAGGCCTGGGAGTGCTTATCTCTGCCCAGACTCCTAGGACCATGCGGAGCTGCCCTCCTCCCTGTCCAGCACTGAGCTCCACAAGGGCCAGTGGGAGAGCCCCTCACACCATCCAGGGTGCTACATCCTAATCAGCACATGTAACCCTGGTCCCTCCGTGGTCTCACTTTCTGATCTGAACAAGACACACTTCAGACCGACACTCCCAGATCTAAAATGCTTGGGACCAGAGGAGTTTCCGGCTTTGGACACGTTCAGATATTGAAGCATTTGCATGTACATAATGAGACATCTTGGGGCTGGAAGTGGAGAACGAACACGAAATTCATGCATATTCTATACACACTGTCCATATAGCCAGAAGGCAATTTTATACAATATGTCTTAATAATCTGGACCATGAAATAAAGTGTTGGGGTGCAGAACTTTTTGTTTGCATCATGATATTAACATGTAAGCAGCTTTGGATTTGGGGTCAGGAAGACTTAACTTGTATCAACCATGGGGAAAAGACGAACAAGTAACTGCAGAGATTTATGTCCAAATCCGGGCTCTGACTCGTGTTTGGGTGAGTCTCCCTCACTGTCTGGGTCAAAGCTGTTCATTGTGAGAGATGGTGGGTTCACAGTGGGGTGCTGGCCCACAGTACGTGGAGGGTCATAAGAACAACCTTGATGCTCACAATCTCTAGGGATGCTGGCATTTCCAGACCCTGACGGGGGCACTGATGTCTTCCCGAGCTCAGGCAGCCCCAGCACAACACACTATCCATCTTCTGTGTGACTCAAACATCCCACACCCTGTACTTGTGCCCATGTGACCCTCCAAAGTCACTGTGCTTTCAGCTCTGCTCATCTTTGGCTGGGAAGTATTTCTCTCAAGTCATGGGCTGGGTGGGGTGTGGAAGGAATCTATGCAAAAGATTAAAGTAAAAATGTTGCAGGCATGGTGGTGGTGCACGCCTTTAATCCCAGCACTCAGGAAGCAAAGGCAGGAGGACCTCTGTGAGTTCAAGGACAACCTAGTATACAAAGCAGCAAGTACCAGGCCAATGAGGCCCTGTCTCAAATACACACACACACACACGCATGCACATACACACATGAATTCACATGCACATAAGCACACTCTCTCGCTCTCTCTCACACACACATACACACACACACACACACTCTTCCACAAGTTCTTGACTGTGTTTGTAGGCTGGTTTTGGGCTACAAACAGAGCCAGGCAGCATGGGACTCACGGCCCTGTGCATTGAAATTAGTGTTTCTAGAACACACAGACATTAATATCACACCACCTTGAAGTTCAAAACCTGCCTTCAGGGGCTGGAGAGATGGCTCAGTGGTTAAGGGTATTGGCTGCTTTTCTAGAGGAAAAGAATTTTGAAATTTATACCCTGGCAATGCTGCAGCATGCACGGGCAGCCCATATATGGCGGTTCTGTTGAACTTGTCCATATTGGGTTTCATGGTCTAAGTTGATGAGGACCACAGACCAGGTCTCTCCCTCACTCTTCTCGAGGACCTGGATTCACTTCCTAGGGCTCACATGGTGGCTCACAACCATCCTCAACTCAAATCCCAGGGGATATGATACCCTCTTCTGATCTCTGTGGGTGCTGCATGCATGTGGTACTCAGACCTATGGATGTTGATATATAAGCCTGCTTGTCTCAGAACCCCGCTGGATGCCAGGCACTAGCCCGCCACTCTGGACTCGGATAAGAACGCCGCATCCTTACCTAGCTCAGGAGTAGCAGGGGTTAAGCCAGCACACACTGATGGGGGTCCTGATCATGGAGGAGTAAACCTAGCAATGCAAGTCCGTATTCAGCTGCCAGCATCACACTGTGAGCTAGCCTGGAGATGACGCTGCACCTGCGTGATGTCATGTCAAGGAGCCCATGTGCGGCCGCTTCTGCCTAATACCTGTTCTACTGGAAACGTTTCGGTGAGGCTTCCGTTTGTTTTTACAGACAGGCTCTCAGAGGTAAGCCAAGGCTAGCTTCAAACTCTCCATCCTCCTGCCCCTGCTGGGGCTGCAGGTGTACAGCAACAGGTCTGGCTACTTGATGTTTTTATGTAGTCTATTTGCAATCATTAAGCCAGTCTTTGTCCTAAGTGATCTTTAAAATCAGAAGAGTAGGAGGTGGTTTGTGGGTTTTAATAACGTTGTTATTTCAAAATGTCAGCTGTTGAAATCTTCTCTCCCACAAATGTTGAAATCCTAACTCCTAACTCCCATTAAATGACGATAGGTTATGACTTTGGGAGGAAATAGGGCTGTGAGAGTCCCAGGAATGAGACTGGTACCTGTATTTGCTGCTTCTCTCGTGCTTGTGACTTAATACCCAACAGACGCAGGTGGGTGTAATTTGCTTCGCAGTTTCTGCGCGTGCCATTCATGATGGTGGGGAATGCAGGGCAGCTGAGCCTGTGGGACCTGAGGCACGACTTATTTACAGATCGGCAGCTCAGGAAGCAGAGTTCAGAAGCAGTGCTGGCTAAAGCCCACCCTAGTGGATCACCAGCCAAGCTTCCCACCCAAAAGCTCCGTAATCTCCCTAAACAGCACCCCTAGCTTGGAGTCAAGTGTTCAGACACATGAACCTGTGGAAGGGAATTTCACATTCAAACTTTTAACCAAGCCCTCCAAGAACTCAGGCTGGAGAGATGGCTCAGAAGTTAAGAGCACTGGCTGCTCTTCCAGAGGTCCTGAATTCAATTCCCAGCAACCACAGGGTGGCTCACAACCATCTGTAATGAGATCTGGTGCCCTCTTCTGGCCTGCAGGGATACATTCAAGCAGAACACTGTACACATAATAACAAATGAAGGAGGAGGAGAAAGAAGGAAGAAGAGAGAGAAGGAGGAAGAAGGGGGAGGAAGAAAGGAAAAAGAGGAAGAGGAAGAAGAAGAAAAAAGAAAGAGAAGGAAGGAGGAGGAAGAGGAAGAAGGAGCCCAAGAACTCTCCAGTCCTGTTCCCATCCCACTATGTGAGGGGCCAGAAGAGGGCACTGAGCATCTGGTCCCTTCCAGGTTAGCCTGACCTCACACTTGAGGATCCCAGAATGAAGAGAAATGTATTCTACTCAATCCACTCCACCTTGAATTTGGTACATAGCTACAGGGCAAATACATACCAATTCAAACTGTGTGTCTTCTGGACCCCACCATATCAGACATTTGGAGAATGCCAGCTACTACCAAATAACAAGGCCAAAGTTCACTTCTCTGTTTTACGTTTACATTTTGGAGGGGAGCAGGCCACAGTAGAGGTCAGAGGACAACTTGCAAAAGTCTGGAGATCACACTCGGGGCCTGCTGAGCCATCTTGGCTGTGCCACACCTGATGAGGGAGTAAGGTTCCCCATTAAGACATTCCAGGACCCAGACCCTTCATTCTAAAGGTGCCCTGTCACCCTGTCACCCTGTCACCCTGGACCCAGCTTCCTCTACTATCAGAACACGGTCCAAGGATGGAGTCACGTGAGGAGATTGCTGAATAACTGTGAAAAAAAATTCCAAGATTCCAGGACAGGCTCCAAAGCCACAGAGAAACCCTGTCTCGAAAAACCAAAAAAAAAAAAAAAAAAAATTTCAAGAAATAAAGGCAAGAGCTTGCGACCTCAGTTTCTTCAAAAATCCTGAATTTTTCTTGGACTATGCATTCGTGCTTCTCTCCCCGGTGTAGCAGACTGGAGTGAGTTTACTTCAGATCATTCGTTACAACCGGCTATTGTTACTTGTTTGTGCGTCTCTATGGGAAGACATGCTTTTGCCACACGCAGCGTGTGTGTGGCTTGTCCACCACGTGTGGCTTGCGTGCGGCTTGTGTGCGGCTTGTCCACCACGTGTGGCTTGCCCTGTGATCCTGAACTTTATTCACGGGACTCCTTTGACCCTCAGAGGATAAACTGACGGATGTGCTGAATAAAGCTGGCTATGGCCTGAGACTTTAGCCAGCCTCCTTTATCAGCTCCAATCTCCCTGCACCCAAAGTGTCTCTCCGATCTCCTTTGTTGTTTTGTTTTGTTTTGTTTTGCTGTCATGATAAACACGACAGAACAACTTTGGTTGTTCTTGCAGCTTACTGCCGTCACTGAGGGAAACTGAGGCAGGAGCTTTACACAGAAACCAGGCAGGAGCGCTTGCTCCCAGGATTCCATTCAGCTTCTTTGATATGGTCCAGGCCAGCTGGTGCCACCCACAATGGCTGGGTCACTGTCACTAACTAGCAAACAAGAAAACGTCCCACAGGCTAGTCGGGTGGAGGCAATTCCTTGGTCGGGTTTCTCTCTTTCCGTCTTTATTGACAACCAAGATCGGCCATGACACTGCCCCTGGATTCTCTCCATCAGCTGAGAGGTGAGAAACAAAACAGCTAACACACCCCATTGTTCAGAATCCATCCGTGTGACCCTATCTGAGGGCGGGAGCGCTGGGACGTGAGGTTGGTCACTGGTCTGAAGGGAAGGAAGGCGAGCTGAGATGGTCTATCACACCTCCGGAATTCCTCCTGGGTGAAGTGGAGGCTGTCAGTGTCCTGGCCCAGGTGACACAGGAGTAGGCAAAGCTGAGATCAAACTCAGGCCAGATCAGCATGGCAGCCACCCGTTCACCCCTCTGGCCAGGGTTCCCTCACGCCTGCCGTTAGGAATTCACCAACGCTCCCCTCAGGCTGGCTACCTGAACACACTCAGAGTGAGCGTGTCTCAAGCTGAGCTCACCTTTTCCCACATCCCCAGGCCTGTCACCTTCTCCTTTATCTTCTGTGGTATTCAATGAGACCAGTGGCCATGCCAGGGAGCTGGACCGTCTCATAGGTTCTGGCTGCAAGGAACAGAAAGTCCAGCTCAAAACATGCTGGAACCTTTGGGAAGTGACCCTTTGCCTATATAATAAATCTGTAACATCGATTCTAAAAGCAGAAATCATGGTGGCTCAACCTCATACCAATATCCTGAGCCCCTCTGTCGCTCTTTGACTGTTTGATTGCACCTGTATTAATTTCTTGTCTCCTTGCTGTGACAAGTGCCTGTCAAATGTACCTTAAGGAAGGACATTTGGGGCTCAAAGGTCGAAGTACAGTCTTTCGTGGTGAAGAGATGTAACAGCAGGGTCATGAGGAACCTGGTTACATTGAAGACGTACCAGCAGGCCCCATGGGACACCCGGTTACATTTAAGACTAACAACAGGCCTGTGGGACACCCGGTTACATTTAAGACTAACAACAGGCCTGTGGGACACCCGGTTACATAGAAGATATAACAGCAGGGTTATGGGTCACCTGGTTGTGTTAAAGACGTAACAACATTCCCACCTCAATTATCACCCAAACCAGAAATGTCATCGTAGACATTCCCGGGAGGACTTTATCTCCTACTTGAGCCCAGATCCCCACAAATTGACAGTATTAACTATCGCCACACACTCATGGTCCCAAGATGACTGCCCTAACTCCAGGTAGCACAGACAGATAGCAGTGTCCAAGGGTAGAAAATGACAGTATCTACCTAAAGCCCTCTAAAGAAGAAAGTCCTCCGGAGGTGCCCCTGTCACCATCTCTTTCAGTCTCCTGGCTGCAACCACACCAAATGTTGTTGCTCGACTGGCCATGGGCAAGGACTTGCCATGCGATCAGAGCTGTGGGCTGAATTGCGTTTCTTCTGGGGTTGCTGCCTGTGCTCTTGGAACTGGCAACCTGATTCAGGAACTAAACACAAAACGGTGCCGTCTTGGAATGGAAGCTGAGGTGGGTGACACACACTGCATATCAGCTTCCTCCCCCTTCCTCCCGCTCCTTCCTCCCCGCCCATGACTTGAAGATCTCACCTCCTTTGTTTCCTCTGTCTCCACACCTGACTTCTGGGCTCCATGTTGGCCACCAGGCTACTTCCAAAACCTCAGTAAGTTGGAACAGCTTTGCAACAAATTGAGTCCTTCTCGGGTGCCAAAATGAAGTGTTCTTTCTCTCCAATGGTTATACTGCCAAATATATCCCCCAATCTTTCTCTCCTAGATACTCCAACCATCAGTTTTATCCCAGTTTTTCGTGCAAACTACTTGTTTAAAAATGAGCTGTCGGAATTTCATTTCGCTGGTGCTGTATCTGATCTGATGTTCTTGGTTTCAAGAAAATAATTATACTCACATCTGATTTTTTGAAGCTGCCTCAATTAACTCTGGTTTAAAGTGTTTCATGGGAGGGAGACCATAGATGTTGGTAGCTAACTGCCACTTGAAAAATGCAAGAAAGATGCGACCACCAAACAGAAATATGTGCATATCGCACACATGGCAAACCAAGCTTGCAGTATCCTCCTCTCCCACCCCAAACCCCATCCCCTGCATTCATCCACCATCAGAAACGGTGATTTCATTCTTCTAGTTGCCCTGACCAAAAACCTTTGTGTATTAATTATGAACCACTGCCTAACAAATCACCCATAATTGGGCATCTTGAAAGTATATGTACCAACTCCTGAATCCTTGAGTGAGAATCTGAATCTGGCTTAGCTGACTCCTCCTTACGGCCCTCCCAAGCTGCAGTCCTGTACTTAGTGGGTGTCAAGAACGCATCTCAAGGCTCACCAGGGCTAGAGCCGCGGCATCTCAAGGCTCACCAAGGCTAGAGCCGTGGCATCTCACCAGCTGTTGGCATGATTTTTGTTCTTCTTTTTATTGGACTAAAGCCTCAGTCCTCCCTGGCTGCTGGTCGGGGCTGCCCACCCCAGTTCCCTGCCACACAGACCACCCTAAGGCAGCCTGCTCCATTGACAAGTGCAAACTTGGATAGAGAGAGGGAGCCCAGCAGTGAAGAGCGTTGGCTGTTCTTCCATAGAAGCCACGTTCGGTTCCCAGCATCCATGCTGGGTGGCTCCCAAGCACATATAATTCCAGTTCCAGGGAATCTGATACTCTCCTCCGCCTCTTCAAGCACCTGAATACGTGGCCACACTCACACACAGATGCATGAATAAAAATAAATCTTAGGCAAGGGGAGGGGCTAGACAAAAAAGTAGGTGAACTTACCACCAAGAAGGTAGGCATTGTGTTCGTCGCGGAAGTGAGAACTCATAGACTTAAGTAACTGACCAGCCTGCACCATGTCCAGTGAGCAACAAATTGAATTTGGATAACTGGTTGTTTGTTGTTAATGTTTGTAAATTTTTTTTTTATTTTTACTTTATGTGTAGAGTGTTTGGCCCGCATGTATGTCTGTGTACCTCGTGTGTGCAGTGCCAGTGGAGGCCGGAAGACAGCGGCAGGTCCCCTGGAACCAGAGTTACAGACGGTTGTGAGTGCCATGTGGGTGCTGGGAATTGAACCCAGGTCCTCTGGAAGGACAGCTAATGCTCTTAACTGCTGGGCAACTTCTCCCAGTCCTAAAGGTTCTTCATCTTGCAGTTAGATGCAGTCCTGAGCCCTGGGAATTCGACAAGCGTGGGTTGCTGTATTTATGAGAATGTCGCAATACAGGTTTTACCTGCTTTATTTATCACTTGAGGGAAGGCTTCTCTGTGGGAGAACAGTAGAATACATAGAAATGTAGTCTCTCTCTCTCTCTCTTGTCTAATACAATAAAGAAACTCTAAGATTTCTTCAGGGCTCCATGCTGAGTCCATCTTAGGTCTAACCACTCATCCCAACTCCAAAGCCAGAAAGTCCCCCTCTGGATCAAGGGTGGTCTCTGACTTAACCTCAGAAACCACACTATCTGATCCTTGGCTATAGCTGCAGGGGACACTCTGCCAAGATGCATGCAGCTCTGAGGACGCCGCCCACCAACAGACAGACGATGGGAAGGAGGAACAGTCGTGGACAGCGGCCCAGGACGGGAGGAACTAGGTGTGCTTCTCTGCCTAATAACCCAAGGCCGAGGAATCAAGGGGCTCTTTGTGAAAGGAACTAGTCAAATTTTTCCATAGCAGCAGGCCCGGAGCAGACAAAAATGACCCCTCAACTCTGAGGACTTGCCTTGTTGTGTCTGAGGTTGGCCAGGAAGCCAAAAATGTGTCCAGTAGCTTAAATCATATTTTAAAACTCCTTGGTAACATAGCCGCATTCGGCTCTACAATTAGGTTTAATACAAAAACAATGTTTTGTTTGTTTGTTTGGAGATAGCCTACCATGTGCCCTGGGTTATCCTTAAATTTGTTTTTGCTCTTATTTGTGTGTGCGTCCGTATGTCTAAGCGTGTGGAGATCAGAAGACCACACGTAGTTCTTTTGTACCAGAAGGATCCTGGGATCTAACGCAGGTCGCCAGGCTGGGTAGCAAAGCTCCTTTATTCTGACCCCCAGCGCAGGGCCTTTAAACATTTGATCCTCCGCCTCTACCTCCTAGGGACTGGGATTACGGGCATGTCCCCCCTGTGCTGAGCCTTGAACTCACATAGATCCATCTGCCTTTGCCCCCTGAGATCAAAGGCACATGCGACCACGTCCAGTTAGGAATGTGTTGGTAAGAACTGGCTCTTTCTGGTGTTGCTGCTGATGACTAGAGTTTGCCTATAACAGCTCTAAAAAATATAACGGGATACGAAAATGAACCCCAAAGAGGGGGATGTCCAAGGATGAGACACGGACTGTGGACAGGGCGGGTGCAGAAGGCTGTGTCTGAGGTGCACGTTCCTAAACAATGGCTCCTTTAAGGAGTTGATTTGTAAATGCTACTAAGATGCCACGAGAGGGGCTGGGGATGCAGCTCAGTTGGTGGCGCACTTGCCTCACATGCACGAAGTCCTGGGTATTATCGCCAGCACTATAAAAAACAGATGTGGTGGTATATGCCTGTAATCCCAACTCTGGCGAGGTAGAGGCAGGAGAATCAGATCAAGGTTATCCTTGGCTATAGGGGAAATTCAAGGCCAGCCTTGGCTATGTGAAACCTTGTCTTTAAAACAATATGCCCTCCAAAAAAGAGAAAGGAAGGAAGGAAGAGAAAAAGAGAGGGAGGGAGGCAGGGAGGGAGGAAGGAAGGAAGGAAAAGCCAGGCGGTGGTGGCACATACCTTTAATCTCAGCACTCAGGAGGCAGAGGCAGGCAGATCTCTGTGAGTTTGATGCCAGCCTGGTCTACAGAGCTAGTTCCAGGACAATTAGGGCTGTTACACAGAGAAACCCTGTCTCGAAAAACCAAAGGAAAAAAAAATGTTCTCTAAGAGATATGGAAAAAGGTGCTGTGGGTAGGACTTGGAATGTGGTATTTAGCCCAAAGTCACTAGAAGATAGAAGAAGCAACTTGGAAGGGTGATGTCTCACCAGAGAGAAACCCAGGGGAGCCACCTCCCCTGAAATCGTCTGCTGAAATCGTGAGGCACCTTGCCCCATTCCATCTCTCTCCACAGGCAGCATCCTCTGTATCTGAAGGCTGTGACCCGCAAGGGTGACAGCAACTGCTGGGGTCATCAGAACAGCATCTGTGGTGGTCTGAATGAAAATGGCCCCCATAGGCCGATAGGAAGCGGCACTCTTAGGAGGTATAGGGCTTTGTTGGAGGAAGTGTGCCATTGGGGGTGGGGGTGGGGGATGGCTGTAAGCCTGCCCCAATTAAATGCTTTCCTTTGTAAGAGTTGCTGTGGTCGTGGTGTCTCTTCACAGCGATAGAGACCCTAACTAAGACAGCCTCCTTCCAGGTAGACCTTGAGAAATGGCAGCCGACTGGCTCAGTGTTCAGAGGCACCGTGTTCTTCAGAAGACGTGAATGACAGAGTCCACTGTGGAACAGCCTCGAGGATATTTTTTAACCACTTGTAATCCGGGTGATCCTACAAAGTGACTCTTTTTCACTTATTAATTATGGTTTTCTAGGTGTAATTTTTAAAACCTGCATAATGTTCACACAGCCATCGTCATAATGTGTAGAAGTTTATGAGCGTTTTTCTTTCTCTTAGCGCCACTCTGTGAACCGGTCCTCACCTTTGACTGCTGCATCATTTTAAATGACAGCAGGACTTTGTTTTTAGTTGGCAACACCATAGCTTACATAACAAACACTCCAGTTTCTCCCAGGTCTTCTCTGTCACTGGCTCTGATGGAAATCTTTCTCAAGGCATTTTTAGACACTGACTGCTAAAACCCATTTTCATGTTCTTTCTGGTTCTTTCATGTTTTTTGAGTGGCCTCTGAGTTGCTTTTAGAGACATCAAGTCCTATGTTTGTTATTGAACCTACAGGACAACTGGAGTTCTCTGTTCTCTGACACCAATCAGTCCCGCCCCAGAGCTGCTCAGAAGAGGGCCAGTCCTTCAGCAGCTACTCCATACGTGAGTAAGAAATGAGTGCGTGGCAACACGCCCAGTGAGCACGTAAGAGCGTCCTGGAATCCTGGTGTTCCGAGTCTACGGCATGCCCACACGGCTGTGCTGCCTACTTCACGTACGGCAGAGAAGCTGACCTCTGAGGCTACTGAACTATTTCAACTATGCAGAAATGTATTTTTAACGTCTCATTACAGGCTCTCTCTTCTGCTTCCCAGTGTCTTTTACTCATCCCAGAAAAAAATTCCAGTTAGTCACGGTCCATTAAGGATGCAGAGGTGAAAAGAAAAGAAAGCAGGAGGAGGGAGACAGGGAGCCCTGAGCGTCCCTGGAGAAGGAAAATCACCAATGTGTAAAAGATCATCTGGGCTTCATTAATTAACAACACATCGCTGGTATTATTAGCTTCGGCCTTGATTAGATTTGATCAGATTAGTTTGATCACTGCTAGCACACTGGATGTTAGTACAAACGATCCTCCTGTCTCATGCTCGTCCCGGCTCGTCCTGAGGAGGGCCGTGGCGGTACTGCTGATGGTGACGAGGGTGGCGGCACTGATGGCGCTGCTCAGGGTGGCGGCAGTGACAAAGGTAACGGGTGTGGTGGTCATGATGGTGCCTCTGTTGTGGGAGTGGTGGTGGGGATAACGAGGGTGATAATGACGATAATGAAGGTGGCATACACACATGGAAACATTGTCATTCTTTGCCCCGATTCCTTCAAATGCATTGACCCACAATTCCCAAAAGTCAACTCTACAGCAGGTATTGTTGTTCTGAGTTTACAGAGTGGGATCTGACATTGGAGCAGTTACACGGTTTGGAGTATTGGGAGAGACCCTGAAGCGGAGGGAACTCTCGACTCCCCTTACACACAGGGACTATGGGTTGGGACTCACCGGCACGTCCACTCGGCCACTTGTCTTGGTTAGGATGGGATGGGACATGCACAGTAGTAACAAGCTTTGCCTGACTTTCCCAAGCTCCTTCCCTGTCTGTGTGGCCAGATTCCTTCAGTTGACAATTGGGGACAGAAGACGTGAATGACAGAGTCCACTGTGGAACAGCCTCGAGGATATTTTTTAACCACTCGTAATCCAGGTGGTCCTACAAAGTGACTCTTTTTCACTCTCCTTTGTGTAATTTTTAAAACCTCCATGCAACGACTGTCTATCCAGGCTGCCTGGACCCATCCCTGAGAAGCCGGTCCTTCAGCAGCTACTCCATACGTGAGTAAGAAATGAGTGCATGGCAACACGCCCAGCGAACCCGTGACTGCTCGTGTGTTCCCACCAAAGGAGGAAGGAATGGGAACTGCTGAAGCCCAGACGTGTCTACCACATTACACTCGGGCACTGTTCCTTCATCTGCCTATGTTCATGGCTGGCTGCCTCCCTTTTCTCTTTTCATTCAGTCTGGGAGTACACTCACACTAAGGGTGAGCTTCCCTCCTGCGCAATGTCTGTCCGGAAATACCTTCAGGTGCCCATCCGAAGACCTGCTCCACTTGGGAGCTGGTAACCGAATTAACTATCATGCCACGATGGGAGTTCACTGTGACCTTGGTTAAGCTTGGCTATCTCCCCCAAAGCCACACCTCCTATCATAATCTTGGGGGTCAAGATTTCAACATCTGAACCAGAAGGGAAAGGAGGGCACAGACATTCAGACAACACAGATCTAAAGACAACGGTACACCGTGCCCTTTCTCAACTGTCTTCCTTTTAGAACTCGTATTTAGGACTAGGTGTCGTGGTGCAGGCCTGGAATCCCAAGACTCAGGCATTGGAAGCTGGAGGACAGTGAGTTTAAGGCCAGCCTGGGCTGCAGAGTGAGACCTCATCTCAAAACAAGCAAATCCAAAATAAACCAGCAAAACCTGAAGCCTCTGAGCTGCCTGCTACTATCTAAACGGACTCCCGTTGACTGAGGCTGCTTGTTCGTTCCCAGCTGCCCAGACCACAAAATAATCACACAAAAACTATGCTATTTGCAATAATGTTTGGTCAGTAGCTTAAGCGTATTTCTGGCTGACTCTTATGTCTTCAATTAACCCATTTCTATTATTTTATATTTTATCATGAGGCTCGTGGCCTACTGGCAAGGTTCCAACTGGCAACCTGCATCTTTCTCCTCTGCTGGCTACATGGCTTCTCACTGACTCCATATATATTCCAGCCTGGCTATATTCTGTTAAGCCATCAGCCAAAATTAGCTTCTTTATTAACCAATAAAAGCAATACATATACAGAAGGACTTCCCACACCAGACTCTGACCTCGGGTCTCTCCCAGCATCCCAAGTGCCTCTTTGGAGACCTGGCTCCTCTCAGCACTTCTCAACCTGCCTGTACCCTACAACTCTCCAGCCCTTGAGTGTCCTTTCCTCCCCATCCCTCCACACCTCTTCCCTATGTAACTCAGCCATTTTGGCTGTGCAGTCTCTTGGTTCTGCTCCCGGGCCTCTCTTTGTCCTCCTGCCCTCTCTCTTCTTCCCTCTCCCTTCTCTTCCTCTCTCATTCTTCCCTTCCTGACCTCTCATAGCTCAACCTATTCTGCTCACCTCTGTTCAGTCTAGACTCTTCCAGATGCTTCCTCTGGCTATTTTCTCCCTCATACCAACAATAAAAACCTTCTCCTCAGGGGGCTGGAGAGATGGCTCAGTGGTTAAGAGCACTGTCTGCTCTTCCAGAGGTCCTGAGTTCAATTCCCAGCAACCACATGGTGGCTCCAAACCATCTGTAAAGAGATCTGGCGCCCTCCTCTGGCGTGTGGGTATACATGGAGGCAGAAAGTTGTATAAATAAATAAATCTTTAAAAAAAAAAAAAAACTTCTCCTCCAACATCCCTAGGAGCGGCCATGGCCTCATTTTCACTTAAAGGCCAGCTGAAGGCCCCCAGAGATGAGCACATTCCAGCCTGAAACTTGAATATGGTGCCCTGTACTGTAAAAGGTAACGTGCAGGATACAGAGGTGCACAATCACCCTCGATTTCCCAGATGGACCCAAGTTAATAACGAGGACCCTTACAGGGAGGAAGAGGACCCAGATGGCAGTAGGAGATAGGACCATAGAACAAGAGGTTGGAGTGGAGTACAGAGGGGAAGCCTGGGGAGGAGGGAGGCGGCTCCTGTGGAATGTAGTCCACGCAGCCCTGACCGAGCTACGAGAGAGCAGAACCGGCTGCTTTAAGCCACTGCAGTTGGTGGTGATGTGTCACGGCAGCCCTCACGGCAGCCCTGGGAAGCCCACTTCGACTGCCCCAGGACCCGTGCCGGCTGCTTAGAAACTGTGAAGGGCCACTGGCGCCTCACATGGACCTGTGCGAAGTGAGATGAGGGCCTGACCCTGTGGCTGCATTCTGTGTGTGTCTCCTGTAATTTGACAGTGTAAGACACCGGCATAAGGCTACTGCAAAAATGCTCAAGTGGGAATCTCCTGGGAAGCCGCTACTTACTCCTGCACGCATATTATGCCGTCTCTAAGTGCCTCTTTCCTGTAACCCTGTGCGTAAATCCCTCCCTAATACACTCCAGCTGCATCTCCTATGGGCTCATCTGAGAACCTTCTCTGCAAAGCGGTCAGGAATCCCCACCCCCAGAGGTCTCTGAGAATGCCTTGCCACCGCGGGGTTAGAGATGCATCTCCGTCCCATCACGGTGACACTAGTCACATCTCAAACAAAGGGTCGCTAAAGAATTCTTTCCTTCTCTTATTGTTTATTAATTTACAGGCAGGGTCTCAGGTAGCCCAGGCTGGCCGCTAACTCAATTTATAGCCGGGGATGACCTTGAACATTGCTACTCCTGCCTCTACCCCTCCACGTTGTGATTGTAGGTGTGGGCCCCCATGACTGGTTTTCTGTGTGCTGCGGACCCAACGGAGGGCCTCCAGCACCCTGAGGAAGTACTCTACCAATCGAGCTGCATTGCTAGCCTTTTCTCCTTCCTTCTCTTCCTCCTTCCTTTCCTCCCTTCCTTCCTGCAGCAAATGGGATCATAGAATGGTCCCTGACGCACACTGAGTAGGATTGCAGATGGTCCCCGAGGCACATTGCATAGGACTGCAGGCAATTAGGAAAAAACCATGGGTCACAAGGGCTGTACACTTAAGCTAAGACCTGCTTTTGCTGTGGATGAAGGTTACAGCCATGTTCGTAAGAATCCCAGGCTTACAGACGGAGAGGAGAAAGGCTGTATACACTCAGGCTGTTAGCATGTTCACTGCTGGTCTCACGTTCTTGTTTGAGACCACTGTGAAGAGAATGTTGTATGTAGACAAGGCACAGCCAGTGCTGTCAACCAAGATGGAATTCTCTCACAGCCGCTGAGAGTTCAGATTCCTGAGCGAGGGGCTCCTTTCTCTTTCCGTGTCCCCTTAACTTACCCTGTCTTCCTATCTTGTTTCCATTGTCCTTTTAAGTCACCCTGGTGTCCAGGAACAACAGGGTAAAAGTCTTGGTGACAAGAGACCGAGGCCACACCCAAGCAGAACAGATCACCCCCAAGATGAGCTTTACCCACAATGGGAGGGCTTAATCTGAGGAGAGATTTTCTCCAGAAGCCAGATTTGTTCCTTTCCCTGATCATTAACAATGGACCTGATGACCCTGCGGGACCCGAGCTGAGACAATGCCAGGCAGAAACACATGTCAGGACCCCAAGTCCCAACTCCTCCTAAAGTTCACCTGGGTTCCCTGAAGATCTGCATGCCTCGGTCTCGGCTCTGGCTGCCCTTCTGCCCTCTGGCTGCTGACACGGTAACTCTGCCTTTATCACCACATCTTTCTTTAACTAGAGGATCAGGACAGGAGCCTGGGCCCAGTCTGCTGAGGAGGCAGAAGCTGGGCTTTTGGGCTGAAACTGTGGGTTACCCTGGGAGGTGAAAGACATACAAGGAATAAGAGCGGTAACAATGCTGTACGGACAGCCACCAAGTGTCCAAGTGCACTCCTGCCTGTTTGGACAGGAACCCCACAACCCCATGGAGGAGGCTGGTCTGACTTTTACCTTAGAGGTGGACTGAAGGAATAGTGCCCCCTGCTGACAGGGCAGTAAACAGTCCAGATGGGATTTTTATGATTTATGTATTTATTTATTTATTTGGTTTTTTGAGACAGGGTTTCTCTGTGTAACAGCCCTAGCTACCCTGGAACTAGATCTACAGACAAGGCTGACCTCGAACTCACCAAGCTCCGCCTGCCTCTGCCTCACCAGTGTTGGGATTAAAGGCATGTGCCACCACCACCCAGCTCCAGGTAGGATTTTAACATAAGCCAGAATCTGGCAAAGACTCCATATGCATCTTGCCCAAGGCATGCAGCAAATCTGACTAGGGAAGTTGAGGCAGTCAGCTGGAGTTGCAGTTGAGTTTTCTCTCCATGGCTGAGCGTCTCATAGCTAAACAACTTGTTATTCTTTTTTTTTTTTCTTTTGGTTTTTCGAGACTGGGTTTCTCTGTAACTTTAGAGCCTGTCCTGGAACTCGCTATTGTAGACCAGGCTGGTCTTGAACTCACAGAGATCTCCGTCTGCCTCTGCCTCATAGCTAAACAACTTGCTTCTCTTTCCCACTTTTATACTGAGGGATTAATATTAGTAATGTCTCTTGGAAATGGTTTACCTTCTAGTTGTTTTTTTAAAAGATTTACGATTTTTTAATTTTTATATGTATAAGTGTTTTGTCTGCACAAATGTATGTGTAGGCGTGCTTGATGCCTGCAGAGGCCAGGGAGAGGAACCCTCTGAAAATGGAGTTAGGAGCTGCCACGTGGGTGCAGGGAACCGAACACAGGACCTTGGCAAAAGCAGCCAATGCTCTCCAGCCCTACCTTCTAGCTGTTTTTTTTTTTTTTTGTTTTGTTTTGTTTTGTTTTTGGCTTTTTGAGACAGGGTTTCTCTGTAGCTTTGGAGCCTGTCCTAGAACTAGCTCTTGTAGACCAGCCTGGCCTTGAACTCACAGAGATCGCCTGCATCTGCTTCCCAAGTGCTGGGATTAAAGACTTTCAAGCTGCTTTCAGGACAAGGACACGGTGTTTTTTTTTTTCTTGATCTGTTTGCTATTCTCTTTCCTCCCTGTTACTGAGTTGGGGCAGGCAGCCAATCCCTAGCCAGACAGGAGCCTTGCGGACACTCTGAAACAAACATGCTTGGGTCTGAAAAGGGGCCAGAGGTGCAACTCCACTCCCAAAACTAGCAGCTCAGAGTTCAAACAGCACACGACAGTTTCCCAGTACAAGATATGTCACAGGCTGCACCTCCATCCGACCAGAGAGACTCAGGGTGGGGACTTTTATCTGGGCAGCGCTCTTCCACGCTGCTAACTTCCAGCCGGCACCATCTCTCCAGGGTCCCCCCTCTATCTGCAGAGATCAAGTACAAGCTCAGAGCTCAGGGGACTCTTACAGATTCTAGTCTCAAAGTGCATCTCACCCAAGGAACAAAAACTCTCCACAGACCCTTCCAGCTGAACAGAATTGCTCTGAATTGCAGGTAGCAAGTGTATGTCCTGAGGGCCACCTAGTGGTGGTACCCGAGTCCGGGTTCTGTAAACCTGGCTTGGACAAAGTCGCCTTACCTGGCCCCGGACACATCCAAGATCGCCAAGGCTTGTAATTTCTGTGAAATCCCCCAAGTTTCTGCCTGGATGTCCAGGAGGTGTTCTGGATGGAGGTCCAGACTTATCCCATCTGTGGGGCATCCCCTTGAGAGAATGGCCAGGTCTGGGGAGTCGGCATTCACTTTGGTGTGAGGCATAAAGGAGAGAGACGCTTAGAACGCTCTCTGAGAACATATTTGTTGGGTAAATTAGGATATGCTTGAAAAATACAATTCATCCTGTACTGAACTATGAACAGAGCCACAACTCCTGCAGAAACTGAATCTCTAATTTAAAAACTCACAGAAATGAAGTCTCCAATTCCAGATGGCTCCACTGGAGAATTTACCAAATGTTGAAAGAGGAGTTGGCCCAATCTCTACACAGTGTCTTTCAGAAAACAGAAGAGGAGGGGGAACTCCCAAGCCATTTTATAAAGCTAGCATGGTTCTGATAGTAAAACTGGAGACAGCACAAAGATCCACAGCCAAAGCTCCCTGGTTCCTCGGACTTTGAGAGTTAATAGGACGGGGCCTGGTTAGTACTTGGGTGGAGAGACCCATAGGTCAGCAATCCGCTTGAATATGGACACAAGCATCCTTAATAAAAATATTACTAAATAAAATTCAGCAATGTGAAGAAACACATGAAATAAAAAAACACACACAATAAAAGAGGGAAAAAAATCCCAAAACAAAAGCAACAAATAAAAACAATAAACAAAAAAAGAAAAAAAGAAAACAGGAAGAAAGGAATGCCAAACTATAAAATACAATATTGCTTGTATTTGTGCTTGTGTTACTCACCAAATTTAAATACTTAGCTATCAACCTATCAACACACAGTTTGTGAGTTTTTTATGCCTAGGCTGGTCTCAGGTCTCTGAAGAAGACCTTGAACCTCTGATCCTCCAGCCGCCACTTCATGAGCGCTAAGACCACAACCAGTTCACAGGGTGCAGGGATCAAACCCAGGGATCTGTGTACACCAGGCGAGCAGCCCCGTTCCAGCCCTAGAACCCATAATCAGATCTCTTATGCTGACAACTATAAAATATTTATGAAAGGAACTCAAGAAGTTATAAATACATAAAGAGACACCTCGTACTTGTGATTGGCAGGTTCATCATAGTAAAGAGGTTGTTTCCGTGTGAAGCTGCCATCAAGAATGCTCAGCTATGAATAAGATTATTCTAAACTTTATATGGAAAGGAAAAAGAGCCAGAATAACTCAGACAACTTTGAAAAGAAGAATAAAGCTCAGGAGAAATCTGTCTCCCCATTTCAAGAGTTATTACCAAGTCAAAGTTACCCAAAGTGTTTAGGCTGGCAAAGGAAGAAACTTGGAGATCAATGGGATGGGACAGCAAAACCAGATGGGGGCCCCAAAGTATTGAGGGAGAGGGTGTTTGTTTATTTGTTTGAGACAGGGTCCTGGCTGGCCTGGTACTCACCATGTAGACTAGGCTGGCCTCTAACTCACAGAGATCTGCCTGCCTATTCCTCACATGCTGGGTGGGATTAAAGGTGAGCGCCACCTTTATTTTTGAGAGGCACAAAGGTAAGTCAATAGGGGAAAGAAAATCTTGACAATAGATTGCCCTGGCTCAGCTGAATATCCACCGGCATCAAACAACAACAACCCCAAATCACGCATCTCATCCAAAACTACATGACCCCCAAAGTACAATCTATAAAAAAGAAAATCTGATAAACTTGACATATCAAAACGAAGTGCTAGTTTTGCAAAAGATCCCGCTAAGAGATTGAAAAGAGAGCGACAGAAAGTATCTGTAAGCCGCATCCCCAGCCAAGAGCCGTTGTCTCCGTCCATAAAGAAAAACTTATTCAGCTTCCCTGGTAGTTGGGAAGAAACAGCAAGACGGGAGAATAATGAAAAGCCACTTGATACCTGTCCTATAGTGGTAGGTCTCAGAGGAGCAAGGACAAATGCCAACCGAGTTGCCTACTAACATAGCAAGGTGGCTCTGGCCTCCAGCTTCTCCCAGCGTGGCAAGTACCTGTTGTGGGGTCCTGGCTCCTTTCATCACTTCCTATTCCCACCCCTCCCTAAACCTCTCCAGCCCCTGAGCTGGGCTTCCTTGCCCCCAGCTTCTGATTCCTATATAACAGCCATTTGGGCTTCATGATCTCTTGGCTCCCTTCTTGGTTCTCTTCGCTCTCTTGGTTTTTTTCTGTCTCTCTCTCTTCTCTTTCTCTCCTCTCATAGCCTGGGCTATTCTGCTGGCCATGTGCCGTCCGGACTCCTCCGGATGCCTCTGGCTGTGTTCTCCTCAACCTTACCGAGGAGATGGGCTAGACACAGGCTAGACAAAGACTTCCTACTGTAATACACCCCATCCTTTCAGTCCCTGGGTTAACAAGCCGGGTGTATTTTGCCGGGGCAAGAGGGGTGTCTGGGAATCTGGGACTTTCGGTGCTAAATCCAGGAAAGTCCCTGGCAAATCAGACATAGTTCGCTCTGCCGCGTCATCTCTGCTCCCTCCCCAATTCCCTAGTAGAGGGTAACCTGAAGGGCACCGCTGTGTTTACACCATAGCTGTAATGTCAGCCTTGACTGTTAGATGCTCAGGAAGGATGCGGAGACAGAAGGAACAAATGGAGATGGAGGAGGACGAAAAACAGCAAAGTCCAAGAGGCGGTCAGCCCGCCTTCAGGATTTCCTAACTACCTCTTCAGTTCAGGAGGACCCCACACAGTGCCCTGCGCTGGCTGCCTGCGACCGCTTCTGAGAATCTCACCACACCTAGCTTTTATCTATTGGGTTTCTCCCAGCACTCCAGGAGCTGGCCCTGGGCATGACTGTCCTACACATCATCCATAAGCCAAGCTGACAGAACCCAGATGTGAATAGGATGGTTCTGAGTGTGGTCAGACTCGATTCAAATCCCAATTGTGTGGGTTGCCAGCTGTGTTACCTGGGACAGCTGTTCTGATGTTTCCCACCTCAGTGTCCTCACCTAAAATGGATTTAGGAATAACAGGTGATCTAATCCCCATTAGAGAGGCTTAAAGGAGTCCACACAGTGACCCGAAGCTGCAGCTGACTGCACATTCTGGAAGGTAAGTAGACAGCGGTTTCCGACACTCGGAAGGTCAAGAGAGAGTATTCTGGGGTGAGGAAATGACACGGGCGGCTGCAGGTCCCCGCTGTCTATCCCTTACAAATGTCCCCTTTCACATGTGCCCACAGAAGCCAGATAGGCCAGTGCCCCTGAGGTCCTCTGGGCGCCTACCTACACCTACACTTCTCATACCTTGTTATTCCACCCGGCCAGGGGCTCTCGTGGGGAGATCTCCTATTCAATGCTGAGTCCTCGGAGTCCAGGGTCCTTGAGTAGGCACCTGAATGATTTAAATGGCTTTTGGGATGGGTTTAAGCGTTTGGTCCCTGCTGCCCACCAGTACCCATGCCTGCCTCATAGCCTTGTCTCCAGACCTGTGCTGACTAAGGTGCTCCCAGCTGTGTTCTTCCTGTGGTTGGGTCACAAAACAGGAAGCAGAATGTTCCTGCACAAAAATGGCTCCACTTTCAAGCTCCTCACCTGTACCGCGCTCCCCAGCTCCTCTCCTGTACCATCATCCCCAGCTCCTCGCCTGTACCGTCCTGCCCCCAGCTCCTCACCTGTACCATGCTCCCCAGCTCCTCGCCTGTAC